>OX419642.1:6078003-6090503 GCA_948473465.1 Lithophane ornitopus | reverse complement strand
GAGAGGGAGAGGGAGAGGGAGAGGGAGAGGGAGAGGGAGAGGGAGAGGGAGAGGGATAGTGAGAGGGAGAGAGAGAGAGAGGGAGAGAGGGGTGGTAAGAGTAAATAAATACAAAAAATTAATTTGGGTGCTGATCCTGAAAATATTTAACAAAGGATATCATTCACCGTCCCGTCCATACGTCCGAAAGAATACGTTTTCCCCTTTGTTTTGTATTACTACAGGCTATTTTTTTTATTAGATTACTATTTATTATTTTAACTACAAAATATACAGTATTTTTCAATATTATGTAACAGCCCCGGGTATTGTCCTACAGGTTTGGTCCCATAGTAAAAAGTGAAGAGAATAACATGTTCTAACGGAATATATCATTTTTTTAAATGTTATGAACTTATGATTTTAGGATTAGACGTTTTTTCAAACCGATTCCAATTCTAAGTGAGAGAGCAAGAGAGAGAGAGGGAGGGAGAGGGTTTGGGTGCTGTTCCTGAAAATATTTATTAAAGGATATCATTCACCGTCCCGTCCATACGTCCGAAAGAGTACGTTTTCCCCTTTATTTTGTAATACTACAGGCTATTACTTTAATTAGATTACTATTTATTATTTTAACTACAAAATATACAGTATTTTTCAATATTGTATAACAGCTCCGTGAATTGTCCTACAGGTTTGGTCCAATAGTGAAGAGAATAATATGTTCTAACGGAATATATCATTTTTTTTTAATGTTATGAACTTATGATGTTAGGATAAGACGTTTTTTCAAACCGATTCCAATTCTAAGTGAGAGAGCAAGAGAGAGAGAGGGAGGGAGAGGGTTTGGGTGCTGTTCCTGAAAATATTTAACAAAGGATATCATTCACCGTCCCGTCCATACGTCCGAAAGAGTACGTTTTCCCCTTTATTTTGTATTACTACAGGCTATTACTTTAAATAGACTACTATTTATTATTTTAACTACAAAATATACAGTATTTTTCAATATTGTATAACAGCCCCGGGTATTGTCCTACAGGTTTGGTCCAATAGTAAAAAGTGAAGAGAATAATATGTTCTAACGGAATATATCATTTTTTTTTAATGTTATGAACTTATGATGTTAGGATAAGACGTTTTTTCAAACCGATTCCAATTCTAAGAAAGTGAGAGAGAGAGTGAGAGAGAGACAGAGAGGGAGGGAGAGGCAGAGGGAGAGGGAGAGGGAGAGGGAGAGGGAGAGAGAGAGGGAGAGGGTGAGGGAGAGGTAGAGGGAGAGGGAGAGGGAGAGGGAAAGCGGAGGGAGAGGGAGAGGGGAGGGAGAGAGGGGTGGTAAGAGTAAATAAATACAAAAATTTAATTTGGGTGCTGTTCCTGAAAATATTTAACAAAGGACATCATTCACCGTCCCGTCCATACGTCCGAAAGAGTACGTTTTCCCCTTTATTTTGTATTACTACAGGCTATTACTTTAATTAGATTACTTTAAATATGCTATTACTTTAAATAGATTACTATTTATTATTTTAACTACAAAATATACAGTATTTTTCAATATTATATAACAGCCCCGGGTATTGTCCTACAGGTTTGGTCCAATAGTAAAAAGTGAAGAGAATAACATGTTCTAACGGAATATATCATTTTTTTAAATGTTATGAACTTATGATGTTAGGATTAGACGTTTTTTCAAACCGATTCCAATCCTAAGAAAGTGAGAGAGAGAGTGAGAGTGAGAGTGAGAGTGAGAGTGAGAGTGAGAGTGAGAGTGAGAGTGAGAGTGAGAGTGAGAGTGAGAGTGAGAGTGAGAGTGAGCGTGAGAGTGAGAGTGAGAGTGAGAGTGAGAGTGAGAGTGAGAGTGAGAGTGAGAGTGAGAGTGAGAGTGAGAGGGAGAGAGAGGGAGGGAGAGAAAGAGAGAGAGGGAGAGGGAGAGAGGGGTGGTAAGAGTAAATAAATACAAAAAATTAATTTGGGTGCTGATCCTGAAAATATTTAACAAAGGATATCATTCACCGTCCCGTCCATACGTCCGAAAGAGTACGTTTTCCCCTTTATTTTGTAATACTACAGGCTATTACTTTAATTAGATTACTATTTATTATTTTAACTACAAAATATACAGTATTTTTCAATATTGTATAACAGCCCCGTGAATTGTCCTACAGGTTTTGTCCAATAGTGAAGAGAATAATATGTTCTAACGGAATATATCATTTTTTTTTAATGTTATGAACTTATGATGTTAGGATAAGACGTTTTTTCAAACCGATTCCAATTCTAAGAAAGTGAGAGAGAGAGTGAGAGAGAGACAGAGAGGGAGGGAGAGGCAGAGGCAGAGGGAGAAAGAGGGGGAGTGAGAGTGAGTGTGAGAGTGAGAGTGAGAGTGAGAGGGAGAGGGAGAGGGACAGGGAGAGGGAGAGGGAGAGGGAGAGGGAGAGGGAGAGGGAGAGGGAGAGGGAGAGGGAGAGGGAGAGGGAGAGGGAGAGGGAGAGGGAGAGGGAGAGGGAGAGGGAGAGGGAGAGGGAGAGGGAGAGGGAGAGGGAGAGGGAGAGGGAGAGGGAGAGGGAGAGGGAGAGGGAGAGGGAGAGGGAGAGGGAGAGGGAGAGGGAGAGGGAGAGGGAGAGGGAGAGGGAGAGGGAGAGGGAGAGGGAGAGGGAGAGGGAGAGGGAGAGGGAGAGGGAGAGGGAGAGGGAGAGGGAGAGGGAGAGGGAGAGGGGGGTGTTAAGAGTAAATAAATACAAAAAAATAATTTCACCGTCCCGTCCATACGTCCGAAAGAGTACGTTTTCCCCTTTATTTTGTATTACTACAGGCTATTACTTTAATTAGATTACTATTTATTATTTTAACTACAAAATATACAGTATTTTTCAATATTGTAAAACAGCCCCGGGACAGGCTTGGTCCAATAGTAAAAAGTGAAGAGAATAACATGTTCTAACGGAATATATCATTTTTTTTAATGTTATGAACTTATGATGTTAGGATTAGAAGTTTTTTCAAACCGATTCCAATTCTAAGAAAGTGAGAGAGGGAGGGAGGGAGAGGGAGAGGGAGAGGGAGAGGGAGAGGGAGAGGGAGAGGGAGAGGGAGAGGGAGAGGGATAGGGAGAGGGAGAGGGAGAGGGAGAGGGAGAGGGAGAGGGAGAGGGAGAGGGAGAGGGAGAGGGAGAGGGAGAGCGAGAGCGAGAGCGAGAGGGAGAGCGAGAGGGAGAGGGAGAGGGAGAGGGAGAGGGAGAGGGAGAGGGAGAGGGAGAGGGAGAGAGAGAGGGAGAGAGGGGTGGTAAGAGTAAATAAATACAAAAAATTAATTTGGATGTTGATCCTGAAAATATTTAACAAAGGATATCATTCACCGTCCCGTCCATACGTCCGAAAGAGTACGTTTTCCCCTTTATTTTGTATTACTACAGGCTATTACTTTAATTAGATTACTATTTATTATTTTAACTACAAAATATACAGTATTTTTCAATATTGTAAAACAGCCCCGGGACAGGCTTGGTCCAATAGTAAAAAGTGAAGAGAATAACATGTTCTAACGGAATATATAATTTTTTTTAATGTTATGAACTTATGATGTTAGGATTAGACGTTTTTTCAAACCGATTCCAATCCTAAGAAAGTGAGAGAGAGAGAGAGAGAGAGAGATAGAAAGAGTGAGAGAGTGAGAGTGAGAGTGAGAGTGAGAGGGAGAGAGAGGGAGGGAGAGAAAGAGAGAGAGGGAGAGGGAGAGAGGGGTGGTAAGAGTAAATAAATACAAAAAATTAATTTGGGTGCTGATCCTGAAAATATTTAACAAAGGATATCATTCACCGTCCCGTCCATACGTCCGAAAGAGTACGTTTTCCCCTTTATTTTGTAATACTACAGGCTATTACTTTAATTAGATTACTATTTATTATTTTAACTACAAAATATACAGTATTTTTCAATATTGTATAACAGCCCCGTGAATTGTCCTACAGGTTTTGTCCAATAGTGAAGAGAATAATATGTTCTAACGGAATATATCATTTTTTTTTAATGTTATGAACTTATGATGTTAGGATAAGACGTTTTTTCAAACCGATTCCAATTCTAAGAAAGTGAGAGAGAGAGTGAGAGAGAGACAGAGAGGGAGGGAGAGGCAGAGGCAGAGGGAGAAAGAGGGGGAGTGAGAGTGAGTGTGAGAGTGAGAGTGAGAGTGAGAGGGAGAGGGAGAGGGAGAGGGAGAGGGAGAGGGAGAGGGAGAGGGAGAGGGAGAGGGAGAGGGAGAGGGAGAGGGAGAGGGAGAGGGAGAGGGAGAGGGAGAGGGAGAGGGAGAGGGAGAGGGAGAGGGAGAGGGAGAGGGAGAGGGAGAGGGAGAGGGAGAGGGAGAGGGAGAGGGAGAGGGAGAGGGAGAGGGAGAGGGGGGTGTTAAGAGTAAATAAATACAAAAAAATAATTTCACCGTCCCGTCCATACGTCCGAAAGAGTACGTTTTCCCCTTTATTTTGTATTACTACAGGCTATTACTTTAATTAGATTACTATTTATTATTTTAACTACAAAATATACAGTATTTTTCAATATTGTAAAACAGCCCCGGGACAGGCTTGGTCCAATAGTAAAAAGTGAAGAGAATAACATGTTCTAACGGAATATATCATTTTTTTTAATGTTATGAACTTATGATGTTAGGATTAGAAGTTTTTTCAAACCGATTCCAATTCTAAGAAAGTGAGAGAGGGAGGGAGGGAGAGGGAGAGGGAGAGGGAGAGGGAGAGGGAGAGGGAGAGGGAGAGGGAGAGGGAGAGGGATAGGGAGAGGG
Organism: Lithophane ornitopus; assembly: GCA_948473465.1. Classification (NCBI taxonomy): domain Eukaryota; kingdom Metazoa; phylum Arthropoda; class Insecta; order Lepidoptera; family Noctuidae; genus Lithophane; species Lithophane ornitopus. The sequence continues at coordinate 6,085,730 of OX419642.1, read as the reverse complement.
AGAGGGAGAGGGAGAGGGAGAGGGAGAGGGAGAGGGAGAGGGAGAGGGAGAGCGAGAGCGAGAGCGAGAGGGAGAGCGAGAGGGAGAGGGAGAGGGAGAGGGAGAGGGAGAGGGAGAGGGAGAGGGAGAGGGAGAGGGAGAGGGAGAGAGAGAGGGAGAGAGGGGTGGTAAGAGTAAATAAATACAAAAAATTAATTTGGATGTTGATCCTGAAAATATTTAACAAAGGATATCATTCACCGTCCCGTCCATACGTCCGAAAGAGTACGTTTTCCCCTTTATTTTGTATTACTACAGGCTATTACTTTAATTAGATTACTATTTATTATTTTAACTACAAAATATACAGTATTTTTCAATATTGTAAAACAGCCCCGGGAATTGTCCTACAGGTTTGGTCCAATAGTAAAAAGTGAAGAGAATAATATATTCTAACGGAATATATCATTTTTTTTAATGTTATGAACTTTTGATGTTAGTATAAGACGTTTTTTCAAACCGATTCCAATTCTAAGAAAGTGAGAGACAGAGTGAGAGAGAGACAGAGAGGGAGGGAGAGGCAGAGGGAGAGGGAGAGGGAGAGGGAGAGGGAGAGGGAGAGAGAGAGGGAGAGGGTGAGGGAGAGGTAGAGGGAGAGGGAGAGGGAGAGGTAAGCGGAGGGAGAGGGAGAGGGGAGGGAGAGAGGGGTGGTAAGAGTAAATAAATACAAAAAAATAATTTCACCGTCCCGTCCATACGTCCGAAAGAGTACGTTTTTCCCTTTATTTTGTATTACTACAGGCTATTACTTTAATTAGATTACTATTTATTATTTTAACTACAAAATATACAGTATTTTTCAATATTGTATAACAGCCCCGGGAATTGTCCTACAGGTTTGGTCCAATAGTAAAAAATGAAGAGAATAATATGTTCTAACGGAATATATCATTTTTTTTTATGTTATGAACTTATGATGTTAGGATAAGACGTTTTTTCAAACCGATTCCAATTCTAAGAAAGTGAGAGAGAGGCAGAGGGAGAGGCAGGGGCAGAGGGAGAGGCAGAGGGAGAGGGAGAGGGAGAGAGAGAGGGAGAGGGAGAGTGAGAGTGAGTGTGAGAGTGAGAGTGAGAGTGAGAGTGAGAGTGAGAGTGAGAGTGAGAGTGAGAGTGAGAGGGAGAGGGAGAGGGAGAGCGAGAGGGAGAGGGAGAAGGAGAGGGAGAGGGACAGGGAGAGGGAGAGGGAGAGGGAGAGGGAGAGGGAGAGGGAGAGGGAGAGGGAGAGGGAGAGGTAGAGGGAGAGGGAGAGGGAGAGGGAGAGGGAGAGGGAGAGGGAGAGGGAGATGGTAAGAGTAAATAAATACAAAAAAATAATTTGGGTGCTGATCCAGAAAATATTTAACAAAGGATATCATTCACCGTCCGTACAAAATATACAGTATTTTTCAATATTGTATAACAGCCCCGGGAATTGTCCTACAGGTTTGGTCCACTAGTAACAAATGAAGAGAATAATATGTTCTAACGGAATATATCATTTTTTTTAATGTTATGAACTTATGATATTAGGACAAGACGTTTTTTCAAACCGATTCCAATTCTAAGAAAGTGAGAGAGAGAGTGAGAGAGAGAGAGAGAGGGAGGGAGAGGCAGAGGGAGAGGGAGGGGTAGAGGGAGAGGGAGAGTGAGAGGGTGAGGGAGACGGAGAGGGAGAGGGAGAGGGAAAGCGGAGGGAGAGGGAGAGGGGAGGGAGAGAGGGGTGGTAAGAGTAAATAAATACAAAAAATTAATTTGGGTGCTGTTCCTGAAAATATTTAACAAAGGACATCATTCACCGTCCCGTCCATACGTCCGAAAGAGTACGTTTTCCCCTTTATTTTGTATTACTACAGGCTATTACTTTAATTAGATTACTATTTATTATTTTAACTACAAAATATACAGTATTTTTCAATATTGTAAAACAGCCCCGGGACAGGCTTGGTCCAATAGTAAAAAGTGAAGAGAATAACATGTTCTAACGGAATATATCATTTTTTTTAATGTTATGAACTTATGATGTTAGGATTAGAAGTTTTTTCAAACCGATTCCAATTCTAAGAAAGTGAGAGAGGGAGGGAGGGAGAGGGAGAGGGAGAGGGAGAGGGAGAGGGAGAGGGAGAGGGAGAGGGAGAGGGAAAGGAGTTGTCGCGGAATGGCATGTTGCTGAACCGCACGCTGTGTATGGTCCGTTCCAAAGGTATCTGACAGTGGAAAATTTACACAAATGGATCAGAAAAGGTAACATTTTTTTTATTTTTTTGAGGGTGTGAAATCATCAAATGTCAGACTTTTACTGACTGACCCACCCATGTCCCTTCAGTTGCCTGTTGCCAAGGTCCCGGTATCCCTTTCGGAATATCCCGCAACCCTGGCAGGAAAATATGTACCTGTGGATGACAAATTAGACGACACGGTTGGCGCAGTGGCTGAGCGATGGACTGCTGCGCAACGTGTCGTGGGTTCGATTCCCGCACGGAACAAATATTTGTATGATCTGCAAGTAGTTGTTCCGGGTCTGGGTGTTTAGTGTATGTGAGTTTCTATGTTTGTAAACGCACCCACGATACAGGAAGAAATTCCTAGTGTGGGGCATCGTTTTAAAAAAAAAAAAAAAAAATTGCCGTGCAACTTAAAACCGTCGAAATTCTAAGTGTAAATTACCTTAAATGTTCTTTTTATGACAATATATTGAGGTTAATTCGTCGATGATTTTTCAACTCATTTTATACGAAGAATAATTGTTGGAAAAAGTTGTTATATATAAAGTCGAAACATATACACATACAACCCGTGCGGATTAACATGGCACCTGGCTCGGAACTCAATACTCCCCCGCTACCCGCGCCGCGGAGGGAGAGACAAACGTCTTTGAGCCAGGTGCTATGTTAAATGCGCACGGGTTGTACCTACTTTTGGAACAGACATAATATGACGTGCGGCTAAGCCGAGCGGCCTTTTTCCCGAACACATATCCTAACTAATATTATAAATGCGAAAGTGAGTTTGTTGTTTGTTACGCTTTCACGCTAAAACGGCTGAACGGATTTAGATGAAATTTGGCACATCGGTAGACCATGACCTGGAATTGGACTGAGGATACTTTTTATCGCGATATTCTCACGGGATCGATACTTACGCGGGTGAAACCGTCTATAATATATTAAAATCGATTTTGCCATCCAGCTTTGCCGATTAATGCCGACCCGAACAAGTCTGTATCATGCCTCAAACAATGAAAACCATCCTTACAGAAGCTGGACTTGACGTGCACCTCAGCCAAAATTCACAATACAAAAAACTATTTTACAAATTCCATTACACGAAGAAAATATTTACGTAATAAAATTCAATGGAAGCGTAACCCACCAGTAACTTTATAAGATTTAATCGAGAGGAAAGGACAGGTATACGGCGCAACAAAACAGTTTGCGATGGGCCAACTGCCAAAAGATAGGTACGTTAAAACTTTTAAGAGGTATTGTGGAAAGTTTTCTTCGGCCATTTATTTAATACTACGGTGGAGAATGGGATGAGATTGAATGTTTTATTATCTACCTGTCTGTTCTGGCGTTACGCGACCGACGGTACGCGACGCATCTTCCGTCAGATGTGCGACCACCCTAACGGGATGACCTGCGTGAGCGACGAATACGACAAGAATGTGGAGGGAGAGGGAGAGGGAGAGGGAGAGGGAGAGGGAGAGGGAGAGGGAGAGGGAGAGGGAGAGGGAGAGGGGGAGGGGGGGGTAAGAGTAAATAAATACAAAAAATTAATTTGGGTGCTGTTCCTGAAAATATTTAACAAAGGATATCATTCACCGTCCCGTCCGTACGTCCGAAAGAGTACGTTTTCCCCTTTATTTTGTATTACTACAGGCTACTTTAATTAGATTACTATTTATTATTTAAACTACAAAATATACAGTATTTTTCAATATTGTATAACAGCCCCGGGAATTGTCCTACAGGTTTGGTCCAATAGTAAAAAGTGAAGAGAATAATATGTTCTAACGGAATATATCATTTTTTTTTAATGTTATGAACTTATGATGTTAGGATAAGACGTTTTTTCAAACCGATTCCAATTCTAAGAAAGTGAGAGAGAGAGAGTGAGAGAGAGACAGAGAGGGAGGGAGAGGGAGAGGAAGAGGGAGAGGGAGAGAGGGGTGGTAAGAGTAAATAAATACAAAAAAATAATCTGGGTGCTGTTCCTGAAAATATTTAACAAAGGACATCATTCACCGTCCCGTCCATACGTCCGAAAGAGTACGTTTTCCCCTTTATTTTGTAATACTACAGGCTATTACTTTAATTAGATTACTATTTATTATTTAAACTACAAAATATACAGTATTTTTCAATATTGTATAACAGCCCCGGGTATTGTCCTACAGGTTTGGTCCAATAGTAAAAAGTGAAGAGAATAATATGTTCTAACGGAATATATCATTTTTTTTTAATGTTATGAACTTATGATGTTAGGATAAGACGTTTTTTCAAACCGATTCCAATTCTAAGAAAGTGAGAGAGAGAGTGAGAGAGAGACAGAGAGGGAGGGAGAGGCAGAGGGAGAGGGAGAGGGAGAGGGAGAGGGAGAGGGAGAGGGAGAGAGAGAGGGAGAGGGTGAGGGAGAGGTAGAGGGAGAGGGAGAGGGAAAGCGGAGGGAGAGGGAGAGGGGAGGGAGAGAGGGGTGGTAAGAGTAAATAAATACAAAAAATTAATTTGGGTGCTGTTCCTGAAAATATTTAACAAAGGACATCATTCACCGTCCCGTCCATACGTCCGAAAGAGTACGTTTTCCCCTTTATTTTGTATTACTACAGGCTATTACTTTAATTAGATTACTATTTATTATTTTAACTACAAAATATACAGTATTTTTCAATATTGTATAACAGCCCCGGGACAGGCTTGGTCCAATAGTAAAAAGTGAAGAGAATAACATGTTCTAACGGAATATATAATTTTTTTTAATGTTATGAACTTATGATGTTAGGATTAGAAGTTTTTTCAAACCGATTCCAATTCTAAGAAAGTGAGAGAGGGAGGGAGGGAGAGGGAGAGGGAGAGGGAGAGGGAAAGGAGTTGTCGCGGAATGGCATGTTGCTGAACCGCACGCTGTGTATGGTCCGTTCCAAAGGTATCTGACAGAGGAAAATTTACACAAATGGATCAGAAAAGGTAATATTTTTTTATTTTTTTGAGGGTGTGAAATCATCAAATGTCAGACTTTTACTGACTGACCCACCCATGTCCCTTCAGTTGCCTGTTGCCAAGGTCCCGGTATCCCTTTCGGAATATCCCGCAACCCTGGCAGGAAAATATGTACCTGTGGATGACAAATTAGACGACACGGTTGGCGCAGTGGCTGAGCGATGGACTGCTGCGCAACGTGTCGTGGGTTCGATTCCCGCACGGAACAAATATTTGTATGATCTGCAAGTAGTTGTTCCGGGTCTGGGTGTTTAGTGTATGTGAGTTTCTATGTTTGTAAACGCACCCACGATACAGGAAGAAATTCCTAGTGTGGGGCAAAGTTTAAAAAAAAAAAAAAAAAAAAAATTGCCGTGCAACTTAAAACCGTCGAAATTCTAAGTGTAAATTACCTTAAATGTTCTTTTTATGACAATATATTGAGGTTAATTCGTCGATGATTTTTCAACTCATTTTATACGAAGAATAATTGTTGGAAAAAGTTGTTATATATAAAGTCGAAACATATACACATACAACCCGTGCGGATTAACATGGCACCTGGCTCGGAACTCAATACTCCCCCGCTACCCGCGCCGCGGAGGGAGAGACAAACGTCTTTGAGCCAGGTGCTATGTTAAATGCGCACGGGTTGTACCTACTTTTGGAACAGACATAATATGACGTGCGGCTAAGCCGAGCGGCCTTTTTCTCGAACACATATCCTAACTAATATTATAAATGCGAAAGTGAGTTTGTTGTTTGTTACGCTTTCACGCTAAAACGGCTGAACGGATTTAGATGAAATTTGGCACATCGGTAGACCATGACCTGGAATTGGACTTAGGATACTTTTTATCGCGATATTCGGGATCGATACTTACGCGGGTGAAACCGTCTATAATATATTAAAATCGATTTTGCCATCCAGCTTTGCTGATTAATGCCGACCCGAACAAGTCTTTATCATGCCTCAAACAATGAAAACCATCCTTACAGAAGTTGGACTTGACGTGCACCTCAGCCAAAATTCACAATACAAAAAATTAGTTTACAAATTCCATTACACGAAGAAAATATTTACGTAATAAAATTCAATGGAAGCGTCACCCACCAGTAACTTTATAAGATTTAATCGAGAGGAAAGGACAGGTATACGGCGCAACAAAACAGTTTGCGATGGGCCAACTGCCAAAAGATAGGTACGTTAAAACTTTTAAGAGGTATTGTGGAAAGTTTTCTTCGGCTATTTATTTAATACTACGGTGGAGAATGGTGTGTAGGTAAATATAACGTAGCTAGGTACCAGCTTTTGTTCGCGACTTTTGTCCGCGTGAAATTCATAGGTAAAAAAAAAAAGTCGGTGGACCGTTCTGTGGAATACTTTTTTTATCTAAGAGGTCCCCCGAATGCAATGACAATTTTATCAACTTGTTTTTTAGTTCGTTTTTTAGCAGGGCAGTCGTGTTTTTTAATTATTTATTTTTATTTTGTACATTTTAGTGACAATTTTAAAGAGTTCTAATAATAACTCAATCATTTACCAAACCATTCACCCATTTAGACATTTGCAGTGTTACTTAAGTCTGATTAAATCGTTTGCAGCCATGATGAAATGTATTTTTTACATGTACACCCTAACTATGTAAAATTTATGCCAATAAATTATATAGTTTTGGAATGTGCTCATCAAGGCCTTCAATTGGATACCCATATTGTAAATAATTGAAGATTTTTTTTATTTTTCACATTTGAAAATTGAGCCATATTGCCGCCATATTCTTTTTTTTTAGTATAACATGGCCTATGTCACTCGGGATAGTGTAAGGATTCTAACGATATACATCCAAATCCGTTCAGGCATTTTAAAGTTATGGTGGAATAAATAAACTCACATACATACATACATGAACCCTGAAAACATTACACTCCTTTTTGGGCAGTCGTGTGAAAAATACATTTATTTCAAATAGGCACATAAAAGGCAATTTTCAACGTCAAAATGTACAACAACAAAAAAACATTCTAGCTGCCCCTTCCAAGAGGTAGTTTCGTATGTAGAAGAACGGGCAAGAAACTCCACCGTCCCTTGAAAAAAAATGTTTTACAATATTTTCTATAAATTAATTATATAAAAGCTTATTAATTGTATTCTAGGTACATCGCATACACCTATATAAACCGACCCCCCGACCCACCGCGTCGCATCGCAGCGCCCGCCCACGCTGTTACTTCTTTTTCGCTTAGCGGTATTTCTGACTTTGTTATCTTTTTCTCGGCTCCTAAGGGTCGTTCTATGATGTTTAATACCCCCTTATAACCTTCCTCAAGAACTGGGCTATGAAATGAAAAATGTTTTTTTTTAATCCGACTGCATCCAGAGGCCCTAGACAAAGTGACATTCTATTAGCGATAACAATGATGGAAAAGGCAAAAATGTATAGGACTGACATAAGCTATCGAAAAGCTTATGTCAATCCTGTTGAAAATCTATATACAGGGTGTTAGGGTAGA
>OX419642.1:6054608-6077803 GCA_948473465.1 Lithophane ornitopus | reverse complement strand
AAGAGGGAGAGGGAGAGGGAGAGGGAGAAGGAGAGGGAGAGGGAGAGGGAGAGGGAGAGGGAGAGGGAGAGGGAGAGGGAGAGGGAGAGGAGAGGGAGAGGGAGAGGGAGAGGGAGAGGGAGAGGGAGAGGGAGAGGGAGAGGGAGAGGGAGAGGGAGAGGGAGAGGGAGAGGGAGAGGGAGAGGGAGAGGGAGAGGGAGAGGGGGGTGGTAAGAGTAAATAAATACAAAAAAATAATTTTACAAAGGATATCATTCACCGTCCCGTCCATACGTCCGAAAGAGTACGTTTTCCCCTTTATTTTGTATTACTACAGGCTATTACTTTAATTAGATTACTATTTATTATTTTAACTACAAAATATACAGAATTGTTCAATATTGTATAACAGCCTCGGGAATTGTCCTACAGGTTTGGTCCAATAGTAAAAAGTGAAGAGAATAACATGTTCTAACGGAATATATCATATTTTTTAATGTTATGAACTTATGATGTTAGGATAAGAACTTTTATCAAACCGATTCCAATTCTAAGAAAGTGAAAGAGAGAGAGAGAGAGACAGAGAGAGGGAGAGGGAGAGGGAGAGGGAGAGGGAGAGGGAGAGGGAGAGGTAGAGGGAGAGGGAGAGGGAGAGGGAGAGGGAGAGGGAGAGGGAGAGGGACAGGGACAGGGAGAGGGACAGGGAGAGGGAGAGGGAGAGAGAGAGAGAGAGACAGAGAGAGGGAGAGGGAGAGGGAGAGGTAGAGGGAGAGGGAGAGGGAGAGGGAGAGGGAGAGGGAGAGGGAGAGGGAGAGGGAGAGGGAGAGGGAGAGGGAGAGGGAGAGGGAGAGGGAGAGGGAGAGGGACAGGGAGAGGGAGAGGGACAGGGACAGGGACAGGGACAGGGAGAGGGACAGGGAGAGAGAGAGAGATAGAGTGAGAGAGATAGAGAGAGATAGAGTGAGAGAGATAGAGAGAGGGAGAGATAGAGAGAGGGAGAGGGAGAGGGAGAGGGAGAGGGAGAGGGATGGTAAGAGTAAATAAATACAAAAAAATAATTAGGGTGCTGTTCCTGAATATATTTAACAAAGGATATCATTCATTCATCATACGTCCGAAAGAGTACGTTTTCCCCTTTATTTTGTATTACTACAGGCTTCTACTTTAATTAGATTACTATTTATTATTTTAACTACAAAATATACAGTATTTTTCATTATTGTATAACAGCCCCGGGAATTGTCCTACAGGTTTGGTCCAATAGTAAAAAGTGAAGAGAATAACATGTTCTAACGGAATATATCATTTTTTTTAATGTTATGAACTTATGATGTTAGGATTAGAAGTTTTATCAAACCGATTCCAATTCTAAGAAAGTGAGAGGGAGAGGGAGAGGGAGAGGGACAGGGACAGGGAGAGGGATGGTAAGAGTAAATAAATACAAAAAATTAATTTGGGTGCTTTTCCTGAATATATTTAACAAAGGATATCATTCATTCATCATACGTCCGAAAGAGTAGAGGAGAGGGAGAGGGAGAGGGAGAGGGAGAGGGAGAGGGAGAGGGAGAGGGAGAGGGAGAGGGAGAGGGAGAGGGAGAGGGAGAGGGAGAGGGAGAGGGAGAGGGAGAGGGAGAGGGAGAGGGAGAGGGAGAGGGAGAGGGAGAGGGAGAGGGATGGTAAGAGTAAATAAATACAAAAAATTAATTTGGGTGATGTTCCTGAATATATTTAACAAAGGATATCATTCATTCATCATACGTCCGAAAGAGTACGTTTTCCCCTTTATTTTGTATTACTACAGGCTTCTACTTTAATTAGATTACTATTTATTATTTTAACTACAAAATTTACAGTATTTTTCAATATTGTGTAACAGCCCCGGGAATTGTCGTACAGGTTTGGTCCAATAGTAAAAAGTGAAGAGAATAACATGTTCTAACGGAATATATCATTTTTTTTTAATGTTATGAACTTATGATGTTAGGATTAGAAGTTTTTTCAAACCGATTCCAATTCTAAGAAAGTGAGAGAGAGAGTGTGAGAGAGAGAGAGAGAGAGGGAGGGAGAGGGAGAGGGAGAGAGAAGAGGGAGAGGGAGAGGGAGAGAGAGAGGGAGAGGGGGGTGGTAAGAGTAAATAAATACAAAACATTAATTTGGGTGCTGTTCCTGAAAATATTTAACAAAGCATATCATTCACCGTCCCGTCCATACGTCCGAAAGAGTACGTTTTCCCCTTTATTTTGTATTACTACAGGCTATTACTTTAATTAGATTACTATTTATTATTTTAACTACAAAATATACAGAATTGTTCAATATTGTATAACAGCCTCGGGAATTGTCCTACAGGTTTGGTCCAATAGTAAAAAGTGAAGAGAATAACATGTTCTAACGGAATATATCATATTTTTTAATGTTATGAACTTATGATGTTAGGATTAGAAGTTTTATCAAACCGATTCCAATTCTAAGAAAGTGAGAGAGAGAGTGAGAGAGAGAGAGAGAGGGAGAGGGAGAGGGAGAGGGCGGTGGTAAGAGTAAATAAATACAAAAAATTAATTTGGGTGCTGTTCCTGAAAATTAAACAGGCTATTACTTTAATTAGATTACTATTTATTATTTTAACTACAAAATATACAGTATTTTTCAATATTGTATAACAGCCCCGGGAATTATCCTACAGGTTTGGTCCAATAGTAAAAAGTGAAGAGAATAACATGTTCTAACGGAATATATCATTTTTTTTAATGTTATGAACTTATGATGTTAGGATTAGAAGTTTTATCAAACCGATTCCAATTCTAAGAAAGTGAGAGAGAGAGAGAGAGAGACGGAGAGGGAGAAGGAGAGGGAGAGGGAGAGGGAGAGGGAGAGGGAGAGGGAGAGGGAGAGGGAGAGGGAGAGGGAGAGGGATGGTAAGAGTAAATAAATACAAAAAATTAATTTGGGTGATGTTCCTGAATATATTTAACAAAGGATATCATTCATTCATCATACGTCCGAAAGAGTACGTTTTCCCCTTTATTTTGTATTACTACAGGCTTCTACTTTAATTAGATTACTATTTATTATTTTAACTACAAAATTTACAGTATTTTTCAATATTGTGTAACAGCCCCGGGAATTGTCGTACAGGTTTGGTCCAATAGTAAAAAGTGAAGAGAATAACATGTTCTAACGGAATATATCATTTTTTTTTAATGTTATGAACTTATGATGTTAGGATTAGAAGTTTTTTCAAACCGATTCCAATTCTAAGAAAGTGAGAGAGTGAGTGAGAGAGAGAGAGAGAGAGAGAGGGAGGGAGAGGGAGAGGGAGAGAGAGAGGGAGAGGGAGAGGGAGAGGGAGAGGGGGGTGGTAAGAGTAAATAAATACAAAACATTAATTTGGGTGATGTTCCTGAAAATATTTAACAAAGCATATCATTCACCGTCCCGTCCATACGTCCGAAAGAGTACGTTTTCCCCTTTATTTTGTATTACTACAGGCTATTACTTTAATTAGATTACTATTTATTATTTTAACTACAAAATATACAGTATTTTTCAATATTGTATAACAGCCCCGGGAATTATCCTACAGGTTTGGACCAATAGTAAAAAGTGAAGAGAATAACATGTTCTAACGGAATATATCATTTTTTTTTAATGTTATGAACTTATGATGTTAGGATTAGAAGTTTTTTCAAACCGATTCCAAGTCTAAGAAAGTGAGAGAGAGAGAGAGAGAGAGAGAGGGAGGGAGAGGGAGAGGGAGAGTAAGAGGGAGAGGGAGAGGGAGAGGGAGAAGGAGAGGGAGAGGGAGAGGGAGAGGGAGAGGGAGAGGGAGAGGGAGAGGGAGAGGGAGAGGGAGAGGGAGAGGGAGAGGGAGAGGGAGAGGGAGAGGGAGAGGGAGAGGGAGAGGGAGAGGGAGAGGGAGAGGGAGAGGGAGAGGGAGAGGGAGAGGGAGAGGGAGAGGGAGAGGGAGAGGGGGGTGGTAAGAGTAAATAAATACAAAAAAATAATTTTACAAAGGATATCATTCACCGTCCCGTCCATACGTCCGAAAGAGTACGTTTTCCCCTTTATTTTGTATTACTACAGGCTATTACTTTAATTAGATTACTATTTATTATTTTAACTACAAAATATACAGAATTGTTCAATATTGTATAACAGCCTCGGGAATTGTCCTACAGGTTTGGTCCAATAGTAAAAAGTGAAGAGAATAACATGTTCTAACGGAATATATCATATTTTTTAATGTTATGAACTTATGATGTTAGGATAAGAACTTTTATCAAACCGATTCCAATTCTAAGAAAGTGAAAGAGAGAGAGAGAGAGACAGAGAGAGGGAGAGGGAGAGGGAGAGGGAGAGGGAGAGGGAGAGGGAGAGGTAGAGGGAGAGGGAGAGGGAGAGAGGGAGAGGGAGAGGGAGAGGGAGAGGGACAGGGACAGGGAGAGGGACAGGGAGAGGGAGAGGGAGAGAGAGAGAGAGAGACAGAGAGAGGGAGAGGGAGAGGGAGAGGTAGAGGGAGAGGGAGAGGGAGAGGGAGAGGGAGAGGGAGAGGGAGAGGGAGAGGGAGAGGGAGAGGGAGAGGGAGAGGGAGAGGGAGAGGGAGAGGGAGAGGGAGAGGGAGAGGGACAGGGAGAGGGAGAGGGACAGGGACAGGGACAGGGACAGGGAGAGGGACAGGGAGAGAGAGAGAGATAGAGTGAGAGAGATAGAGAGAGATAGAGTGAGAGAGATAGAGAGAGGGAGAGATAGAGAGAGGGAGAGGGAGAGGGAGAGGGAGAGGGAGAGGGATGGTAAGAGTAAATAAATACAAAAAAATAATTAGGGTGCTGTTCCTGAATATATTTAACAAAGGATATCATTCATTCATCATACGTCCGAAAGAGTACGTTTTCCCCTTTATTTTGTATTACTACAGGCTTCTACTTTAATTAGATTACTATTTATTATTTTAACTACAAAATATACAGTATTTTTCATTATTGTATAACAGCCCCGGGAATTGTCCTACAGGTTTGGTCCAATAGTAAAAAGTGAAGAGAATAACATGTTCTAACGGAATATATCATTTTTTTTAATGTTATGAACTTATGATGTTAGGATTAGAAGTTTTATCAAACCGATTCCAATTCTAAGAAAGTGAGAGGGAGAGGGAGAGGGAGAGGGACAGGGACAGGGAGAGGGATGGTAAGAGTAAATAAATACAAAAAATTAATTTGGGTGCTTTTCCTGAATATATTTAACAAAGGATATCATTCATTCATCATACGTCCGAAAGAGTAGAGGAGAGGGAGAGGGAGAGGGAGAGGGAGAGGGAGAGGGAGAGGGAGAGGGAGAGGGAGAGGGAGAGGGAGAGGGAGAGGGAGAGGGAGAGGGAGAGGGAGAGGGAGAGGGAGAGGGAGAGGGAGAGGGAGAGGGAGAGGGAGAGGGAGAGGGAGAGGGAGAGGGAGAGGGAGAGGGATGGTAAGAGTAAATAAATACAAAAAATTAATTTGGGTGATGTTCCTGAATATATTTAACAAAGGATATCATTCATTCATCATACGTCCGAAAGAGTACGTTTTCCCCTTTATTTTGTATTACTACAGGCTTCTACTTTAATTAGATTACTATTTATTATTTTAACTACAAAATTTACAGTATTTTTCAATATTGTGTAACAGCCCCGGGAATTGTCGTACAGGTTTGGTCCAATAGTAAAAAGTGAAGAGAATAACATGTTCTAACGGAATATATCATTTTTTTTTAATGTTATGAACTTATGATGTTAGGATTAGAAGTTTTTTCAAACCGATTCCAATTCTAAGAAAGTGAGAGAGAGAGTGTGAGAGAGAGAGAGAGAGAGGGAGGGAGAGGGAGAGGGAGAGAGAAGAGGGAGAGGGAGAGGGAGAGAGAGAGGGAGAGGGGGGTGGTAAGAGTAAATAAATACAAAACATTAATTTGGGTGCTGTTCCTGAAAATATTTAACAAAGCATATCATTCACCGTCCCGTCCATACGTCCGAAAGAGTACGTTTTCCCCTTTATTTTGTATTACTACAGGCTATTACTTTAATTAGATTACTATTTATTATTTTAACTACAAAATATACAGAATTGTTCAATATTGTATAACAGCCTCGGGAATTGTCCTACAGGTTTGGTCCAATAGTAAAAAGTGAAGAGAATAACATGTTCTAACGGAATATATCATATTTTTTAATGTTATGAACTTATGATGTTAGGATTAGAAGTTTTATCAAACCGATTCCAATTCTAAGAAAGTGAGAGAGAGAGTGAGAGAGAGAGAGAGAGGGAGAGGGAGAGGGAGAGGGCGGTGGTAAGAGTAAATAAATACAAAAAATTAATTTGGGTGCTGTTCCTGAAAATTAAACAGGCTATTACTTTAATTAGATTACTATTTATTATTTTAACTACAAAATATACAGTATTTTTCAATATTGTATAACAGCCCCGGGAATTATCCTACAGGTTTGGTCCAATAGTAAAAAGTGAAGAGAATAACATGTTCTAACGGAATATATCATTTTTTTTAATGTTATGAACTTATGATGTTAGGATTAGAAGTTTTATCAAACCGATTCCAATTCTAAGAAAGTGAGAGAGAGAGAGAGAGAGACGGAGAGGGAGAAGGAGAGGGAGAGGGAGAGGGAGAGGGAGAGGGAGAGGGAGAGGGAGAGGGAGAGGGAGAGGGAGAGGGATGGTAAGAGTAAATAAATACAAAAAATTAATTTGGGTGATGTTCCTGAATATATTTAACAAAGGATATCATTCATTCATCATACGTCCGAAAGAGTACGTTTTCCCCTTTATTTTGTATTACTACAGGCTTCTACTTTAATTAGATGACTATTTATTATTTTAACTACAAAATATACAGTATTTTTCAATATTGTATAACAGCCCCGGGAATTGTCCTACAGGTTTGGTCCAATAGTAAAAAGTGAAGAGAATAACATGTTCTAACGGAATATATCATTTTTTTTAATGTTATGAACTTATGATGTTAGGATTAGAAGTTTTATCAAACCGATTCCAATTCTAAGAAAGTGAGAGAGGGAGAGGGAGAGGGAGAGGGAGAGGGAGAGGGAGAGGGAGAGGGAGAGGGAGAGGGAGAGGGAGAGGGAGAGGGAGAGGGAGAGGGAGAGGGAGAGGGAGAGGGAGAGGGAGAGGGAGAGGGAGAGGGAGAGGGAGAGGGAGAGGGAGAGGGAGAGGGAGAGGGAGAGGGAGAGGGAGAGGGAGAGGGAGAGGGAGAGGGAGAGGGATGGTAAGAGTAAATAAATACAAAAAATTAATTTGGGTGATGTTCCTGAATATATTTAACAAAGGATATCATTCATTCATCATACGTCCGAAAGAGTACGTTTTCCCCTTTATTTTGTATTACTACAGGCTTCTACTTTAATTAGATTACTATTTATTATTTTAACTACAAAATTTACAGTATTTTTCAATATTGTGTAACAGCCCCGGGAATTGTCCTACAGGTTTGGTCCAATAGTAAAAAGTGAAGAGAATAACATGTTCTAACGGAATATATCATATTTTTTAATGTTATGAACTTATGATGTTAGGATTAGAAGTTTTATCAAACCGATTCCAATTCTAAGAAAGTGAGAGAGAGGGAGTGGGAGAGGGGAGGGAGAGGGAGAGGGAGAGGGAGATGAAGAAGGAGAGGGAGAGGGAGAGGGAGAGGGAGAGGGAGAGGGAGAGGGAGAGGGAGAGGGAGAGAGAGAGGGGGTTCGTAAGAGTACCTAAATAAATACAAAAAAATAATTTGGGTGCTGTTCCTGAAAATATTTAACAAAGCCAACCGAACTGCCAATAATAAAAAGTGAAGAGAATAAAATGTTCTAACGGAATATATCATTTTTTTTTTATCTTATGAACTTATGATGTTAGGATTAGACGTTTTATCAAACCGATTCCAATTCTAAGAAAGTGAGAGAGAGAGAGAGAGACAGAGAGAGGGAGGGAGAGGAAGAGGGAGAGGGCGAGGGAAAGGGAGAGAGAGGGACAGGGAGAGGGAGAGGTAGAGGTAGAGGGAGAGGTAGAGGGAGAGGGAGAGGGAGAGGGAGAGGGAGAGGGAGAGGGAGAGGGAGAGGGAGAGGGAGAGGGAGAGGGAGAGGGAGAGGGAGAGGGAGAGGGAGAGAGATAGAGAGAGAGATAGAGAGAGGGAGAGGGAGAGGTAGAGATAGAGAGAGATAGAGAGAGAGATAGAGAGAGAGGGAGAGGGAGAGGGAGAGAGAGGGAGAGGGAGAGGGAGAGGGAGAGGGAGAGGGAGAGGGAGAGGGATGGTAATAGTAAATAAATACAAAAAATTAATTTGGGTGCTGTTTATTTTGCATTACTACAGGCTATTACTTTAATTAGATTACTATTTATTATTTTAACTACAAAATATACAGTATTTTTCAATATTGTATAACAGCCCCGGGAATTATCCTACAGGTTTGGACCAATAGTAAAAAGTGAAGAGAATAACATGTTCTAACGGAATATATCATTTTTTTTTAATGTTATGAACTTATGATGTTAGGATTAGAAGTTTTTTCAAACCGATTCCAAGTCTAAGAAAGTGAGAGAGAGAGAGAGAGAGAGAGAGGGAGGGAGAGGGAGAGGGAGAGTAAGAGGGAGAGGGAGAGGGAGAGGGAGAAGGAGAGGGAGAGGGAGAGGGAGAGGGAGAGGGAGAGGGAGAGGGAGAGGGAGAGGGAGAGGGAGAGGGAGAGGGAGAGATAGAGAGAGATAGAGAGAGAGATAGAGAGAGAGGGAGAGGGAGAGGGAGAGAGAGGGAGAGGGAGAGGGAGAGGGAGAGGGAGAGGGAGAGGGATGGTAATAGTAAATAAATACAAAAAATTAATTTGGGTGCTGTTTATTTTGCATTACTACAGGCTATTACTTTAATTAGATTACTATTTATTATTTTAACTACAAAATATACAGTATTTTTCAATATTGTATAACAGCCCCGGGAATTATCCTACAGGTTTGGACCAATAGTAAAAAGTGAAGAGAATAACATGTTCTAACGGAATATATCATTTTTTTTTAATGTTATGAACTTATGATGTTAGGATTAGAAGTTTTTTCAAACCGATTCCAAGTCTAAGAAAGTGAGAGAGAGAGAGAGAGAGAGAGAGGGAGGGAGAGGGAGAGGGAGAGTAAGAGGGAGAGGGAGAGGGAGAGGGAGAAGGAGAGGGAGAGGGAGAGGGAGAGGGAGAGGGAGAGGGAGAGGGAGAGGGAGAGGGAGAGGGAGAGGGAGAGGGAGAGGGAGAGGGAGAGGGAGAGGGAGAGGGAGAGGGAGAGGGAGAGGGAGAGGGAGAGGGAGAGGGAGAGGGAGAGGGGGGTGGTAAGAGTAAATAAATACAAAAAAATAATTTTACAAAGGATATCATTCACCGTCCCGTCCATACGTCCGAAAGAGTACGTTTTCCCCTTTATTTTGTATTACTACAGGCTTCTACTTCAATTAGATTACTATTTATTATTTTAACTACAAAATATACAGTATTTTTCAATATTGTATAACAGCCCCGGGAATTGTCCTACAGGTTTGGTCCAATAGTAAAAAGTGAAGAGAATAACATGTTCTAACGGAATATATCATTTTTTTTTAATGTTATGAACTTATGATGTAAGGATTAGAAGTTTTTTCAAACCGATTCCAATTCTAAGAAAGTGAGAGAGAGAGTGAGAGAGAGAGAGAAAGAGAGAGGGAGGGAGAGGGAGAGAGAGAGGGAGAGGGAGAGGGAGAGGGGGGTGGTAAGAGTAAATAAATACAAAACATTAATTTGGGTGCTGTTCCTGAAAATATTTAACAAAGCATATCATTCACCGTCCCGTCCATACGTCCGAAAGAGTACGTTTTCCCCTTTATTTTGTATTACTACAGGCTATTACTTTAATTAGATTACTATTTATTATTTTAACTACAAAATATACAGAATTGTTCAATATTGTATAACAGCCTCGGGAATTGTCCTACAGGTTTGGTCCAATAGTAAAAAGTGAAGAGAATAACATGTTCTAACGGAATATATCATATTTTTTAATGTTATGAACTTATGATGTTAGGATAAGAACTTTTATCAAACCGATTCCAATTCTAAGAAAGTGAAAGAGAGAGAGAGAGAGACAGAGAGAGGGAGAGGGAGAGGGAGAGGGAGAGGGAGAGGGAGAGGGAGAGGTAGAGGGAGAGGGAGAGGGAGAGGGAGAGGGAGAGGGAGAGGGAGAGGGACAGGGACAGGGAGAGGGACAGGGAGAGGGAGAGGGAGAGAGAGAGAGAGAGACAGAGAGAGGGAGAGGGAGAGGGAGAGGTAGAGGGAGAGGGAGAGGGAGAGGGAGAGGGAGAGGGAGAGGGAGAGGGAGAGGGAGAGGGAGAGGGAGAGGGAGAGGGAGAGGGAGAGGGAGAGGGAGAGGGAGAGGGACAGGGACAGGGACAGGGAGAGGGAGAGGGAGAGAGAGAGAGAGAGAGATAGAGTGAGAGAGATAGAGAGAGATAGAGTGAGAGAGATAGAGAGAGGGAGAGATAGAGAGAGGGAGAGGGAGAGGGAGAGGGAGAGGGATGGTAAGAGTAAATAAATACAAAAAAATAATTAGGGTGCTGTTCCTGAATATATTTAACAAAGGATATCATTCATTCATCATACGTCCGAAAGAGTACGTTTTCCCCTTTATTTTGTATTACTACAGGCTTCTACTTTAATTAGATTACTATTTATTATTTTAACTACAAAATATACAGTATTTTTCATTATTGTATAACAGCCCCGGGAATTGTCCTACAGGTTTGGTCCAATAGTAAAAAGTGAAGAGAATAACATGTTCTAACGGAATATATCATTTTTTTTAATGTTATGAACTTATGATGTTAGGATTAGAAGTTTTATCAAACCGATTCCAATTCTAAGAAAGTGAGAGGGAGAGGGAGAGGGAGAGGGACAGGGACAGGGAGAGGGATGGTAAGAGTAAATAAACACAAAAAATTAATTTGGGTGCTTTTCCTGAATATATTTAACAAAGGATATCATTCATTCATCATACGTCCGAAAGAGTAGAGGAGAGGGAGAGGGAGAGGGAGAGGGAGAGGGAGAGGGAGAGGGAGAGGGAGAGGGAGAGGGAGAGGGAGAGGGAGAGGGAGAGGGAGAGGGAGAGGGACAGGGACAGGGACAGGGACAGGGAGAGGGACAGGGAGAGGGAGAGGGAGAGAGAGATAGGGAGAGGGAGAGGGAGAGGGAGAGGGAGAGGGAGAGGGAGAGGGAGAGGGAGAGGGAGAGGGAGAGGGAGAGGGAGAGGGAGAGGGAGAGGGAGAGGGAGAGGGAGAGGGAGAGGGAGAGGGAGAGGGAGAGGGAGAGGGAGAGGGAGAGGGAGAGGGAGAGGGAGAGGGAGAGGGAGAGGGAGAGGGATGGTAAGAGTAAATAAATACAAAAAATTAATTTGGGTGATGTTCCTGAATATATTTAACAAAGGATATCATTCATTCATCATACGTCCGAAAGAGTACGTTTTCCCCTTTATTTTGTATTACTACAGGCTTCTACTTTAATTAGATTACTATTTATTATTTTAACTACAAAATTTACAGTATTTTTCAATATTGTGTAACAGCCCCGGGAATTGTCGTACAGGTTTGGTCCAATAGTAAAAAGTGAAGAGAATAACATGTTCTAACGGAATATATCATTTTTTTTTAATGTTATGAACTTATGATGTTAGGATTAGAAGTTTTTTCAAACCGATTCCAATTCTAAGAAAGTGAGAGAGTGAGTGAGAGAGAGAGAGAGAGAGAGAGGGAGGGAGAGGGAGAGGGAGAGAGAGAGGGAGAGGGAGAGGGAGAGGGAGAGGGGGGTGGTAAGAGTAAATAAATACAAAACATTAATTTGGGTGATGTTCCTGAAAATATTTAACAAAGCATATCATTCACCGTCCCGTCCATACGTCCGAAAGAGTACGTTTTCCCCTTTATTTTGTATTACTACAGGCTATTACTTTAATTAGATTACTATTTATTATTTTAACTACAAAATATACAGTATTTTTCAATATTGTATAACAGCCCCGGGAATTATCCTACAGGTTTGGACCAATAGTAAAAAGTGAAGAGAATAACATGTTCTAACGGAATATATCATTTTTTTTTAATGTTATGAACTTATGATGTTAGGATTAGAAGTTTTTTCAAACCGATTCCAAGTCTAAGAAAGTGAGAGAGAGAGAGAGAGAGAGAGAGGGAGGGAGAGGGAGAGGGAGAGTAAGAGGGAGAGGGAGAGGGAGAGGGAGAAGGAGAGGGAGAGGGAGAGGGAGAGGGAGAGGGAGAGGGAGAGGGAGAGGGAGAGGGAGAGGGAGAGGGATGGTAAGAGTAAATAAATACAAAAAATTAATTTGGGTGATGTTCCTGAATATATTTAACAAAGGATATCATTCATTCATCATACGTCCGAAAGAGTACGTTTTCCCCTTTATTTTGTATTACTACAGGCTTCTACTTTAATTAGATTACTATTTATTATTTTAACTACAAAATTTACAGTATTTTTCAATATTGTGTAACAGCCCCGGGAATTGTCGTACAGGTTTGGTCCAATAGTAAAAAGTGAAGAGAATAACATGTTCTAACGGAATATATCATTTTTTTTTAATGTTATGAACTTATGATGTTAGGATTAGAAGTTTTTTCAAACCGATTCCAATTCTAAGAAAGTGAGAGAGTGAGTGAGAGAGAGAGAGAGAGAGAGAGGGAGGGAGAGGGAGAGGGAGAGAGAGAGGGAGAGGGAGAGGGAGAGGGAGAGGGGGGTGGTAAGAGTAAATAAATACAAAACATTAATTTGGGTGATGTTCCTGAAAATATTTAACAAAGCATATCATTCACCGTCCCGTCCATACGTCCGAAAGAGTACGTTTTCCCCTTTATTTTGTATTACTACAGGCTATTACTTTAATTAGATTACTATTTATTATTTTAACTACAAAATATACAGTATTTTTCAATATTGTATAACAGCCCCGGGAATTATCCTACAGGTTTGGACCAATAGTAAAAAGTGAAGAGAATAACATGTTCTAACGGAATATATCATTTTTTTTTAATGTTATGAACTTATGATGTTAGGATTAGAAGTTTTTTCAAACCGATTCCAAGTCTAAGAAAGTGAGAGAGAGAGAGAGAGAGAGAGAGGGAGGGAGAGTAAGAGGGAGAGGGAGAGGGAGAGGGAGAAGGAGAGGGAGAGGGAGAGGGAGAGGGAGAGGGAGAGGGAGAGGGAGAGGGGGGTGGTAAGAGTAAATAAATACAAAAAAATAATTTTACAAAGGATATCATTCACCGTCCCGTCCATACGTCCGAAAGAGTACGTTTTCCCCTTTATTTTGTATTACTACAGGCTTCTACTTCAATTAGATTACTATTTATTATTTTAACTACAAAATATACAGTATTTTTCAATATTGTATAACAGCCCCGGGAATTGTCCTACAGGTTTGGTCCAATAGTAAAAAGTGAAGAGAATAACATGTTCTAACGGAATATATCATTTTTTTTTAATGTTATGAACTTATGATGTAAGGATTAGAAGTTTTTTCAAACCGATTCCAATTCTAAGAAAGTGAGAGAGAGAGTGAGAGAGAGAGAGAAAGAGAGAGGGAGGGAGAGGGAGAGAGAGAGGGAGAGGGAGAGGGAGAGGGGGGTGGTAAGAGTAAATAAATACAAAACATTAATTTGGGTGCTGTTCCTGAAAATATTTAACAAAGCATATCATTCACCGTCCCGTCCATACGTCCGAAAGAGTACGTTTTCCCCTTTATTTTGTATTACTACAGGCTATTACTTTAATTAGATTACTATTTATTATTTTAACTACAAAATATACAGAATTGTTCAATATTGTATAACAGCCTCGGGAATTGTCCTACAGGTTTGGTCCAATAGTAAAAAGTGAAGAGAATAACATGTTCTAACGGAATATATCATTTTTTTTAATGTTATGAACTTATGATGTTAGGATTAGAAGTTTTATCAAACCGATTCCAATTCTAAGAAAGTGAGAGGGAGAGGGAGAGGGAGAGGGACAGGGACAGGGAGAGGGATGGTAAGAGTAAATAAACACAAAAAATTAATTTGGGTGCTTTTCCTGAATATATTTAACAAAGGATATCATTCATTCATCATACGTCCGAAAGAGTAGAGGAGAGGGAGAGGGAGAGGGAGAGGGAGAGGGAGAGGGAGAGGGAGAGGGAGAGGGAGAGGGAGAGGGAGAGGGAGAGGGAGAGGGAGAGGGAGAGGGACAGGGACAGGGACAGGGACAGGGACAGGGAGAGGGACAGGGAGAGGGAGAGGGAGAGAGAGATAGGGAGAGGGAGAGGGAGAGGGAGAGGGAGAGGGAGAGGGAGAGGGAGAGGGAGAGGGAGAGGGAGAGGGAGAGGGAGAGGGAGAGGGAGAGGGAGAGGGAGAGGGAGAGGGATGGTAAGAGTAAATAAATACAAAAAATTAATTTGGGTGATGTTCCTGAATATATTTAACAAAGGATATCATTCATTCATCATACGTCCGAAAGAGTACGTTTTCCCCTTTATTTTGTATTACTACAGGCTTCTACTTTAATTAGATTACTATTTATTATTTTAACTACAAAATTTACAGTATTTTTCAATATTGTGTAACAGCCCCGGGAATTGTCGTACAGGTTTGGTCCAATAGTAAAAAGTGAAGAGAATAACATGTTCTAACGGAATATATCATTTTTTTTTAATGTTATGAACTTATGATGTTAGGATTAGAAGTTTTTTCAAACCGATTCCAATTCTAAGAAAGTGAGAGAGTGAGTGAGAGAGAGAGAGAGAGAGAGAGGGAGGGAGAGGGAGAGGGAGAGAGAGAGGGAGAGGGAGAGGGAGAGGGAGAGGGGGGTGGTAAGAGTAAATAAATACAAAACATTAATTTGGGTGATGTTCCTGAAAATATTTAACAAAGCATATCATTCACCGTCCCGTCCATACGTCCGAAAGAGTACGTTTTCCCCTTTATTTTGTATTACTACAGGCTATTACTTTAATTAGATTACTATTTATTATTTTAACTACAAAATATACAGTATTTTTCAATATTGTATAACAGCCCCGGGAATTATCCTACAGGTTTGGACCAATAGTAAAAAGTGAAGAGAATAACATGTTCTAACGGAATATATCATTTTTTTTTAATGTTATGAACTTATGATGTTAGGATTAGAAGTTTTTTCAAACCGATTCCAAGTCTAAGAAAGTGAGAGAGAGAGAGAGAGAGAGAGAGGGAGGGAGAGGGAGAGGGAGAGTAAGAGGGAGAGGGAGAGGGAGAGGGAGAAGGAGAGGGAGAGGGAGAGGGAGAGGGAGAGGGAGAGGGAGAGGGAGAGGGAGAGGGAGAGGGAGAGGGAGAGGGATGGTAAGAGTAAATAAATACAAAAAATTAATTTGGGTGATGTTCCTGAATATATTTAACAAAGGATATCATTCATTCATCATACGTCCGAAAGAGTACGTTTTCCCCTTTATTTTGTATTACTACAGGCTTCTACTTTAATTAGATTACTATTTATTATTTTAACTACAAAATTTACAGTATTTTTCAATATTGTGTAACAGCCCCGGGAATTGTCGTACAGGTTTGGTCCAATAGTAAAAAGTGAAGAGAATAACATGTTCTAACGGAATATATCATTTTTTTTTAATGTTATGAACTTATGATGTTAGGATTAGAAGTTTTTTCAAACCGATTCCAATTCTAAGAAAGTGAGAGAGTGAGTGAGAGAGAGAGAGAGAGAGAGAGGGAGGGAGAGGGAGAGGGAGAGAGAGAGGGAGAGGGAGAGGGAGTGGGAGAGGGGGGTGGTAAGAGTAAATAAATACAAAACATTAATTTGGGTGATGTTCCTGAAAATATTTAACAAAGCATATCATTCACCGTCCCGTCCATACGTCCGAAAGAGTACGTTTTCCCCTTTATTTTGTATTACTACAGGCTATTACTTTAATTAGATTACTATTTATTATTTTAACTACAAAATATACAGTATTTTTCAATATTGTATAACAGCCCCGGGAATTATCCTACAGGTTTGGACCAATAGTAAAAAGTGAAGAGAATAACATGTTCTAACGGAATATATCATTTTTTTTTAATGTTATGAACTTATGATGTTAAGATTAGAAGTTTTTTCAAACCGATTCCAAGTCTAAGAAAGTGAGAGAGAGAGAGAGAGAGAGAGAGGGAGGGAGAGTAAGAGGGAGAGGGAGAGGGAGAGGGAGAAGGAGAGGGAGAGGGAGAGGGAGAGGGAGAGGGAGAGGGAGAGGGAGAGGGAGAGGGAGAGGGAGAGGGAGAGGGAGAGGGAGAGGGAGAGGGAGAGGGAGAGGGAGAGGGAGAGGGAGAGGGAGAGGGAGAGGGAGAGGGAGAGGGAGAGGGAGAGGGAGAGGGAGAGGGAGAGGGAGAGGGAGAGGGAGAGGGAGAGGGAGAGGGAGAGGGAGAGGGAGAGGGAGAGGGACAGGGACAGGGACAGGGAGAGGGACAGGGAGAGGGAGAGGGAGAGAGAGAGAGAGAGAGATAGAGTGAGAGAGATAGAGAGAGATAGAGTGAGAGAGATAGAGTGAGAGAGATAGAGAGAGGGAGAGATAGAGAGAGGGAGAGGGAGAGTAAATAAATACAAAAAAATAATTAGGGTGCTGTTCCTGAATATATTTAACAAAGGATATCATTCATTCATCATACGTCCGAAAGAGTACGTTTTCCCCTTTATTTTGTATTACTACAGGCTTCTACTTTAATTAGATTACTATTTATTATTTTAACTACAAAATTTACAGTATTTTTCAATATTGTGTAACAGCCCCGGGAATTGTCGTACAGGTTTGGTCCAATAGTAAAAAGTGAAGAGAATAACATGTTCTAACGGAATATATCATTTTTTTTAATGTTATGAACTTATGATGTTAGGATTAGAAGTTTTATCAAACCGATTCCAATTCTAAGAAAGTGAGAGGGAGAGGGAGAGGGAGAGGGACAGGGACAGGGAGAGGGATGGTAAGAGTAAATAAATACAAAAAATTAATTTGGGTGCTTTTCCTGAATATATTTAACAAAGGATATCATTCATTCATCATACGTCCGAAAGAGTAGAGGAGAGGGAGAGGGAGAGGGAGAGGGAGAGGGAGAGGGAGAGGGAGAGGGAGAGGGAGAGGGAGAGGGAGAGGGAGAGGGAGAGGGAGAGGGAGAGGGACAGGGACAGGGACAGGGAGAGGGACAGGGAGAGGGAGAGGGAGAGAGAGATAGAGAGAGGGAGAGGGAGAGGGAGAGGGAGAGGGAGAGGGAGAGGGAGAGGGAGAGGGAGAGGGAGAGGGAGAGGGAGAGGGAGAGGGAGAGGGAGAGGGAGAGGGAGAGGGAGAGGGAGAGGGAGAGGGAGAGGGATGGTAAGAGTAAATAAATACAAAAAATTAATTTGGGTGATGTTCCTGAATATATTTAACAAAGGATATCATTCATTCATCATACGTCCGAAAGAGTACGTTTTCCCCTTTATTTTGTATTACTACAGGCTTCTACTTTAATAAGATTACTATTTATTATTTTAACTACAAAATTTACAGTATTTTTCAATATTGTGTAACAGCCCCGGGAATTGTCGTACAGGTTTGGTCCAATAGTAAAAAGTGAAGAGAATAACATGTTCTAACGGAATATATCATTTTTTTTTAATGTTATGAACTTATGATGTTAGGATTAGAAGTTTTTTCAAACCGATTCCAATTCTAAGAAAGTGAGAGAGAGAGTGTGAGAGAGAGAGAGAGAGAGGGAGGGAGAGGGAGAGGGAGAGAGAAGAGGGAGAGGGAGAGGGAGAGAGAGAGGGAGAGGGGGGTGGTAAGAGTAAATAAATACAAAACATTAATTTGGGTGCTGTTCCTGAAAATATTTAACAAAGCATATCATTCACCGTCCCGTCCATACGTCCGAAAGAGTACGTTTTCCCCTTTATTTTGTATTACTACAGGCTATTACTTTAATTAGATTACTATTTATTATTTTAACTACAAAATATACAGAATTGTTCAATATTGTATAACAGCCTCGGGAATTGTCCTACAGGTTTGGTCCAATAGTAAAAAGTGAAGAGAATAACATGTAACAAAGCATATCATTCACCGTCCGTCGTCCGTCCGAAAGAGTACGTTTTCCCCTTTATTTTGTATTACTACAGGCTATTACTTTAATTAGATTACTATTTATTATTTTAACTACAAAATATACAGAATTGTTCAATATTGTATAACAGCCTCGGGAATTGTCCTACAGGTTTGGTCCAATAGTAAAAAGTGAAGAGAATAACATGTTCTATCGAAATATATCACATTTTTTAATGTTATGAACTTATGATGTTAGGATTAGAAGTTTTTTCAAACCGATTCCAATTCTAAGAAAGTGAGAGAGGAAGAGAGAGAGAGGGAGAGGGAGGGAGAGGGAGAGGGGGAGGGGGGTGGTAAGAGTAAATAAATACAAAAAAATAATTTGGGTGTTGTTCCTGAAAATATTTAACAAAGGATATCATTCACCGTCCCGTCCATACGTCCGAAAGAGTACGTTTTCCCCTTTATTTTGTATTACTACAGGCTATTACTTTAATTAGATTACTATTTATTATTTTAACTACAAAATATACAGTATTTTTCAATATTGTATAACAGCCCCGGGAATTGTCCTACAGGTTTGGTCCAATAGTAAAAAGTGAAGAGAATAACATGTTCTAACGGAATATATCATTTTTTTTAATGTTATGAACTTATGATGTTAGGATTAGAAGTTTTATCAAACCGATTCCAATTCTAAGAAAGTGAGAGAGAGAGAGAGAGACAGAGAGAGGGAGGGATAGGAAGAGGGAGAGGGAGAGGGAGAGGGAGAGGAAGAGGGAGAGGGAGAGGGAGAGGGAGATGGAGACGGGGTTCGTAAGAGTACCTAAATAAATACAAAAAATTAATTTGGGTGCTGTTCCTGAAAATATTTAACAAAAACAACCGAACTGCCAATAATAAAAAGTGAAGAGAATAACATGTTCTAACGGAATATATCATTTTTTTTTTATCTTATGAACTTATGATGTTAGGATAACACGTTTTTTCAAACCGATTCCAATCCTAAGATAGTGAGAGAGAGAGTGAGAGAGAGAGAGAGAGAGATAGTGAAAGAGAGTGATAGAGAGAGAGAGAGAGAGAGATAGAAAGAGAGGGAGAGTGAGAGTGAGAGTGAGAGTGAGAGTGAGAGTAAGAGTGAGAGTGAGAGTGAGAGTGAGAGTGAGAGTGAGAGTGAGAGTGAGAGTGAGAGTGAGAGTGAGAGAGAGAGGGGGGTGGTAAGAGTAAATAAATACAAAAAATTAAATTGGGTGCTGTTCCTGAAAATATTTAACAAAGGATATCATTCACCGTCCCGTCCATACGTCCGAAAGAGTACGTTTTCCCCTTTATTTTGTATAACTACAGGCTATTACTTTAATTAGATGACTATTTATTATTTTAACTACAAAATTTACAGTATTTTTCAATATTGTATAACAGCCCCGGGAATTGTCCTACAGGTTTGGTCCAATAGTAAAAAGTGAAGAGAATAACATGTTCTAACGGAATATATCATTTTTTTTAATGTTATGAACTTATGATGTTAGGATTAGAAGTTTTATCAAACCGATTCCAAATCTAAGAAAGTGAGAGAGAGAGTGAGAGAGAGAGAGCGAGAGAGGGAGGGAGAGGGAGAGGGAGAGGGAGAGGAAGAGGGAGAGGGAGAGGGAGAGGGAGAGGGATGGTAAGAGTAAATAAATACAAAAAATTAATTTGGGTGATGTTCCTGAATATATTTAACAAAGGATATCATTCATTCATCATACGTCCGAAAGAGTACGTTTTCCCCTTTATTTTGTATTACTACAGGCTTCTACTTTAATTAGATTACTATTTATTATTTTAACTACAAAATTTACAGTATTTTTCAATATTGTGTAACAGCCCCGGGAATTGTCGTACAGGTTTGGTCCAATAGTAAAAAGTGAAGAGAATAACATGTTCTAACGGAATATATCATATTTTTTAATGTTATGAACTTATGATGTTAGGATTAGAAGTTTTATCAAACCGATTCCAATTCTAAGAAAGTGAGACAAAGGGAGTGGGAGAGGGGAGGGAGAGGGAGAGGGAGAGGGAGATGAAGAAGGAGAGGGAGAGGGAGAGGGAGAGGGGGGTGGTAAGAGTAAATAAACACAAAAAAATAATTTGGGTGCTGTTCCTGAAAATATTTAACAAAGCATATCATTCACCGTCCGTCGTCCGTCCGAAAGAGTACGTTTTCCCCTTTATTTTGTATTACTACAGGCTATTACTTTAATTAGATTACTATTTATTATTTTAACTACAAAATATACAGAATTGTTCAATATTGTATAACAGCCTCGGGAATTGTCCTACAGGTTTGGTCCAATAGTAAAAAGTGAAGAGAATAACATGTAACAAAGCATATCATTCACCGTCCGTCGTCCGTCCGAAAGAGTACGTTTTCCCCTTTATTTTGTATTACTACAGGCTATTACTTTAATTAGATTACTATTTATTATTTTAACTACAAAATATACAGAATTGTTCAATATTGTATAACAGCCTCGGGAATTGTCCTACAGGTTTGGTCCAATAGTAAAAAGTGAAGAGAATAACATGTTCTATCGAAATATATCACATTTTTTAATGTTATGAACTTATGATGTTAGGATTAGAAGTTTTTTCAAACCGATTCCAATTCTAAGAAAGTGAGAGAGGAAGAGAGAGAGAGGGAGAGGGAGGGAGAGGGAGAGGGGGAGGGGGGTGGTAAGAGTAAATAAATACAAAAAAATAATTTGGGTGTTGTTCCTGAAAATATTTAACAAAGGATATCATTCACCGTCCCGTCCATACGTCCGAAAGAGTACGTTTTCCCCTTTATTTTGTATTACTACAGGCTATTACTTTAATTAGATTACTATTTATTATTTTAACTACAAAATATACAGTATTTTTCAATATTGTATAACAGCCCCGGGAATTGTCCTACAGGTTTGGTCCAATAGTAAAAAGTGAAGAGAATAACATGTTCTAACGGAATATATCATTTTTTTTAATGTTATGAACTTATGATGTTAGGATTAGAAGTTTTATCAAACCGATTCCAATTCTAAGAAAGTGAGAGAGAGAGAGAGAGACAGAGAGAGGGAGGGATAGGAAGAGGGAGAGGGAGAGGGAGAGGGAGAGGAAGAGGGAGAGGGAGAGGGAGAGGGAGATGGAGACGGGGTTCGTAAGAGTACCTAAATAAATACAAAAAATTAATTTGGGTGCTGTTCCTGAAAATATTTAACAAAAACAACCGAACTGCCAATAATAAAAAGTGAAGAGAATAACATGTTCTAACGGAATATATCATTTTTTTTTTATCTTATGAACTTATGATGTTAGGATAACACGTTTTTTCAAACCGATTCCAATCCTAAGATAGTGAGAGAGAGAGTGAGAGAGAGAGAGAGAGAGATAGTGAAAGAGAGTGATAGAGAGAGAGAGAGAGAGAGATAGAAAGAGAGGGAGAGTGAGAGTGAGAGTGAGAGTGAGAGTGAGAGTAAGAGTGAGAGTGAGAGTGAGAGTGAGAGTGAGAGTGAGAGTGAGAGTGAGAGTGAGAGTGAGAGTGAGAGAGAGAGGGGGGTGGTAAGAGTAAATAAATACAAAAAATTAAATTGGGTGCTGTTCCTGAAAATATTTAACAAAGGATATCATTCACCGTCCCGTCCATACGTCCGAAAGAGTACGTTTTCCCCTTTATTTTGTATAACTACAGGCTATTACTTTAATTAGATGACTATTTATTATTTTAACTACAAAATTTACAGTATTTTTCAATATTGTATAACAGCCCCGGGAATTGTCCTACAGGTTTGGTCCAATAGTAAAAAGTGAAGAGAATAACATGTTCTAACGGAATATATCATTTTTTTTAATGTTATGAACTTATGATGTTAGGATTAGAAGTTTTATCAAACCGATTCCAAATCTAAGAAAGTGAGAGAGAGAGTGAGAGAGAGAGAGCGAGAGAGGGAGGGAGAGGGAGAGGGAGAGGGAGAGGAAGAGGGAGAGGGAGAGGGAGAGGGAGAGGGATGGTAAGAGTAAATAAATACAAAAAATTAATTTGGGTGATGTTCCTGAATATATTTAACAAAGGATATCATTCATTCATCATACGTCCGAAAGAGTACGTTTTCCCCTTTATTTTGTATTACTACAGGCTTCTACTTTAATTAGATTACTATTTATTATTTTAACTACAAAATTTACAGTATTTTTCAATATTGTGTAACAGCCCCGGGAATTGTCGTACAGGTTTGGTCCAATAGTAAAAAGTGAAGAGAATAACATGTTCTAACGGAATATATCATATTTTTTAATGTTATGAACTTATGATGTTAGGATTAGAAGTTTTATCAAACCGATTCCAATTCTAAGAAAGTGAGACAAAGGGAGTGGGAGAGGGGAGGGAGAGGGAGAGGGAGAGGGAGATGAAGAAGGAGAGGGAGAGGGAGAGGGAGAGGGGGGTGGTAAGAGTAAATAAACACAAAAAAATAATTTGGGTGCTGTTCCTGAAAATATTTAACAAAGCATATCATTCACCGTCCGTCGTCCGTCCGAAAGAGTACGTTTTCCCCTTTATTTTGTATTACTACAGGCTATTACTTTAATTAGATTACTATTTATTATTTTAACTACAAAATATACAGAATTGTTCAATATTGTATAACAGCCTCGGGAATTGTCCTACAGGTTTGGTCCAATAGTAAAAAGTGAAGAGAATAACATGTTCTATCGAAATATATCACATTTTTTAATGTTATGAACTTATGATGTTAGGATTAGAAGTTTTTTCAAACCGATTCCAATTCTAAGAAAGTGAGAGAGGAAGAGAGAGAGAGGGAGAGGGAGGGAGAGGGAGAGGGGGAGGGGGGTGGTAAGAGTAAATAAATACAAAAAAATAATTTGGGTGTTGTTCCTGAAAATATTTAACAAAGGATATCATTCACCGTCCCGTCCATACGTCCGAAAGAGTACGTTTTCCCCTTTATTTTGTATAACTACAGGCTATTACTTTAATTAGATGACTATTTATTATTTTAACTACAAAATTTACAGTATTTTTCAATATTGTATAACAGCCCCGGGAATTGT
>OX419642.1:4880397-5341908 GCA_948473465.1 Lithophane ornitopus | reverse complement strand
AACCTTTTTCATGACACGGCCCCTTTAGTATGAAGAAATATTTCGCGACCCATTACCCGTTGTTTTTTGTTTATGTATTCCAATCCAACATATTTATTCATTTTCATAATTAGGCTTCGGATAAATACATAAGTAATTAAGTACGTAAAACTCATTTTTTTACATCGAATGCGTCGCCAATAGATAACGCAATTTACGCGCATACGTGCGACCACGGCCGATGCCACGATTTTTTATTTATTTAATACAAATGATTATGTCCCTTAGTTAACAATTTTCTTAATAATCTTTTGAAGCTCTATTGTTTTTTTTTTTTACTGCAGTAGCTTTCCCAACCTTTTGCAACTCACCTATAGAGCTTCGCGGCCCCCCAGGGGGTCGCGACCCCCAGGTTGAAAAACACTGCAATAATGTATCATCGTAAGTCATAGGTGTGAAACTACAAAAAAAACATTTTGCACAAAAACATTTTAAAACTATTCTTATTCTCTTTATTGCGAGCTAGATAATTTCATAATTTTTAGACTTGCAAACAGGGAAGCCGGGTGTTTCCTATTCAACTCACCAATACTGCTGATCTCCGTGTCTGAAGTAGTACATACAGCAGCCGGCAATGCAAAACTAGCAACAAAAAGAAACATTGTTTTTTTGCTTCAATACAATAGTCTATTTACTGCAATAAGTTGCGATCAAAACTGGCTGTTAGCAATAAGACTGGTCAATCGCACTGTCAACATCTGTGCAAAAAAATCCTTTGACATAGATCTCCATCTCCAGCTTCCAATAAAGAAAATTCAATATTCCATTCTATTTTCTCTCAGACGATATCAATTCCATCTTCCGCTAGCAAGTCTTAAATCCACAGCAACTTCAAAACTGGGAGGCTAGCCACAGAATAGATCGATACAGAAGGTCAGCTTCATACAACGGGTGAAAACACATGCACACATATACACGCTTTACGTGCAGTGATTGAGAGTGTCTTGGTTAAACGGTACGAGTGCTGTTTTCTGATCTGGCAGGAGATAGCTTCTGCCTTTTTATTATAATCTTATGACAGTAGTTCGGCTCAAATCCATGGGTCACGCGATGGCAATAGCTGCCATGACAATTAATTATTGCTCGAAAAACTAGAACTACTGCATTTTGACATGGCGGGGGAAGTCGGGTGGCGAGTAAAACTCAACAACAACTCGAATGCGAGCTACTGACCGACTCGCTTGACAGTAATACGCATGATGCGCACACAGTGCACTGCAGTAACTGTATGAGATAGCTCACAGGCTAGCTTGCACTGTGTAACCAAGCCCATAGTTTGAGATCTCCGTACGTACGCGTCTAAGAGTGTTTCCGCCTGTCTTCGCTCATTGTAGGAACCCGACCTTCTGCACCACTATCTATTCCGTGGTATAGCGAACACGAAGTACAGTCATACACAAAGTCAAAGTAGGTCAACTGTGGTACACTCATTATGCGAGGCGATGCCGCTGTTTTTAATTTTCTAGACTAAGATATTTTTATGCTTGCTTCGATTTTTTACTTAGTTGTAGTTTTTCTTTGTAAGTGAATAAAGGGTTTGTTTTCTGTTGTATAGGATGTTTTGTAAAGAAAAATAATTTTTTTAGAATAATTCTGAAATACAATACACGTAGATATAATTTAGTAACCTATTCCGCTTAACTATTCTTCTAGAGTCATAAAAAACCCTGTAAGAAATCGACACGTGTTTCACCTCTCAACGAGGCATCCTCAGGATGACGATTGACCAGTCGCAAACCAGAACACGACGTGTTCAAACAAAGAAATAAAGAGAGTATAACTTCACGCCTGTATCCCTCGAAGAGTTAGGTAGTGGTTTGAATTCATCCATATTTTGTCCAGAGTTATATTTCACGGGGGCGAACCTTTGCCATCAACCGGGCAAACATCAAGTTTCTGGTACTGAGAATTTATAATATACATATTTATAAATATCTGTTTTGAATTTTATAATTAAACTAGCTTCCGCCCGCAGTTTCGCCCGCGTGGTATGAAGATAAAAAGTAGCCTATGTTCTTCACCGGGATGCCATCTATATCCATGCAAAATTTTATCGAAATCCGTTCAGTGGTTTAGGCGTGAAAAGGTAACATACAGGCAGATATTTATAATATTAGTATGGATTTATGACAGTCCCCCAAAACGCCTTCTTTCACTTCCTGAACGCGTAGCATGACTAACATAGAAACGGGTTTTGTCGACGGAAGAATAGACAAAATGACAGATGTCATTGTTTATCTTATCTGTCATTTTGTCTATTCTTCCGTCGAAAAAACCCGCTTCTACGGTGGTCATGTTATGCGTGCTGGTGTAAAAATTAATCATAATTAATCCTAAGTGTACCTAATATAATAAATGGGATAGTGAGTTTGTTTATTACGCTTTCACGCTAAAATGGCTGAACGAATTTGGGCACCATAACCTAGATTAGGACGTAGGACACATTTTATCCCGGTAGTACGTTCTCGTGGGATAATTTTCGACATCCATGTGCGCGAAACCGTGGGCAAAAGCTAGTAATGTTAATAAACCCAATTTAAATAGTTCACAAAGAAATCTTAACAAAGCTGCGACAATCAATCTGCCTAGCCTTTTCCCAACTATGTTGGGGTTGGCTTCCAGTCTAACCGGATGCAGCGACAAAGCTGTGACAATATCTGTAGTTAACAAGTTAACTGACTAGTTAGTACGCAGCACTGAATAATAATGTGAAACTTGTAGAGAAGCCGACATGTTTGAACTTATCATACTTAGTTGGAAAATGTCTGTGTTGGAGTTTAAACCTTGAATAGTTTGCGGAAGTTAAACCTTTTAGTTATTATAGAGATTAATTATTTGAACTTTAGGAATTTAGGGAGTGGAGAGCACTGGTGGTCTTAGAGGTAAATTCCCCGACTTACGAATTGTAGGTCGTAGGTTCGAACCCAGGCAAACGCTTTACTTTGTGTAAATTATTTCATCACCACTGCTCTCAAAACAGTAAAGGAAAACATCGTGAGGAAACCGGCATGTCCTAGAACCAAAAATTCGAAGACATGTAACATCTACCAACCCGCAACTTCCGTGGTGGATTACGGCCCACTCCGTCTCACCTAGAGGAGGCCTGTGTCCCAGCAGTGGGAACATTATAGGCTGATTATGCTTGAATTCTTCTGTCTACTGGCGCCGACTCAAGCAACCTTACCGGTGCCCAAGACGCCCCAAGGGTTGGTCCGTGGATGGGTGACCATCTTTATATCGAGACTCCTTCGTGTCTCGAAAAGCACGTTAAGCCTGGCTTTCATTCGTGGATTTTTGACAGTCATTACGGGTCATCAGAAGCCCGAAAGTCTAACAACAAGTCTTACCAAGGGATATCGTACTACCCAGTCACTGGGTTGTAGGTCAGATAGGAGCGACTGCTCCTTGTAAAATACTGGTATTCAGTTGCATCCGGTTAGACTGGAAGCCGATCCCAGTATAGTTGGGAAAAGGCTAGGCAGATGGACGTCTCGAATGATAATAGTTTCCGAAAAAAGTGCCGAGAATATTTTTGTTGCTTTTTTAGGGTTTCGTAGTCAACAAGGAACCCTTATAGTTTCGTCATGTCCGTCTGTCTGTCTGTCCGTGGCTTAGCTCAGATGCTGTTGGTACTAGAAAGCTGTAATTTGCTATGGTTATACATATGAATCACGCCGACAAAGTGGTAAAAATGTTTTTTTAAGGCTCCCCTACTCTTAAACTGGCAACTTTTTTTTTCTCACCTATCCCATGGTGTGGGGTGTCGTTAAAAAGGTAATTCAAAAATATTGGGAGTTTGTGAAAACAATTTTTGGATTCAGGGATCCGTTTGCGAAATATTAAGCTTTTTAAAGTGCTAATTTTTGTTAGAGTCAAGTGTCCCCCATTTTTCAACAATGTTAAGTTTGTTTGATAAATTCATCCCAACTCAAAAAAACTCAAAACTCAAAGCATTTATTTCAATTAAAACATTTACAGGCACTTTGGAATTGTCAAGGAGTCAGTCGGTCAGAAATATGAAGCTAGTTGCCCATTCCAAAGCGTAATAGGTATCTATGGAGAAGAACGGGCAAGAAACTCCATGGACACTTTTAAATCAAAATATTGTTACAATATATTGGTTACATAATTCATGTGAGAACAATGTAGAACGTTAAAAGCGTCCACAATTATAAAATAAAAACAATTCTAAAATTAAAATAAGCCATGGCAGCTAAAAGATGACCAGTCACAACTACGGAACCCTTCATTGTGCGTGGTTCGACACGTACTTGGTCGGTTTTTAACCATAACATTGAATAGTTTGGCCTGCGAAGTGGTAACCTTTGTCACCATGACTATTAATAGTACCTATATCTATTCGCAGTTCTAAAGCGAAGAAAACCTTATACAATACGAATGTCCATTTAATTAAAAAAATACAATAGACGTGGATATATTAAATACCTAACCGATTCCGCTTGACTATTCTTCAAAAGTCATAAAAAACCCTGTAAGAAATCGATCACTTTGCGTCCAGCGCTCGGTGTGGTAACACGTCGCGTTCTGGTTTGCAATTGGTCAATCGTCATCCTGAGGATGTCTCGTTGAGAGGTGAACACGTGTCGATTTCTTACAGGGTTTTTTATGACTCTTGAAAAATAGTCAAGCGGAATAGGTTACTAAATATATCTACGTCTATTGTATTTTATAATGGATTTCCGCAAAGTCACGCCTGAATCAATTAACTATCCATTTAATTAAGCGGAAGAAACCCTTCAAAGAATAGAAAATTGTTTTTCTTTTAAAGCCAAACAAATTATCTGGGGAATGAAAGTATCTACTCAGTCACTTATTATGCTTCTCAAATTCTCTGAGTAATATAATACTGACAGTCTGACATCTAGTTGGCTTCAGAGGGTATTTTCCATAACCATCACGCCTCGCAAAAGGGTTAGCGAGATTTTTGAATCGACTTCTTCAAAAAGGTTCTCAATTCGTCTGTATGTTTTTTTTTGCCAATTCTGTATCGATTTTGATGATTCTTTTTTTGTTTGGTATGTCATGCTTCAGAGGTGGTGCTATATAAATTTTATTAGCTTTGCTTGCGTAGTTTTTGAGTTAGCTTCAATATTACGTATTTTTCCCACTTAGTCTTAGACGATATATTATTTGACTACGTCACTGTTATTTACATAGCAGGTAGTGGTATTCGAAATTGTGTGGGGTAGGATCCACAACTAAAAAGTGAAAAAAAAAAGAAAAAAACCTCCTTCCAAAAAAACACAAAAAAGTGTTTGTTTTTTTTGTAAAAAGTTTTTTTTATACAAATATAAAAAACCAAGACAGAGCGCTGCGAACAATAGTGAAGCATGTCAAAGCTACACCTCCGCTCTGCATACACGCACACATTTGCAATCAAACTACACCTCACTAAGTGCACACCATGTTTACGAAACCGGCCCCACGTCACTGTCTTGGTTTTTGGTCTAAGGTTATAAAGTAATTGATTTTTCGTTTATTTATTTTGTTTCTTATTATATTTACATTTTTAAATATAATATTTTTATAAATCATTAAAAAAAAACATTTAAAATAATAAAAAATGGGAGCCCACCGGTATCGGGAACAGAGTCCAAGCTACCGGCGGTCAGGGCTCCAGAGAGAGGAACCTTCTAACAATACGGGCCGTGTCCAGGAGTACCGCTTTCTGAATCAAGCCCTTAATCCAGCTGCCCAACGAGAGCCTCCATAGGTGTTGGACGAGGCTCTTGGCAATTAAGCCATTGGCTGATACGACTATCGGCACAATGATCACAGAGTCCAGATCCAACATGTCGACAACCTCGTGAGCCAAGTCAATATAATTATATCAAGATAAAGTAATCTTTATTATGATGATTATGACGCCAACTGTACTTTTTTTTTTTTTTGATTGGGAAATCATCAAATGACTTCTCCCGCTCTGTGCGGAGCGGAAGGGCGTGTTAGACTCTTACTGACTAAAACCCACCCGTGTTCCTTCAGTTGTCCGTTGCCAGGGTCCCGGTATCCCTTTCGGACTATTACTCAACCCTGGCAGAAGCTAACTGTACTACAGTTGTGGTACGGCGGTACTGATCAAACTATATCGCTGTAGCATACTGCTTGGTAGCAGAAATGGGTACCTATGGTGGTCGAAGCTCTTTCACAAACTACCTATCTAAAGGTTTACAATCAGGAAACTTCTAATAAATAAAAGCTCAACCACTTCCTCAATAAAAAGAACCTCTCAAAAGTAATTAAATTAAATCAATCTGCCTAGCCTTTTCCCAACTATGTTGGGGTCGGCTTCCAGTCTAACCAGATGCAGCTGAATACCAGTATTTTACATGGAGCGACTGCCTATCTGACCTCCACCACCCAGTAACTGGGTAATACGATACCCCTTGGTTAGACTGGTTGTCAGACTTTCGGGCTTCTGACGACTCGTAACGACCGTCAAAGATCCACAAACGACAGCCGGGACCAACGGCTTAACGTGCTTTCCGAGGCACGGAGGAGTCTCGATATGTGTAAATGGTCACCCATCCACTGACCAACCCCGGCAAGCGTAGCTTAACCTGATGGATCGACCCGAGCGGCTGTTATTACTTAGCCACGAGCTCCTCCTTACCACGAGCTCCTCTTCAAAAGTAACTTAATTAAATACGAAAGGCTAATGAAAGACATAAAACCGGGTATTTAAGAACACGTGGTCTTGGACTAGCCGTATAATTCGGTTACGGTTCGGTTCCGGGGCCGGTTAGCCGCCATCTTGTATCCGGTCCGGCCCTCATATCCGTTGAGACGGGATGTGATGTAATAATCGAGTGGATGAGATTTTACGTTCATGTTTTTTTTGTATAAAAAGTTTACGACTTTGTTTTTGTTTGTACATTGTTTTGGCGACAGAATTAGGTACCTAATAAGTTAACTAAATTAATTGTAAAATAAACCGATATAAAATGAAATAAGGTAAAGTAGTTTTGTAAGTAATTATAAAAAAACATGAATCCTATTTATTATAGGTTGTGAGTTCAAAACCTACCATGTAATGCAATTCCCTGAATGTTCACAGAATTGATGGTGAAAATATTGGGTTAAACCTTAGTTACCTAGAAAAATAAAAATAAACCGGCCAAGTGCGAGTCGGACTCGCGCAAGAAGGGTTCCGTACCATTATCTATAAAAACGGCAAAAAATCATGTTTGTTGTATGGGAGCCCCCTTAAATATTTATTTTATTCTGTTTTTTAGTATTTGTTGATATAGCGGCAACAGAAATACACCATCTGTGAAAACAACTGTCTAGCTATCACAGTTCATGAGATACAGACTGGTGACAGACGGACAGACAGACAGACAGACAGACAGCGGAGTCTTAGTAATAAGGTCCCGTTTTACCCTTTGGGTACGGAACCCTAAAAAATCAGCTGTTCCTTACATTTAATGTTTGCATAGCTCGTCAAAATGTAGAGGAACAGCTCATTTTTTCTCGCGATTTCAGGGTTGGTCCTGTAGTGAAAGTAGTTCATAATGATGAGTATAATGACTCCTTAAGAGAATGCCCATGATTTCGATTTTACCCTGTTTATACAATAAGATAACCTATTTAGCTACACATGTGAAACTATCAGTCAAACAAATGTCATAAAACTAATATTCCACAACTAGTTACGTAATGTAAATTCGGTTTTGATCTAAACGATGCTACATTTTTATCCATAGAAATTTTTATATCGCACATTATTTTTATCAGTTTGTCCTATAACACAAAACGTACTAAAACGTAACTTTTACCCTTATCTACTATACGAGCCTACCTCGCTTCGCATCAGAAAAGATAGGGCAAATGGATTATGTTGATGAGATCCTGTGGAAGCTATCAATTCTCGCTTAGCCACTTAGGCGCCCAGACTTCAGTTGCTACGTCTTCAAAATTGTATGTGTTAAGCGTTGGGAGAAACTATTGTTGCCCCAACTACTTGCTAGCTTGTGATCGGTTTTGGAAATAAAGCAATGTAGCTGATAAAGATGCGGTCTGAAGTTTGACTGTCGTTTTCTTTTGGATTAAAGATCGACGCTAAGGAATAACAGCCGCACGGGTTCATTCAACAGGTTAAGCTACGCTTGCCGGGGTTGGTCCGTGGATGGGAGACCATCTTTACATACCGAGACTGCTCCGTGCCCCGGAATGCAAGTTAAGTTAAGGTCCCGGCTGTCATTCGTGGATCTTTAACAGTCGTTACGGGTCGTCAGAAGCCTGACAACCAGTCTTACCAAGGGGTATCGTATTACCCAGTTACTGGGTTGTGGAGGTCAGATAGGCAGTCGCTCCATGTAAAATACTGGTATTCAGCTGCATCCGGTTCGACTGGAAACCGACCCCAACACAGTTGGGAAAAGGCAAGGCAGATTGATTATTAGGCGCAACGCGAATTTGGTGGAACAATTTCTATGAAAACTTCATGGAAATGGTCCTACCGGGTGTCGCGGCGCGCATGTCTGAGGGAACCTTTAAGCGCGGTGATCGATGAAAAAGCCACAATCACTGTGGCTTTTCTCGTAAATTACATTATGGGGTTCATAATATCACGTGAATGTTTTAAAACTGTAGATGAGAACATGTAGATTTCTTTAGATAATATTATTTTATCATAGAAAGTCGGGGTTGTAAAAGCTATTCATTAAGTTCGCAAGAGATTATTATTATTTTGGCGTTCGAGTTTGTTTGGTCGATGTGGGACGCTTAGGGGGTTAGCCTATGTCCAGCAGATGCTTTTCGACTGAAATGATGGTGATGATGAAGTATGGAAGAGACATATAATTACGACATGTAATTTATGAACCATCAATAATTTTATGTTTCAATTAATCAATAACAAATCAAATATTCATTACTGAACAAGCAGACCAAATAAAAAACCCAGACAGACCGCTGTGGACAATACAGTGAAGCATGCCAAAACTACACCTCCGCTCTGGGTGTGCATCATTATTCCGAAGTTTATTACAGTGTCGTTACAGCGAAAGTACGTGTTTGCGTTGTACGTTGTTGCGAAAACTATGCATATACGCTCACATGCACACATTTACAACCATTAACAATCAAACTACACCTCACTATGGGCACACATGTTTACGAAACCGGCCTCACGTCACTGTTGACAGCGCTATCTTGATTTTAGGTGGTCTGAGACTAAAAATATTACTTTCTTTTACAGGAAAATAATCAAATATAATTTTGTACAATATAGTAAAATCTTGCATTCAAAAGCATGGCATTATCATAGCTTTAAATACTCACATATCCTTCTATCCATATCTATGCCCCAGTTGAAATAAGATTAGACATTAAAACAAACCCTTTTACAGTCCGTTCAACCGATTTTGACTTCTATACCGTAGGCATATGTATAGCATTAAAAGCAAAAAAAGTTACACAATACCAACTATCTACTGCGGCTGCCATTTGTCATGCTACCAACGCAATAGAATTCAAAATCGGTTAAGCAGAATGTAAAAAAGGCTTATCTATACGTCTAATGTTATTTCAAATGGAGTATACATGGCACTCGAGAGAAGGTGAAAGGGGAGCGTTATCATCCCTACTTGTAAGAGTTATGAGGAAACTAGCGGGGTGAAACGTTGATAAGAGTCTTTTTTCAAGGGGCGACGCGAATTCTGTTATGCGGCTTTTATCGGTATTAGGTGAGACGGTGAGTGCACCCCGCGATTTTATACAGGAAGACCTTTTAACCAGTGAGCAAACTTAAACACACACATACCTACCGGGACTCCTCCATGCCTCGGAAAGCACGTTAAGCCGTCGGTCCCGGCTGTCATTTGTGGATCTTTGACAGTCGTTACGGGTCGTCAGAAGCCAGAAAGTCTGACAACCAGTCTTACCAAGGGGTATCGTATTAACCAGTTACTGGGTTGTGGAGGTCAGATAGGCAGTCGCTCCATGTAAAATACTGGTATTCAGCTGCATCCGGTTAGACTGGAAGCCGACCCCAACATAGTTGGGAAAAGGTTAGGCAGATGATGACAGATGATGACGCAAACTTAGACACGTGATTTTACTCATTATCAACCATTTTTACTATGGGACCAAACCTGAAATCGCGATATTATGATATTATGGAAAAATTCCTGGATGAAACCTTTGATTAAAATCTATCCCTGTACGGTTTTCATTTTGCCATTTTCAAACTACTTAAGTTATTTATTTACACCCAACGTTGAGTTAAAATTAGTGTTGAAATATGGAAGGTTTGACGCATTTTTAGTTTTGTACACCGTCCGTCACTCAGACGAGTAATCACCATACTACGTTTGTATGGAAGACTATCCGACTAGCGTACCTAACCTTAAGAATCCCTATTAAAAACTTTCCAGTCATTATTTTATCTTAAAGCATCTTTCCATTCTTTTAACTTTTACTTTACATAGCTTTAAGACTTTATGAGCAGACTAAGTAGAAGTAAGTTACCTTTTAAACTTACTTTGTTACTTAGTATTTAATAGGATACTATCTTTTGTTTATATTTAGTTTAGCTTTTTTTTATCTTTTTTTGACGTGTAACATCTTTCTCTCGCTGCAATCGGCTTTCCTGCAATCTGTGGGAGTGATTATGTGAGAAGGGACGGAAGTGTGTAACAGCCAGGAAGCGCGCGCTATTTGATTTGACCAATGAGCGCGCGTGGTATAGTTGGCCATCAGATGGTACCAACCCGCTTTCTGAAAGGTTGAAACTGTCAGCCAAGATGTCAGATGATACATATCATAAGCGACTACTGTAAGGCTTGTACTCTTTTTTTTTTTAAACCACAGCTGGTAAACTCTTGGCCTTCATCTCACCTGATGGCAAGTGATGATCAGGCCAAAGGTGCCAGCTACACCCGGAATCCTCAACCACAGAGGAACTAGCTATCTTACCTCTAACTGCCGAAACACAACAGTTCTGTTATCATACTATTGTTGTTATGGCGACAGACTTAGATAAGATGGTCTGGCTAGCTACTAGCCAGGCGTACTTAGAACACGCCCTACCACCAACCAAACCGAACAGAAAATAGGCCTGCCCCAAGCGTCGCCACATCGCCCCATCCAAAAGGCCTAGACAAGTGACAATCGCTTCGAAAGCGTTTCGTAT
Organism: Lithophane ornitopus; assembly: GCA_948473465.1. Classification (NCBI taxonomy): domain Eukaryota; kingdom Metazoa; phylum Arthropoda; class Insecta; order Lepidoptera; family Noctuidae; genus Lithophane; species Lithophane ornitopus. The sequence continues at coordinate 5,330,711 of OX419642.1, read as the reverse complement.
TTCAACAACGACTTTCAACAGGATTGACATAAAGCTTTTCGATAGCTTATGTCAGTCCTACACAATTTTGCATTTTCCATCATCGTTATCGCTGATAGAATGTCACTTTATCTAGGGCCTCTGTGCTTCTTGCATCCAGTGAATTCTTGCGATCGTCTCCAGGTCATTGGTTGACCTTGGGAGGCTTTCCTACGCTACACCTTTCGGTACGCGGGACTCCAAAACCTTTTGACCCATAGGCCATCCGTTCTGCGAACAATGTGCGCCCTGCTCACTGCCAGCCATATTTTTTTTGTTTGTCAGCGCTGTCCCACTGCCGAGCAAAGGGCTCCCCCAAATCCCTCCAAGCATCCTTTTCCAGGGCCACCTCGACCCAACACTTGCGGTATGCGCCTAGGTCTAGGTCATCTCGCCACCTCTTCCTGGGCCGGCCTCGGCGTCCATCTTGCCAGCCTTAGTGTCAGTTTAGAAAGCAAATAAAAGAATTATTATAACCACCAGTCTGCCAATTAATATATCAAAATCCCGGCCTCTAAGATAAAGACTTTAAAAAGCTAAGAGAGAGGGCTCCACACTACTCGATACACTCTTAGGTACCTTTTAGTGCCACTTGAGACCGTCTGCCTTTCTTCTTTCTTACTTTCAAACACTTTGTTCAAAACCCTCTTTACATGGTTATGAGGTAAATATTACACACTTTTTTGCTTTGTTGATTGGATTTTTTTCTAAAATATACAACACTAAAAAGCCCGCGGCTTCACCTGCGTGTATTTTGTAAAAAAAAATACAGGAACCGCTTTGTCTTTCGTTCCAGGTAGCCTGAAACCTGGAGAAGGACTTTCATAATGATCGGTTCAGTTTAGGACTAGTAGTAGCGTGTGAGAGAAGCTCGTGGCGACGTAATAACAGCCGCACGGGTCGATCGATCAGGTTAAGCTACGCTTGCCGGGGTTGGTCCGTGAATGAGTGACCATCTTTACATACTGAGACTCCTCCGTGCCTCGGAAAGCACGTTAAGCCGTTGGTCCCAGCTGTTTTGTGGATCTTTGGCAGTCGTTACGGGTCGTCAGAAGCCCGAAAGTCTGACAACCAGTCTCACCAAGGGGTATCGTATTGTCCAGTTACTGGATTGTGGAGGTCAGGTAGGCAGTCGCTCCATGTAAAATACTGGTATTCAGCTGCGGTTAGACTGGAAGCTGACCCCAATCCCCTTTGTATTCTTGGGTATTCGTACCCCACAATGGGGATGGGATGCCTCGGCTTAGGGCGTTGCTGGGGCAGGACAGCAATGGACAGGCTGGATCGTATCGTATCAAAGATGATTAGCCTATATTTTAAGAAAAATAGGTAACTGTGATATAAATACATCCTTTGCCCTCCTTTAGCATAACGTAAACAATTTATTTTTCTGAATAATATTTTGTAATGCCAACGACATTTTAATTCGGTACGTGACTCGTCTCTCCGTGACGTCATTAGCATAAAAAGTAAACATATTTTCAGTCATTTCTTGAGAGAAACATTCACAAATTGGATTGTCAAAGGAGATTTTGTGTTTTGAAGTGGAAATAAGTAGTTTTCTTTATACCCCATTTGAAATAAGATTAGACATTAAAACAAACCCTTTTACAGTCCGTTCGACCGATTTAGCGGCTGATCCCCACACTTCGATCAGGTATTCAAGGTTTGATTTTACTAGAGAGTTATATATAATCTATACATATAATAAATCTGTAGACGAGGCGTTTCTGTACAATGAAAAAAAAAAAAAAAAACCTGGCTGGAGTGTCCAAGAATAACCAACAGATGCCATTTCTACCATTTTTGGAATTTTTGTCTGTTTGTCTGTTTATCTGTTTGTCTGTTTGTCTGTTTGTCTGTTCGTTTGTTTGATTGTTCCAGTATCACGTAAAAAGTACGAAATCAATATGGTTAACTTATAAACTCAAATATTGTGTGTAACTCGATGTTTCATTTAGTTTTTGTTTCATCGCAATCGCTTCAAAATATCAAAAGATATAAGAGTTTAAAGTATTCAAGAAGAAATTTTCATTAGGTACGTAATGTAGATACACGTAACGACATCTATTGTCGTAAAATGACACTAGCGTAAAATCAGGTAGGTTTGTGAGAACGTGTGTAACACACGATCATAATCATCATATGTTCACATACTTCGCGCGGAAACATAACGCGATCCATTGTGAATTTACCCAATCTAAAGTTTGGTTAATTCAAGTTTTCCAAATCCATTGTTTGGTAGTAGTGCCATAGGTGGCGCTATCTATCTTTTAAATCATGATACAAATATTAATCATGAAAAAATGGTGATAAATTTTAATTTCTTAAAAATTGTAGATTCTTACATCGAGCAAAAAGTGAGTAATTAAGGCACGAACGCGCTTACTAAATAAACACGAGTGCATTAATTACTCACTTTAGCAAGGTACGTAATCTACTTTTCTTTCAACTACCAATGTACCTGCTGCGATAAAATATACCTGCTCAAGGTTAACTCAACTCAATCCAAATCAAGTTAGGTCAAGTTAGGTCAAGTCAGGTCAAGTCAGGTCAAGTCAGGTCAAGTCAGGTCAAGTCAGGTCAAGTCAGGTCAAGTCAAGTCAAGTCAAGTCAGGTCAAGTCAGTCATGGAACCCTACATCTTTTCAACATACCTTACAGAGTGTTCGAACGTTTTCCCATATATTTTGACAGTATCACTTCGTGCTCGATAGATGGCGTTGTTCATTTAACGTCATTTTCTGAATCGCGGTGTTAAGAGTCTCCGTAGAAGAATGACTTTCGCCGAATTCATAATTATCGAGTGTTTGGCTCATTTTGAATTGAACACATAATCCATACTAATCGATGCTTAAAAGTATAAATTCGATAGTAACTCTGTCTGTCTGTCCGTCTGTAATTCTGTATGTTACCTTTTCACGCCTGATCCACTGAACGGATCTCGATAAAATTTGGTAAAGAGATAGATGGCATCCCGGCGAAGAACATAGGCAATTATTTTCTCAAAAACAAATTTAAGGGGGGGGGGGATATAGGGGATGAAAGTTTTTATGGGCAACCTATCATTTTTAGAGTTCCGCAGTCAACAAGGAAGCTTTATAGTTTCGCCATGTCCGTCTGTCTGTCTGTCTGTCCGCGACTTAGCTCAAAAACTTTTAATCGACCATGTAAGGTGCGGTGTTGATGGTAAATGAAACGAGTGAAGACCAGAATAAGACTGAGTTATATTTCATACAAGAGTGCATATAAATGGTTACAAAGGTGCATAGATTATAATAATATAGATCTTAAAGTAGGTAACTAATACAATCCTCACATCACCGAACTAATAGAAAAAAAAAAAAATGATTACATTTTTTTTTATTTTTATTTATACGTTAGCTTAAATTAAGATACATAGTATGGTTTTGTCCGATTTTTATGAACAATGTCCTTTTTTCCAAATTGATTAATTATTTCTACGTTTGGTGGTATGTCTTTTACAACTTTAAAAGGGCCTGAATACAAGTTGTCTAATTTCTTACAGGATGTGTCATTCTTTACTAAAATTAAATCATTTTCTTTATAGTTTACAGGATTAACATTTTTATCGTATTCTATCTTTCTATTAAACTTACTTTTTAATAGATTTTCTCTTGCCTCTGTTTGTGAAAGTTGCAATCGGTATTTTAATTCATGAGGATAGCTGTCGTAATTATATAATGGATCTAAATTTGTTGTCAGATTGCTAGGTAGGGAACATTTCTTACCAAAAACTAACTCGTATGGAGTGAATCCTGTTTCTGTATGTACGCCCGTGTTATAAGAAAAACACCAAAACGGAATCCACTTACTCCACATCTCTGGATGGTTCTCTGTTTGGATACGCAAAAATGCATTTAAATGTTTGTGAGTGTTTTCCAATGCTCCTATGGTTTGGTGATGGTATGCTGTAGAATTAAGTTGTTTTATGTTTAATAATTTACATACCTGTTGAAATATTTCTGAGAGAAACTCCTTTCCCCTGTCTGTTGCAATTGCTTTCGGCACACCGTATCTGAGAATGAAGTTGTTGACCAAACTTCTCGCCACTTCATCTGTTTTCTTAGAAATTAAGGGATAACCTTCTACATATTTTGTGAGTTCGCATTGTAATGTTAGCACATACGAAAAGTTTTCATTGTCTGTTTCCAAAGGACCAACCAAATCTAGATATACTTTTTCAAATGCAGTATTAGCTGTACTAGTAATCACCATGGGTTCCTTCTTGGGTATTGAATACTTTTGCCGCTGACATTTGTCACACCGCCTTACAAACTCCCGAACATCATTATCAATACCAGGCCAATAATAGTATTTCTTTATGTTATTTGACATTCGTCTCATACCAGCATGGCCACTACTAGGTAAGAGATGAAAGTCATTTAAAATAACTTTTTTATCATCCGTATTCTCTATCCTTTTTACATCACATAAAATGCATATGCGCGGTCCGGACCTACTTTTATTATTTGTTATTGTTGTTACTAGCTTTTTTATAAAGTCCTCATTGTCTTTATTTTTTAATATGTATATTTCTTTTAATTTTAATAAATTGCAAAATTCATCTAACTCTCTCACAAACTCGTCTCGCGTCATTTGCGATTGAGAACTTAGGAATTTCACGTATATTGTTGATTTATTTTCTGCATAACAGAATATTTTATTTTCTTTAGTTATACCTCCTATTTTATTTAAAATTCCTAATTCTTTAACTCCTATAAATGTTAATTCGACTGATTCTTTAGGTCTGATATGAGTACTTACGACTTTTGGTTGATCAGGCCTCAAGTCTGAAATATTCATATCCACCGTTGAGTTTGTTTTATTTAAATTTCTCGCTTGTGCTCTTGTCATGACGTTCAATAAACTTTCATGCATTTCCTTCAAGTCTTTTAAAGTAATTCTAGACAGTGCATCAGCAGCTGCATTGTCAGAACCTTTTATATATTGTACTTCAAAATTGTATTCCTCTAAAGTCATTCTAAATTTCATAAGTCTGCTTGATGGGTCTTTCATGTTGAACAAATATACTAGTGGCTTATGGTCCGTAAATATCATAAAAGGTCGACCATACAAATATGGACGAAAGTATTTGACAGCCCATACAATTGCAAGTAATTCTTTTTCTATGGTAGGGTAATTCTTTTCAGCTTTATTCAAGCTTCTGCTAGCGAAAGCTACCGGTCGTCCATTATTATTTGATAAAATTGCTCCTATAGCATTGTTTGATGCGTCAGTTTGAACAATAAAACGATTTTGTTCTGAAAAGTCAGGATATTGTAACACTGGTGGATGAGTTAAACTTTGCTTTAATGTTTCAAATGCTTGTTGACATGCCTCACTCCATTCGAATAGTACACCTTTTCTAGTCAATGAATTTAAAGGATGCGCTATTTCAGCAAATTTCGGTATAAATTTTCTGTAATAATTAGTGAATGCTACAAATCTTTTTACTTCTTCTGTGCTTGCTGGACATGGATAATTTTGAACTACAGTTATTTTTGCAGGGTCAGGCATTATACCGTCACTTGAAATAACGTGTCCCAAGTACAAAATTTGTTTCCTAAGAAAATCACACTTGGCGGGGTTTAGTTTTAAATTAACGGTCCGCAATCTTTCAAAAATATCTTGCAAATTTTTATTATGAGAGTCTAAGTTACGTCCAAACACTATTAAGTCATCTAAATATATCAAACATTTTTCATAATTTAAACCGGCCATTGCTATTGTTATCATTCTCGAAAACGAACTGGGGCTGGTTTTTAATCCCATGGGCATACGTGTCATCTGGTACTGTCCCGAATGAAAAGCTGTGAACCTCCTACTATTTTCCTCTAAATTGACGTTATAATAGCCTTGGTGCAAGTCAAGATGTGTAAAATAAATGCTACCCGATAATGATTCTAATATTTCTGTAATATCCGGTAATGGGTATTTATCGTCCTCTATGCAATTATTCAGTTTTCTGTAATCAACTACTAGTCTCCATTTATTATCTCCAGTTGAGTCTGATTTCTTCGGAACCAATAATATTGGACTAGACCAGTCGCTTTTACTGGGCTCTATAATACCTTCCTCTAGCATTTTGTTAATCTGAAGTTTTATTTCACTTTTATGTGAATGTGGCAAACGGTATTGTTTTGAAAATACTGGTGTCGTATTTGGTTTTACGGATATAGTATGACTGTATACATTTGTAGTACTTAATTTGTCTTTAGGAAGATAAAATATATCTGAATATTTCGCACAAATATTTTCAATGGTATTTTGTTCTTCATTATTTAAATGTTGTAATTTTAATTGAGAAAATAACTTTTTAACTCTGTCTGCGTCATTTCGCGTTTTTTCATAATTACAGACGTCAAATTCACTAAGTTTTTTAATATTAGGTACTATTTCCGTTAGCGATATATCTTCTTCCGTAACGTTTAATATTTTAATAGGTATTAGTCCGTGTTTAGGAGTACCTATAGAACTTGCTAAAAACACACCATTTGTTAGTTCTTTAGAATATACTACACAATCCTCATTAAAGTTCGTTTGTAAGTAGTGTATAGACTCGCTCCGAGCAGGTACATTGTAAGTATCAGTATATTTACTTACGAGTGGAAAACAAATAGTTGTCCTATCCGTAGATACAGTTAAATTATTTTTATTAAAATCTAACTGAGCCTTATTTTTATTTAAAAAGTCACGACCTAAAATTCCATCTCCCTTAATAGGTAAGTTATGAAATACATAAAACTTCTGACTAATTATTTCATCATTTAAATTGAATTGTAAATACAAGTATCCTATTGCTTGAACTCTGCCGCCTAAACCGTTTATGGCTACATTCTCGTTATGGATTGGAATGCCGCATTCGAGAGCATGTTTATATGTGCATGCTGACACCGATGCTCCAGAATCTACTAGAAAATAATGCTTCTTAATATTACGTTTATGTAATGAGGAAAATAAAGAAATATAACAATTACTGTCACTAGCTAAAATACATTTATTATTATTATTAGTCACGAAAAAACTGATTGGATGTTAATCGTGATTCCGAGTTTTGTTCCGAGTTATTAAAAACATTGACGTCACGCTCCTTAGGTATCCCTTGATTTCTACTATGAGAATAATTATTAAAGTTACCTCTTTGCCATCTGCGACTGCTAGTTCTTCCTCGTGTCGGCTGCCCTCGTGAAGTAGAACGGTATGGTTGCTGCTGCCCTCGCGCTTGACCTCTGTATGCATAGAAGTTTCTACCTCCACCACGTTGGCTTCTATAATTATGTGAACGGCTTCTGTTGTTATAGAAATTATTATAGGGCCTTTTATACATACCCATAATTTCTCCATGAGAAGTTGCTGTCGATACCTCCTCGTCTTGAGCAGCTTGGACTGCGTCCTTCAATGAGCTGTAATTTCTTGCAGAAATGATCGTACTTAATCTACGATTTCGCAAACCATCGGCAAATTGTTTGATAGCAATGTTTTCATTAATTGGTTTTAATATATTATAGTTCTGTTCATTATCGTTAGCTTGCGTAATCGTTAGATCCACAAATAATTCGGTGATTTCTTTCCCGTAATTAGCAATCGTCAACTCATTTTGTCTCATTTTTAATAATTTATTTTGTATTGCCGTTGCCGCTTTCTTAGACAATAACACTTTTTTCATGTCACCAATTAAGCTATTAACTGTATCATACTTTGCATTTAACTTTATCTTAGCTTCCTGTGAAAGTCTACTTTTCAATACGAAATTGATTAAATTTTGTTTACAAGCGGTATCCTTCAGTAGAGAGTTATAGTATTCTATGTTATCAATTAGCTGTTTTATGCTAACTTCCTCGTTTGTCATTATCGGTAAAAGGGTCAAGGCCGTTTTCAAATCAAATGTATTCATTTTTGATGATGTCTCTAATATATCACTCTCACGCAACAATAAAATATCCTCACGTAAATCTATAAATTGACGACAACAATTTTCTATTAATACAATATCTTGGGCACTGTAATATTTTCTCTTAACTTTTTCTTTAAAATCAATCAACCAAGTTTCATACTGGTCATAAATTGCATCAACCTCATTTAATTTATTTTCTAATACTTTTTCTGTTCTTCTTTTCGGTCCTAACTTTATTAAGTAAACTCTTATCTTCTTTAAATCATTATATAAATTTAATATAGTATCCATACCTTATTTCCACCATAACGTAGAGCAATTATAATGTTTTTGTTATACATTTTTAAACATTAGTATAAGTATTATAATTAAACATCGCACGCAACTTACTCCTAAGTCCAAAGTTCAATCACCGCATCGTCCTTATTTGGTAAGAGATGATATTGTTTTGGAATGTTAACCCGATTATTAAATGATTATTTTTATACACTTGATTATTATTATAGTGAAGCACTTACGAAACGCACTTTTATTATATTTTATTTTAACCACTTTTTTTTTTTTTTTTTTTTTACACCATGTCTTCCTCGTAGTTTTTTGAAGATGGCTCCGTGGCCCCCAACCGCATGCGTCGACGGAAAAGAGATCTCCTCATAGTCGTCCTATTTATCTCATTGGTGATCCATTTTTTATGGCACCTTTTATACAGCCGATACATAAAGCCCACTATGCCGAGTAGTAGTATAAGCAGGATACAGGACAGAATAATGTTAGATGTGGACATATGAAAGCGAAGTTCGTCTGCTGTAGCTTGGTTACTGCCAGCCGCCGCGTTTTGAACGATCAGGGTCTCCTCTTTAGATTGCTGCTTGCCCATTTTCGTGGATGATTAGTACACTCGCGTTTACGTGTAGTCCGTTAGCACAATAAATCAATAATCGTTCCATTTTCACTAAAATACTTGGTTACGTATGGAATGGTATAAAATCACACAGTCACATTCCACGTCTCAAGTTCGCGTAGCGCGTATAGATTCTTTTGGCAGGGTCGCCATGTAAGGTGCGGTGTTGATGGTAAATGAAACGAGTGAAGACCAGAATAAGACTGAGTTATATTTCATACAAGAGTGCATATAAATGGTTACAAAGGTGCATAGATTATAATAATATAGATCTTAAAGTAGGTAACTAATACAATCCTCACAGACCAACTTACATGTGCAGTTGCAAAAACCCAAACATTCTGTATGCGAGAACAAGTTTTTTAACTACAATGTTTTTTTAACTACACTTTGAGGGACAGTAAACGCCCATAGAGGTAATGACAATAAAACTTTGCGAAAGTTTGTTTGATAAATTAATTCATCCCAACTACGGAACCCTTCATTGTGCATGGTTCGACACGCACTTGGCCAGTTTTTTTTTAACTTAGGGCTGTGAAAATTTATGCTTTTTGTAACTAACAAAGAGTTATGTTCTTCTAAAATCATCCCTCATGAGGGTAAAAACCCTTCTTTACCCTCTTGATTTTAAAATTCAAATGTAAGTACTTATTATTGACATTTTTGCGGGACTCTCTTCAAGAGCGTTAAGGGATTGAGAATATAGTCATAGTCCGTATCTTGAGAATCTGTCCACTCAATCAAAAGTAATTACTACTTGGCTCTTGGCTTGGAACGAAGAGTTTGAGTTTACCAGTGAGTACTTACTCGATAGATGGCGTTGTGCAAATGATGCGATTTTCTTAAGGGGCATGCGCCGGTAGCCCGCGTAATTCAAATCTTAAGTTGTTTGCCATTTGCAAGTCAGTGTCAGACAGGTTGTATGTTAAAATGAAATTGTTTATTCTGTAAATAGGTTATTGGAATCACTTTTACACGTCGTAATAATATCAAAAAATGTAAAATTAAGCTAGATGAGGTCGGCGTTTCCTATCTGACTACTCTGAGAAGAAAGGCCGAAACAAACTCAGTCTCTTTTAAAGTCCGGACAGTCAGGCCCTATGAGGGCCATGTAGATTAGAGTCTGAAATAGTCTTTTGAGGAATGAACCACACAGATTTGAGTGAACCTGTCCTGTCACTGCAAGCATTTGTCAGTAATAGTGGAGCTCAGCTCAGAACTTAAGGAGCTCAACGACTCGACGAACAATACCAAAGAAAGGACATTTGTGTAGGCCGCATAAAGTTCTCAAATTGCCAGACCATTGTTAAAACTAACTGAGAACGAAAATTCACATTCATCCTCACATTCACAATAATTCAATACTTAACAAAGTAATCATTTGTCAATATCCTACATATAATATTCAATAATGTGAATTTGTATATAAAACTGGTAGGTATATTTTGATGATTTTCCATAGTACTTATTCAAAATGTCACAATGCCAAAATGACAAAATGTTAGCAGAGCGAGCAGCTCAATCCCATGCTTTTTGTCTTCTAAATAATCTGAAATTGTATAGTACCCTTTTTTACAAAGTTTGGTTTTAATACAGCTTTTAAATCGTTTAATGGGTAAGTTTCGAATGTCAATATGAATAAAATATGATTCGCGATCGTAGCAAATAGTAGCTTTACAGAATAATAACCATTAGATACAGGAATACAACTCCTGCAATATTAGTTAGATTAGATAAATAAATATTTAAAACAACTGCGACTCATTATTTAGAAAACTTGATACTGACCTGTAAAAAGCAAAAAACATAAGATAATTTGAATTTCGCAGGCTCCCGCAAAGCTTTCGCCTTAGTTTCCATCGTCCATACAATATGCCATAGTTTTTTCATTAATCTTTATACAATATTTTTTCATTAATCTTTCCGACAGTTTCATACTGCTGTCCATACTATCCACACTATCACCACAATATAGATATGGACTATCACTAATATATAAAGTTACTGGCTGTCTCATGTCTGTTACTTTTACGCCGTAACGCCTAGGTCGCCTAGACAGACCACGTGGGTTATGGGACATAGGATACTTTTATCCCGGTAGCACATTCCCGTGGGATAATTTCCGACATCCACGCGGGCGAAGCTGCGGGCAAAAGCTAGTCTATACTAAAATTATACCCTAGTTTTGTTTTTTCATAAACACAGTTTATTGATCGAAGCAGTTTCTTGTTATTTATTGCAGACGAAAGGATGCCACAAACAATCCTTTTAAAACGCAGCGACAAGAAGCAGAGTTTTCATATCCATCTGCGTCTTGTCGCTGCGATTAGACGCACAGCTATCGTTTACTTCTGCGACTAGTCGATACAGCAGACTTCATGCAGGAAGCGATCATTTTTTCTTTGACGCGCTTTTGATACATCGACATCGAACGTATTTTTGTTAAGCAATATACAAACAAATGCGTGCACCTTCGTCAAACTTACCTTACCTGACTGACGCTGATAGTCATCGGGTGTGCGCGTGCACCGTCGCTGCGACAAGTAACGAGAGCGTGCGACTCATCTAGCCTTTTTTTTTTAAGGTGAAAATCATCATTTTTTTGAAGGTAAAGGGGAAATCATCAAATGACTTCTCCCGCTCTGGGCGGAGCGGAAGAGCGTGTCAGACTTTTACTGACAAAAACTCACCCGTGTTCCTTCAGTTGCCTGTCGCCAAGGTCCCGGTATCCCTTTCGGACTTCCCCGCAATCCTGGCAGGCATCGCACCCCGCCAATAGTGCTGACATCTGACTCCCCTGGCCTGTCGTTGCAACTCTGCAACTCGACGCTACAACTCTAAACAAAATATATTGAAAATGTTGGACGCAGCCTATCGTTGCGTCTTTCGCAGTCGCATGTCGCATAGTGTGCGCCATGTCTATACGGAGCACCCTATTTGCCTTTTGTGACACCCATTATTTATGGATTGAATTATTTATTTATTTATTTGGGAAAAAATCAGTTACTACAAAATACAGAGTAATAATTAAAGTAAGATCAATCGATAACAAACATGTAAACCACAGCAGTATCCACGTTTTAACTAAAGATTAAAAGAAGTGCTGAAGACAGTTAGTGATAAAAAAATGTTTTTTACCTAGAACTTTAAAGTAGGTACTAGATATATCGGGTGTAAGGGACAGCCCTCCTCAAACTGATGGGATGAATTAAGTATATCATACTAAGACGGCCGGTACATGAAATTATTTCAGGAACGTTATGGGAATCCAATAAACCTGATTTGTTTTATTACCTCACACGCAATGTATCGTTACCGTGGCACAACCCACATAGCCGCACTCCCCGTGGCCCCCTGCCACGGGGAGTGCGGGCGCGCTCGCGCCGCGTTATTAAACAATGTAAATTTTGAATTTCACGTGACGTTCGCTATAGTATTTCAACATCCATTGCTGGTTTCATAAATGGACTGTTCCCTACAGAGAATATAATTTAAAATTGAAATAAAAAAAAAATAACTGAATAAAACTTTAAATTAAAGATATTTTTCAGTATTGAGTGTTTTGTTTTGGAAGTCGGTTTTTTTTTTGTAAATAGTTTTTTTTTTTCACTTTTTAGTTGTGGTACCTACCCCACACAAATTCTAATACCACTAGCTGATGTAAATAACAGTGAAGGAGTAAATGAGAACATCGTGTAGATAAACTAAGTGGGGAAAAATACGTTATATTGAAGCTAACTCAAAAACTACACAAGCAAAGTTAATAAAATTTATATGGGACCACCTCGGAAGCATACAAAAATAAATAACAAACATACAAAAAAATAAAAATAACAGACAGATGAATTGAGAACCTCCTCCTTTTTGAAGAAGTCGGTTAAAAATAAAAACATTTTCCTGAGAAAATTTTCGGTGGAATTGGATTCAAAATAAGGAGCTGAATGCCCCCTGTTAATTTGTGGAGGGCTGTCCCTTACACCCTGTATATGTCTTATAAGTCATGAATTTTCTGACCATTCACATTTGCCTAATAAATTAGGTAACCTACCATTCCAATCTGCAACCTCAATCGTCCCAGACCAGTCTAGTCTATTGTTTGTATAATAAATTACAAAACCCTTTTCTTTAGCCGACTTTTATAAATAGTTAGGGACGACAGGTTGACATACTCGTTTAGCTAGGCTAAGTCAATTCTACAGATTTTTATGTTGATATTTTCAGTGGGGAATTCTTGCTTAGGTATAACGCCACTTCTGTTTTCTCCGAAGGGTTAGAAAGCCGTTCAGTCGTTTTATTATGGGGCTTATTATTATTTTAACAAAGAATTCCGAGTCGAATTTTGTAAAAGAGTGAATTTCGTGAAAAAGTGCAGTTGACCCTTTCTACTTTGCTGCCGTCGTACTGTCTACACGAAACGTCATTTTTGTTTTCTCTTCCGTCGACAAAACGGTGCTCATGCTACGCCTGCTGTATGTCTAAATCGTAACACCATCTTTGCCGCAGTCAAGTTTGACGCTGCAATGTCCTCCATCAGGAAACCAGTGATGAGTGATGATCTTTGCCCATCCATCCGTGGACACTGACGAGAGATCAAGACGTGAATTGGGAGAATAGTTGACTTAAATATAACAATAAATGACCGAGTAACAACAAAAAAAACGTTATTTTCATTAAGAGATTTTAAAAAGTTTCTATCCGACATCCTGCTCGCAAGCGAAACAGCTGACTGACTGAGGGAGGGGTCGCGCTTGCGGCCGGTCAGGTCACGTCCCGCGACCTCCACCCGTGTTGAGACGCAAGTTTGTTGCCCTAGCGCATAGGTGAAAGGGTGAAATACTCGAGTGGTAAAATGTAATTTAAAAAAAAAGAAAAAAAAAGTCGTAATTTTCCATTGATTTTACGTTCTATAAATGACACCAAACTGATTTCACGGATAACTGTGTTTACCCTAACACCCTGTATTATCAAACTCAAACACAAAGCATTGATTTCAAATAAATCAATTACAGGTACTTTTGAATTGTCAAGGGGTCGGTCAGTCAGAAAGATGAAGCTAGTTGCCCATTCCAAAGCGTAGTAGGTTCCTATGGAGAAGAATGGGCAAGAAACTCCACGGACACTCTTTTAAATCAGAATATTGTTACAATAATATTGGTTACATCATTTTTATGTTCAAATTATACATGGGAGTACAAAGTACAGAAACGTGCACGTTAAAAGCGTCCGTAATTAAACGATCTATTTTTCTGTATCTAATTGCGTCTACAAGTTGTACACAAACAGTTAATTCTTTAGAGATTTCTTTAGAAATAAGCATTGCCTTTGTACGTATTTTTCTGTTCCTTTCTTGTTCTCTGTATTTATATGTGTGTGCATAAATAGTTAAATAAAAAAATTAAATAAAAATAACTTTATTATTAACTTTAACTTATTCAAAAATCTCTATTAATTTAAATGCAAACAAAAGAGAGTTTACTTTAAAATAACATCCAACTTAACATAACATTTCTCTACGTAGAGACGGTTTGTTATAACTTGTTCAGGAAATGTAGAGATTGTGAAAACTTTGAAACATGTTTGCTAGTGAAATAAGTTTAGACTGCATCATCTCTGTGAACTCCTAGATTTTCATCGTTGGTTTGGTCTCTATGTAGAGTTTAAAGTTTGTCTGTCTGTAGTTTAATGAAAATTTCTATGTGATGTTGGCTAATAATGTTAATTTATTATCGCGGTTGTGAGGCCCGAAGGGGTTGGCAGAGAAGTAGTAGTACCAAAATTTTGTTAGATACTTAATTGATTCAGCGTGACCTTGCGGAAATCCATTATAAAATACAATAGACGTTGATATATTTAGTAACCTATTCCGCTTGACTATTCTTCAAGAGTCCGAAAAACCCTGTAAGAAATCGACACGTGTTTCACCTCTCAACGAGGCATTCTCAGGATGACGATTGACCAATTGCAAACCAGAACGCGACGTGTTACCACACCGAGCGCTGGACGCAAAGTGGAACTCTCTGGACTCTTTGCGTCCAGCGCTCGGTGTGGTAACACGTCGCGTTCTGGTTTGCAATTGGTCAATCGTCATCCTGAGGAACACGTGTCGATTTCTTACAGGGTTTTTCGGACTCTTGAAGAATAGTCAGGCGGAATAGGTTACTAAATATATCAACGTCTATTGTATTTTATAATGGATTTCCGCAAGGTCACGCCTGAATCAATTAAGTATCTAACAAAATTTTGGTAGACTATACTTCTCTGCCAACCCCTTCGGGCCTCACAACCGCGATAATAAATTAACATTATTAGCCAACATCACGTAGAAATTTTCATTAAACTATTGTATTTTTGTTAGATACGTTTTAACTCACGCAGAGGGAAAGTCTATTGCTATCCCAACTATAATATAATATCTAATCTAACTAATATTATAAACGCGAAAGTTTGTAAGTATGGATGTATGGATGGATGGATGTTTGTTATTCTTTCACGCAAAAACTACTGAACGGATTTGGATGAAATTTGGCACACAGATAGTTTATAACCTAGATTAACACATAGGATACTTTTTATCCCGCTATTCCCACGGGATGATGCCTTACGCGGGTGAAACCGCGGGGTGCAACTAGTATAATATAATATTATAAACGCAAAAGTGAGTTTGTTTGTTACGCTTCACGCTAAAACGGCTGAACGGATTTGGATGAAATTTGGCACAGGGGTAGACCATGACCTGGAATAGGACATAGGATGAGATAGTACATAGAGAGCTGAATAGTATTTTACAGACGGGTGTTGTGTCTGCTGGGCAATTGCCCAACGAATGATATCGGGATGTTGTATATATTCTAGTCACGTGGTAAACTCTGCTTGCGCGATGCACGATATTGCGTGACGTCAGTGTGATGCGTAGTTCGCATCTGGCGATGTAGATGTCACTACAGCCTTATCACATCATTAATATTATTATAGGTAAAACAAAGTAGGATTGATGGACAACTCGTAAAGTTAAATCTTGCATAATTAACAACCCATTCTTCCACGCGATTTAACACAAAAAACAACCTAGATCACACACACACACACAGGGACCGTTAGCCTCTAATAGATGTACCTATACATCGAGAGACAGAATAGCTTAATGGGGTGACCGTCAGACTGCCTAATAATAGGTCTCGAGTTCGAACCCAATCCACGCACCTCTAACTTTTCGGATTCATGTGCGTAATGTATGATTATCACTTGCTTCAAAACCTGTGAAGGAAAAACATTGTGAGGAAACCGGCGTGCCTTTTTTTTTTTTTTTTGAATATTTGAAATCATCAAATGACTTCTCCTGCTCTGGGCGGAGCGGAAGGGCGTGTCAGACTTTTACTGACTAAAATCGACCCGTGTTCCTTCAATTGCCTCTTGCCAAGGTCCCGGTATCCCTTTCGGACTTTCCCGCAACCCTGGCAGGAAACCGACATGCCTGAGAGATATTTTTCGACGGCATGTGAAGCCAAGTCAGAGGCCCATGGCTGGGCGGCATATAAACGCAAACGCAAATTATCGTACTTAAAAAACGTTCACATTCAAGTCGCAATCTGTTAAACTTGTGAAAAATGTTCGTATATTGATTGTATTTTTGACAGATTGAGAATGAGATTCGAATGCGAACTTTCTTTAAAATTACTAGAATTTACAAGAAAAAAACACACGAAAAAAAAAGATTGCAATAAATCAATCTGCCTAGCCTATTCCCAACTGTGTTGGGGTCGGCTTCCAGTCTAACCGGATGTAGCTGAATACCAGTATTTTACATGGAGCGACTGCCTATCTGACCTCCACAACCCAGTAACTGGGTAATACGATACCCCTTGGTTGACAGACTTTCGGGCTTCTGACGACTCGTAACGACTGTCAAAGATCCACAAATGACAGCCGGGACCAACGGCTTAACGTGCTTTCCGAGGCACGGAGGAGTCTCGATATGTGAAAATGGTCACCCATCCCGTGCGCCTGGTATTACGTAGCCACGAGCTCCTCCCGCGAAAAAAATAGATTGCATTTGTAGTAATACTGTCAATCGCTTCATTGCCTCTGATAGACGATCAATTTGCGCACCAATCACGTAAAAAATTATCAATTTCAATTGATCATTTCGGAGACCCTTTAATTCTGACGTACAGCTGACTGTACCTACATTGTTGGGTATTTTTTACGACCAAAGTTTTACGATTTATAGCCGGATATAAAATTCATTGATAGCCATTGGTTTTGATAACTGTTGTAGTAATTGCGAACTTTTATAGGGGTCTATAAAACCTCTCTTGGTTCAGTAAGTACCTGCAGATAAGAATAACTAAATGTCATTAAAGTTATTTCAGTAGTGGCTCAGAATTGGATTTAGGCCAAACTACATGGGACTTCAGCATACTCGCGGAATATGAATGTTACAAGTTCTAATGCCCTGCTGTTTTCATTGTTGTTTTCTAGGATTTTATTTACGATAAAAAGCCATTCGGGCGGTAGATAATAGATTTATTATATCGCAAAAATATTTGTTCTAAAATGGTTTCGATTTTTCATTTGAATATACCTCCAAAAATGACAAAGTTGTCATCTTTTCACGACACGTATTATACATACATAATAATACACTAAAACTTGTCGTTTCGTAATTGTCGCCTGTAACCTATCGCCAGACAGTTGAGTGTCCTAAGCCTCATTTACACCGATTAAAGTCTGTTTCCAAAATTGCACAATTGCACATTCATACCTAAACCTTCATAGAAAATAGGGGTAACCCCAAAGTCAAATTTTCTGAACTCCACAACACTTTCTAAGTATGATGCTATCAAAATACTCCTTATTTAGTTGTAAGTATTCCTATGTCGTTAAGGAAACAACATTTCTAAAGCCGACGCCAGACACAGTCACTTCATTTAACACTAGTGAGGTACGTACGGTAATAAATATGTGATCAAGCTTTGAACAAATACCCAAATATCCGTGCGTCACATGTGTTCAAATATTGTTGCTGTGTCTGACGCCAATTTTACACATACGGAAGGAAAGAATTCAGATCATTTTCCTCCAAAAAAATAAATAAAATATTCAAATAAAATAAAATGAATACTCCAGTACAAATGTCATTCGGTTCCCGTCTTTCGATAAAATGGTAAAGAGGTAATTTGCATTCCTTGGGGGAAAACAACATAACATTTTTGTTTGGTTTTGATAGAGTTGTCTTTGGGTATAGACTAGCGACCGGCTCCTGCTTCGAACGGTTTCTATGACTTGACAAAACAATTTCTTAGTAGATACCTATAATCGCCACGATTTTGTTATTTAGGGGTATGAGGAACTAGCCTAAACAAGTGACAATCGCTTCGAAAGCGTTTCGCATTTCTACAACGACTTTCAACAGGATTGACATAAGCTTTTCGTTAGCTTATGTCAGTCCCATACATTTTTGCCTTTTCAATCATCGTTATCGCTGATAGAATGTCACTTTGTCTAGGGCCTCTGGGTGTAAAGTTCACTCCTCCTCTATAGAAAAGTGAGGATCCTCCAATCAGACGGGTGCTATGTACTGCCCGACGACTAATTTTGGAATATTTTATATACCTAATAATTATGTCCATCGCGTGGTAAACTCTAATTGCGCGATGCAGGATTTTTGTGTTACGTCAGGTCTGTGACGCGTAGTTCGCATGTGGCGATGTAGATGCCGCCATAGTTAAGTTTTAATGTTTTTTTAATTTTTAATTATTTGGTTATTGTCTTCATGATTTTGTTTGTTTTTATTAATTTAAAAAAATCGGTAGCTTTTAAAACCGATTCTAGAGACAATCGATTAATCATAATTAGGGTGAATTTCACTAAACTTTTATAACGAGTATAAGTCTTATTGTGCGAATAAATTTTGAATTTTTTACACTTTTTCCATACAAAAACTGTCGGACGATTTTATTCCACGGATAAAAGATACCTGACTTTGATAAAAACAGCCCTTAGAGAGTTTGTAATCGACGATCTACATTGGCATATCGTTTTATTAAGACCCCAGTACACGGGCTTTTTGCGTGATTTGCCGTTCGATTTGCGAGTATATGCAATGGCCAAACGTGTAGTTTACACGTACGAGAACGAAACGGCAAATCGGACTACTTAGATTGTCGCGAGTGTTAATAAAACCTTTAAAAAAACATCTTAGGTCCCTAAAAATATTCGAAGCCCCGAAACATCTAAAAACCCCAGATATCTTTTAACAACCTACATTCTTCCTTTTTAGCATCCTAAAGTCCCAAGGCTAGGCTTGTGAGGCCAAAAATTCTCTTTTTAAACCGGTTTATGGCCCCTAAACGGTTCGGTTCGGTTTACGACCGTAACGTTACCAGGAGTAGGTGGCCGGGATTTCTTCGACCGAGATGTCATATTATGTAAGAATTGGAGGAGCACGTGGATAAGTAATAACAGCCGCACGGGTCGATCCATCATGTTAAGCTACGCTTGCCAGGGTTGGTCCGTGGATGGGCATTCCTCAAGGTTCGATATTGGGGTCATTCCTCTTTTTAGTTTACATTAATGGTTTATGCCAATTACTTCAAATCAACCGAAGATGGTGTTATTTGTTGGTGACAGATTGATCTTTCTTCTCAAAAAATCTTGTCGACGTGAATAACTCTATTCTTCAGGTTTGGTTTACGGTAAAGAATTTGGTACTGAGGTGGAGTTTCTTGCCCAATCTCCACACGAAACTACGTTTTGGAAGGAGCAACTAGAATCAACGATATTTTTCTGTAAATTATGACGTTCAAAAGCAATAAGGTTTTATAATATCATATCATATCAATATCAAAAGTGCCTTTTAAGTGTCTATTTAAAATAAATGATTTGACTTTGACATCCTTTAACACGAATAATCTAATACCTACAGATTAAAAAATAACATGGGAAAAAAAATTAACTTTGAAAGGCAGAAAAAGATTTAAGTACCTAATTGAGTTAACGTGACGCACAACAAAATTCTATTGAATTACCCTCAAAAAGATCAGGTACTATTTATGCAATGACAGGTGTTTATTTTCCTCCACAATTTGTTTTTTTTTTTAACTTCAATGGCAAGGGCAATATTTATGACGCATCCAATGACATTCGAATTTAGAAAGGGATCTTTACGTAAGTTCTCGATTATGAAAATGAAATATGTAATTAGGTACTTAATTATTATTTTAAATTAAAATTGGTTTGCACATTGCTATAAAAACATGTTAATTAACTTAATTGGAAACGGAAGCACTCATGATAATTTCCTTACAGACAAATTAAAAAAAAAGCAAAATAATGAAGATTAAGAGCTCGTGGTAATAACAGCCGCACGGCTTGATCCATCAGGTTAAGCTACGCTTGCCGGGGTTGGTCCGTGGTTGGATGATCATCTTTACATACCGAGACTCCTCCGTGCCTCGGAAAGCACGTTAAGCCGTTGGTCCCGGCTGTCATTCGTAGATCTTTGACAGGCGTTACGGGTCGTCAGAAGCCCGAAAGTCTGACAACCAGTCTTACCAAGGGATGGTTTTTGGTTACACGTTCATGGTTGGTCCATATTTTCATATTTTTTTTAATTATCTTGTTATTACGTTATCATTTTGAAAGTTCTGTTATATGTCCGCTATAATGTAATAGAAATACAGACTCTGGGGTGCTACTGAGAATTATTTTCCTAATGGAAAACCTATTACCTACTACATTGCACGACTCAAGGATCGAACCCCACGTCACCACTGCAGCCGAGCTTGCAATCACTAAACACTCTCTGACAACTCTTTATGACAATGAAACTTTAAATATCTCAAATAAATCTTTTATTCCAATGAAAATGTTAAAGTGTTGAAAATAGTCTCACAAATTCTCAAATTCTTTTATACGTTCTTTTATCGTTTTCAAATATACGAAACGATACGAAACAACAGAGTCACGTCTGTTGAAATAGAGCGAGAGGGAAATGATTCTGAATTCAAAACGAGGAGCCACTTAACATAGTCGAACAATCTCTGTACGGAGCAAATATGTTTAGGTTACGCTATGTTAAGCATGTGATTTTGCATACTATTGTATAGAATCATTTTTTTCTAACTAAACAGACAGCTGTGCTGCTGGGGAGCTTGTTGCGCCACTTCTTCTTCC
The DNA here is from genome assembly GCA_948473465.1 of Lithophane ornitopus. Taxonomy (NCBI): domain Eukaryota; kingdom Metazoa; phylum Arthropoda; class Insecta; order Lepidoptera; family Noctuidae; genus Lithophane; species Lithophane ornitopus. The sequence goes on along the minus strand of OX419642.1, from coordinate 5,309,701 downwards.
CAGCTAAAGCACTAGGAAGTGGTGAAGGGTGGGCGTTTTGGGGGACTGTCTTATGTAATTTTGACGTTTGAAAAGTGCTGATTCTCAGCCTAGTTTGAATAAATAACTTTTGATTTTGATTCTGACGTAAAAAGTTGTTACAATTCAATTTGTTTTTAGGTTGTTATACTTTTTTAAAGAAATTACTTTAATCCCAGAGATTATTTTACCTCGATGATTTTGTTAGTAGGGTCTAAAGAAGCAGAGAGTCTGATCATTACAAAATCAAGCGATTACTAATTCTATTGACGAATTTAGTGTTGTTATTTTAGCAATTATTCCAATTACAGTCATAATCGAGTCAGTGACAGTTTGGCCCGTGTCAACTCAACCCGAATTTAATCTTTAAAATAGTTATAGTTTACTGACAATCACTTCAGTTGATTTGTCGTTAAACATGCAATAACAAAAACAGTAATATTTTAAATTTTGGCTACAAAATCAGCACTATGATTGCCACAACAGCCATAGACACTTGCCTAACAAAATATAAATCTTCCTAGCCTTTTCCAAACTATGTTGGGGTCGGCTTCCAGTCTAACCGGATGCAGCTGAATACCAGTATTTTACATGGAGCGACTGCCTACCTGACCTCCACAACCCAGTAACTGGGTAATACGATACCCCTTGGTTAGACTGGTTGTCAGACTTTCGGGCTTCGACCCGGAACGACTGTCTACGATCCATGAATGACAGCTGGGACCAACGGCTTAACGTTATTTTCATTAAAAAAAACGTGCTTTCCGAGGCACGGAGGAGTCTCGGAATGTAAAGATGGTCACCCATCCACGGACCAACCGTGCGGCTGTTATTACTTAGCTACAAGCTCCTCTTGCCTAACACCAACACCATTTAATTGCTATCCACGTAAATACACCCACTCTCAGCAAATCGATGCTCCGTTAATGCATTGAGCGTAAACTCTCATTAGTATCGAGCTTTATAATTAAGTTATTAGCTGTCGGTACACGTTAATTACGATATTATCTCATGCAGATAACGGCAAATGACGTAAAATGTTACGTGGAACGTAATATTTTATGTCAAGTATTATTTTGTATCTGTGTAAAGTTATGATAAGCAGTTTTGAATGTGTGCTCGAAAGGAATCGTTAATTATGACAATTCTCCACGATTGGGTCTGTTTTTATCTGCGAGGGTTCGCTGCCAGTTTGTTTGGCACTCCTTCGCTATAATATAAATTGTTATCGCTCTTCATTTTATTTTTTGTAACTAAGTTATTTTAGATGTTGACAAAATGTTTTGTGCAGAAATGGCATAAATGTATATATGTCTATAGTTTTTACTGTTTATTCGAATAAAAGTAATACCTATATAAGTTAGATTACATACCTACCTATTGTAAATATTCCTATACCGCTTTTACCGGCGCATAACTTTAATATCCAACTTTGTACACACCATCATACCCTACGAATAAATTTCTTTGTCTTTATAATTCATTACCGTAGTAAAGTAATCGAATCGATTCAGTTTGTTATCGATTATACTTGGTTGGTTATTAATAACTTTGTTATATAGAAAAGTTGGCGAGTATCGGAAGGAATGCTTTTAACATTCTGTGTAACTGTTGTTTTATCTGACACACTGGTAGGAAGATGAAGAAAATACGTATCCTCTCTCTTTAGTTAGAGTTAAATGTTATTTTTAATTCAGACATTATTTACCGTGTATTCCAGTTCGTCCCACTGGCGTCGTCCCACTGGTGGGACGAACGGGAATTTAATAAATTATATTAAATTTATTCCCGCTCGTCCCACTGACTTTCGCAGTGGGACGAACGGGAATGATTTATAATTTTATTTTTAATTCCCGTTGGTCCCACTGAATAATTTGAATCTGGTTGTTGTTCAAGTATTATATAAATAAAATAAAATAAAAAAATGCGAAAGTAAGTTAAAAACAAACAGTAAGCTAACCAAAAGTACTAGGCTTGCATGAATTCAGGATAGTATATCAATCATTAGTTTTATCTAACTTATAAAATTTGAATGACAGATACTTAATTTAACACGTACGGTACGAGATTCTATTCACAACACCTTCTGCACAATTTCTACTCAATAACCTAACAAAAAGTACTAGGCTTGCATGAAGTCACGAAAGTATTTCAATCATTATTATAATACCTCTAATAGGTTTTTTTTCGTATTCATAATTCATACTTAAATTACAAGGTTACAGTATGGTATACATATATGTCAAATGCACAAAAAAATAAAACATAATTAAAATCACAGAAACGACATTATGTAGGTATCAAAATACACACTTTCGTCCAAATCCTATTAGAAGCATAATACTAATAATTGAAAATACAAAGGCAATAATATTGTTTACCATCTGCATTACAAAGACAATTTGAAAAAACAATGTGAAAGTCGAAAAAAAATATGCAATTCAACCAATAATGGTTAATTACTAGAAAAACACCCCCGATTACTTTTTATTTTTTTACTAGATCGATAGATTTTGGGCTAAGCTACAATACAACATTAAATTCACATCTGTATGTCTAATACTTTAAGAGTTGTTGTTGTTTGAACATAGCGAATGCGCAAGCTTTGTGCTTTTTGCAAGGCAATTGTCGGAACCCTAAACAGGAAATCATAAAAAAAATTCATCATTAAAAAAAAAAACATTAAAATTGTGGTTTAAATAGTTTATATTTAAGTATTTAGTATATCGGTAGTCCATGTCCGGATACACTGTGTACTCGCCAAATCCTATTAGAAGCTTAATACTAATGATTAAAATACTTTCGTGAATACATGCAACCCTAGTACTTTTTGTTAGGTTATTGTGCAGAAATTGTGCACAAGGTGTTGTGAATAGAATATCGTACCGTACGTGTTAAATTAACTATCTGTCATTCAAATCCTATAAGTTAGATAAAACTAATGATTGAAACACTATCCTGAATTCATGCAAGCCTAGTACTTTTTGTTGGGTTACTGTTTGTTTTTAACTTACTTTCGCATTTATAGTATTAGTTAAGATAAATAAATGTAAAATTGAACAACAACCAGACTCAAATTATTCAGTGGGACCAACGGGAATTAAAAATAAAATTATAAATCATTCCCGTTCGTCCCACTGAGAAAGTCAGTTGGGACGAGCGGGAATAAAATTAATATAATTTATTAAATTCCCGTTCGTCCCACTGGTGGTACGACGCCAGTGGGACGAACGGGAATACACGTTATTTACGCGCTTGCGATATGAACAGATGTATGAAGGTAAACGAAACGAAAGGAGTATGTAAGGATCGAAGTAAGTGGTAATCGGCAGTTTCTGCCTAACCCTATAGGAAGAAGGTGTGAGTTTATGTATGTATGTATATTTCATTTTGATATCTAATTTGCAAGAAAAAGCAGCTTCAAATGGTAGGTAGCTTCTACAGCGTGCCGCTGCAATGGCGACATTAATTTAACACACGGGTAGGGCTAGTGGCCAGTAAACATAAAAATTATAATAAAATAAAATAATTCAAAAAAAAAAAAAAAATTCAAACAAACTAAATAACAAAAACATAACCAAAATTAAGATCACTCTGTGTAAAAGATTCTTTCATGAAGCTACCTACCAGCTGGCTTACACTATATCGGTACCATGCTTTGTCGCCATAATTTCTAAGAAATTGCGCGGCTTTCCTTCTATTCGCCTACCATAATGATCCATGACCCTGGCAAATGACCTCTTCGCGACAGTTCTTTACATACAGGTTGCTCCAGGATGGTAATTTAGAAAATTGAAAATAAATCAATAAAACGTTGAACGTTTAACGTTTAATGAAATTCAAATATTTTCATAACACGAATACGCGAAATCGTATAAGTGTGTTCAATTAATGTCGCCATGATAGCGGCACGTTGTATATACCAAAATCAATACAATACATCTATATTTCCCAAAGTATTAAATATAAGACATTTATTTTACAAGATTCATTCCATGGCCTCCTGAATATTTCCTTGGCATTCACGTACCCCATTTATCTCAGTTCACTGTTGGGATAAACTCCCAAGTTTGTGCCATAACTCCCGGTTTTCCGCCTATCCTTAACAGTTAACTAAAACAGATTGTGCTAGTTTTTAACTACGCTGGCTATTCTTAATATTTATTCTTCTATTCAATCTGACTTCCTACGTTTTACTTTAATACCTATCTTAGAAAAAACGGTACTCGTTATCTATAACTTCATATTTCGGGTTATTATGATTGCATGTACATTATATATACATACTTACAAGTGTTTTCAAACACATGCTTCTCACAAGCCTACATAAACAAAAATGTACTGACATGTCATAAGTATTGTGTAGTAATATTACCCTTTGCCTAAAATCATTTACCGTCCAACATCGTTGGTCAGAGCCGGCCAAAATGTACCCATCCGTGCATCCAAACTACGTAACACAAGGCAACGTAAGCTAGGAATGTCATCAATGTATCGGTACCTTCAGTTCGAAATACAAACTCGACGAACAAACAATCTGACGATTTGAATTCTGGGAACGTTCGAAATACCGGCCGCCGGTACCATGGAGTTTTAAGTTCGGCTTACTTTAGGGTTGTTTCTACCTTTCATCATGGCAGTTAATTTGAAACAAAATTCTGTTCCATTTTTAACCGAATTCTTCAAAAATGAGGAGGTTCTCAATTCGTGGGAAAGTTTTTTTTTTTTAATGTTTGTTACGCGATTACTTACTCACATTACGATTTTGATGATTCTTTTTCTGTTTGATAGGTCATTCTTCCGAGGTGGTCCCATATAAATTTTATTAACTTAGCTTGCGTAGTTTTTGAGTTAGCTTCAATATTACGTATTTTTCCCACTTAGTTTAACTAGACGATATCCTTATTTACTCCTTCACTGTTATTTAAATAGCAGGTAGTGGTATACGGGTTTGTGTGGGGTAGGTATCACAACTAAAAAGTGAAAAATAAAAAGTTTTTACAAAAAAAAAAAAACATCCGATTACCAAAAAAAATACAAAAAAAGTGCAAAATAACTTTAATTTCGGAAGTCATGGCAAAAAACGAAAATTGAAAAGCAAAGACCAACTTCCGAAATTAGAGTTATTTTTCACTTTTTTTGTGTTTTTTTGGAAGTCGGTTGTTTTTTTTCTCTTTTTATTAGTTATTTTGTTTGTTAAAAACAGACTCAGGGCTGCTATTGTGAAATTCCAGATGGAAAAACCCAACAACACTTTGACCGACCCGGGAATCGAATCCGCGCTTGCCACCACTGGACCAGCGAGGCACTCAAAATTAGCTTCAAATTGTGAATCCACCGATCTCAAAGTGAGTTTCAGCAGTAACGTCAATTCATTGCTATTCCGTGGACTGCAATATACGGAAGTTTGAGCCACTGGTTTTATTGGAAACTGACACTAGGAGCTGATTCTGTTGTGTATAGACAGGCTGAAATAAGAATAGCTGGTATTTATGTCTTCTGTAGCGCCATCTACATCACCAAATGCGAACTATAAGTATGTCCTATGAAGATACAGAGGAATAATTAGTTGTACTCAAATAATAATTGTATTTGTACTAAATAAGTTTAGCTAAGTTAGGTTATGTAAGTACTAAGACTTTAGCAAGTAGGATTTATTGTTTTTTTTTTTTTTGTCTATTTACACCTTTTTACATACCTATTAGATGACTAGATTTTTATAATTAAGTATGTGATTATTTAGAAATACTATGCCTTGCCTCGCCTGAAACACAGGATGACCTAGTTCAGGCACATAAAATAATTGAATTTTTCGTAGATTTATTTAGTGTTTTACCTTTTTACCTCAATAAACTTTTATTATTATTATACACACCACTCTGACGTCACGCAAAATCCTGCATCGCGCAAGCAGTATTTACCGCGCGCCGAGTTGACAATACACCAACAGAAGCCCAACCCTCTAAGGAAATAAAGCGTGATGCTATGTTATGTGTTATGAGTTTATACAATACCTATGTAACAAAAACCCTGTTCGATCCGTTAGGGTGTTGTTAAGAATCATACTGAGAGTATACGTGGTTATTTGTTGGAAAAAAGAAAAAAAAAAATTCGCCCCATTTTTTTTCAATCAGGAATTTTACCGTGTTTTTACATGGGGCGTGGGCGGCAGTCGTCTAGCGGGTTTCTACAAGTGACCTTTGCAGAAAAATTGCTAATTTATATTGAAATTGGGATAATTTTGGTACTCAAAATGTGAATTTCAAATTGTAATAACTTTTTTATTTTCAATAAAAATAACATTTTTTTTTTCTGTAAATGTTATTGCAGTGCCTATGTGACTCTTTCGAGTCGAACAGGGTTTTTGTTACATGTGGTATACAATGTCCCGACATCAATCGTCGGGCAGTAGCCCACCAGACAACACCGGTCTGGTCGGAGGATTCTCTTTTTCTATGGAGGATGAGTGAACTTTACACCCTGTTCCTCTTACTTCTATACCTACTTTTGTTAAAAATGTTTGTATCTTTTCTCACATGCATAGTTCTCTCATGGGGAGCAGTGGTTTACGAGTTGTAGATCGTAGGTTCAAACCAAGAAAGGAGCTTTACTTTTTACCCGACTACGGCGAAGAAAAAAGGAGGGTAATGATTTTGACCGGTATGTATGTATGTATGTTCATCTGTTCCCTCATATCTTCTAAACGACTCATCACAATTTGACAAATGAGGTATCGTTGGAAGCGTCTTGATCGTCCGCTGGTTATAGGCTATGTGACGTCACATTAAATTAAAAATGGCTAATCGTAGCATGTTGGATATCAAATGAAAGGGCTTAATGAGCACATTTCAAAAATATATATAATTATTATAACTCCAAAAGAAAAAAAAAAAAAAAAGTAATAAAAACTAAAACCAACTTAATTTGATTTTAAAACTTAATTTGTCGGTCTGTGGTGTCTTGCTTATACCTTTTTAGTCGTAGTTGGGTTTTAGTTTTTATTATTGTAAATAATTTCATCGCCACTGCTCTCAAAACGGTGAAGGAAAACATCGTGAGGAAACCGGCATGTCCTAGAAACAAAAATTCGAGGTCATGTGGCATCTACCAACCCGCACTGGGCCCGCGTGGCGGATTACCGCCCGCTCCCTCTCACAGAGAGGACGCCTGTGTCCCAGTAGTGGGAACATTATAGGCTGATTATGCTATGGTTCTCTCACATGATTGTCATGTGCTGCCCGTTCTTCTCCCTAGGGACCTACTAAACTTTGGAATGGGCTTCATCAACACCTTGAAAATTAAAAAAAGTGCCTGTAATTGGAAACAAATTTTGGAGTTTTGAGTTTTTTCCAAATCCTACAATATTTTTACCCGACTACGGCGAAGAAAAAAGGAGGGTTATGATTTTGACCGGTATGTATGTATGTATGTATGTTCATCTGTTCCCTCATATCTTCTAAACGACTCGTCACAATTTGACAAATGAGGTATCGTTGGAAGCGTCTTGATCGTCCTATGTGACGCTATGTGACGTCAAATTAAATTAAAAATGGCGCCCTCTAGAGGACATAAAGTCAGGAACTCAAAAAAAATGTTTAATCGTACCATGTTGGGTATCAAATGAAAGAGCTTAATGAGCACATTTCAAAAATATATATATTATAACCCCAAAAGAATTTGAAAAAAAAATTAAAGTAATAAAAACTAAAACCCAACTACGACTAAAAAGGTATAAATAAGACACCACAGACAGACAAATTAAAAAACCGGAGTCACACGTGTTAGGGCATAAATCGAATAGATTACGTGTGACTCCGGTTTTTTAATTTGTCTGTCTGTGGTGTCTTATTTATACCTTTTTAGTCGTAGTTGGGTTTTAGTTTTTATAGCTTAATTTTTTTATCTTATCATGTATCTACTTCTATGCATTATAACAGCGAAAAAATTTTCACGCCATATCTAGGCCAAATATATTTTGAATTTTATCTACACCCATGCTATAAATCCTCTATAAAAGTTTCTGAAACAGTTAGCTTATTGCCAACATTAAAACACTGGTTGTTTTAATGTTGTTATAGTAACCATAATATCATCCAAACCGGTGTTATTTCAAAAAAGAACATTGTCATGCAGGCGCGTTTCACTAACAAAGCACCGTAATTTAAAAAAACCATCTATTACTCGAATTCGAAAAATTCGAATTCACGTGCGTCGTATCCCTCCATTTTTGTTCGATATTAGTATTGCAAAGAACCTTTTATAGAGGATTTATATCATGGGTGTAAAGTCTTGTATGCAACTGTCAATAATTAGGTATTAAAACACTCATGTGATACTATTATCCCCATCCTATAACCCACATTCGTGGTTTAATACCCCTTATTATATAACAGTTGCATAAATAACTATTAATTAACTGTTATAAAACCTCCAGATAATAGAGTTTAATAAAAAAAAATCTGTTATTTTCTCAGACCTATTAAAAAATAAAGTCAGAGCGCTGCGAACCTATTGGACAACACTGAAGCATGCCAAACCAACACCTCGCTCTGTACATACACGCTCACACGCACACATTTGCAACCATTTACAATCAAACTACACCTCACTAAGTTCACACATGTTTAGGAAACCGGTATCACGTCACTGTTGACAGCTCGTCTCCGTTTTATATTTGGTCTGAGAACAAGGCCGAAGCTAGTAACTCATAACCACAGCGAGTTTGCCAGTAAATAGTGAATCTCAGATTCAATCTCTAAATTAGATAACTCAGACTTGCATCTGGCAAAACCGACTCAGTTTCAGTGGCGTGCCTAGGGGTCAAAATCAGGGCAAACAGACAGGTTTTTTACGATTTAAAAAAATAGCCAAGTGAGCGATTTACTGATTTTCTATGTTGTTCATGGTAACACCATTATTATATAGTGTTATTTATTTTATTTTGTTGATAGGCTTAATTTTGAAGTCAAGCCGGGCTTTTGGGCTTCTATGGAAGGAACGCCACTGCTCAGTTTACCCCGCTTTATTGATATCGGGCAGTTTGAATCGTACCTAAATACCTATGTAGGTAGGTAGGTTTGTGAAATTAGACGGCTAGTTTGAAATTGTACGTAGTTAGTTAGAAGTTGAGTTTAGAAGGATTTCAGGTTGAGTTGGTCGGTTGGTCGCGTGTGCCTCAATCGAGAGTGAAGTAAAATACGGTCACTGATTGATACAGAAGGTTCACTCCACAAAATCATTTAAATAAAAGCCGGCCAAGTGCGAGTCGGACTCGCGCACGAAGGGTTCCGTACCATTGTCTATAATGGTACGGAAAAAACGGCAAAAAAAATCATGTCTATTGTATGGGAGCCCCCCTTAAAATTTTTATTATTTCAATTTAATTATTAATTTTTAAAGTGAATATATTATAACTAAATATTCTGTGAATATTTCAAACGTCAGGCTGTTGCCGTTATCAATAGCGAGCAAAAACATCACGTTTGTTGTATTTGTTGTTATAGCGGCAACAGAAATACATCATCTGTCTATCACGGATCATGAGATACAGCCTGGTGACAGACGGCAGACACATAGACAGACAGACAGCGGAGCCTTAGTAATAGGATCCCGTTTTACCCTTTGGGTACGAAACCTTAAAAAGCGACTCTTGCTATGACACAATAAAGTGCAATTCAGGTCGCACAGCGCTTTTTTTCAATTACCTACAGTTATATTCACCTAGAAGTTGCCTCTCTTTCTATCGCGTCTTATATCTTCTGACCACGTTTCGCTCACTGAATTGGCCCGACAAGACGAGCCCGCCGCGTACTTGCTAGCTTCATGCCTAAAATGCGGAGTGCACCTTCTGTACTATTATTCTGTGGTACGGTGCACGAACGCACGTAGTAAATGTAATGCGGCCCGCATTAGAAGATAGACGTTCAAGTAATTTCATCAAACAGGCTGATGCAAACAGTTTTATCAAATTGACATGTGTGTGTGGAATTTTTTTCTCAAAATGAATTGTCGAATGGCATGATGCTCGTGGCTAAGTAATAACAACCGCACGGGTCGATACATCAGGTTAAGCTACGCTTGCCGGGGTTTATCCGTGGATGGGTGACCATCTTTGCATACCGAGAATCTTCCGTGCCTCGGAAAGCACGTTAAGCTGTTGGTCCCGGCTGTCATTCATGGATCTTTGACAGTCGTTACGGGTCGTCAGAAGTCCGAAAGTCTGACAACCAGTCTTACCAAGGGGTACCGTATTACCCAGTTACTGGGTTGTGAACGTCAGATAAGCAGTCGCTCCATGTGAAATACTGGTATTCAGCTGCATCCGGTTAGACTGGAAGCCGACCCCAACATAGTTGGGAAAAGACTAGGCAGATTGAAATGGCATGAAGAAATAAAACTGTACCGTCTGTAGTCGGCTAAAAATTGATTAAAGTAATGTAGGACGATTTTAGCCATTAAACGTTAAAAAAATACCAACTTCCGTACCTGATAAGCCAAAACATACCATAATTACAAATTAATATGTATCATCCACACAAAATCGCTTAACCTGATTTTCGCTTCGGTCATCTTCGTGGTAATTCGGGCCCAATCGGATTTCATGACCGTCCGTTTAGGTATGCGAGTATTCGAATAATAACCGTTGAGATATACGGAAAGCATTCCGGAATATCTGAGGCCGGAACTCCGATATACAGCGGAATAAATATCGGTTTCGGTATGTAGGTATTGGTGATCAATATTTGAAGGAAATGTGGCTGAAAATGTCAATTTTATTTTATAGTACGTTGTAATTTCCTGAAAATGAATTTCAGCGTTTTTGTGACGTTTTTTCAAAAAAAAACTTTGAAATTCTTTTGTCATTAGATAACCCAATTCTTGAGGAAGGTTATAGTGTATGTAACATCACGCTAAGATCCTTAGGAGCCGAGCTAAGAAAAAAAAAGTCACAAAGAAAGCTAATCGAAATCAAAAAAATACTTATTTGCATGCGCTGTAAAAACAGATGTGTTTAATTGATAATTGGAAGCCAACAAGTAAAAGAATAGAATAAAAGAGAGAATAATAAAATTCTATATAAGAGTAGATTGTCCTTTTTTTTTGTTAATTTTTTTTAAGTACTTTAAGAAACGTTAACTAATAAAAAAGATAATTTCCGACATCTACGCGGGCGAAGCCGCGGGGAAAAGGTACTATATCAGTAAATTCAGGTAGTTTTAATAATATATGTAAGTATTAGAATATTACATGAGTTCATTCAACAATAATATTAATCTCTTGTATTGTCATCCAAGTGTCATCCTCATCTCTCTCAATATTCACGAGAATTATGAGAGACCTAAATAAATTAACTATAGGGAATAATTAAAAAAAATGGAATTATCTAAGACCGAAAATGCGAAATTCCTGTCCGTAATCTGTAAATTAACTTTTCTTTTAAATTATTTTTATTCACAATACTATATGGTTGTCATTGAGTTTTTCACTCGTTGTGACCAGGATCGACGTGTCTTATGGAAGACCTAACACGTGACAGCTATTTATTTATTTTTATTTTGGAATCATTTTTTAAAAATTAATCATCTTTACAATAAAAAATGGTTGTCATTGAGTTTTCCACTCGATGTGGCCAGGATCAAAATGAGTAATGGACATAAACTTAATATTGAAGCTTTGTTCAAGTTTCTCTTTTCGCTGTGAAGCTTCGACTGAAGTCCATTGTGGTCCATTGTGTCAAGATAATTAAAAACAAAAATGTCTGTAACAATAAACTGAAAAATTAATTTTATTTCAGAAATTAAGTAACTAGTAATAAAAAATAATATTTTTAAAACGGAAACTTGAAAACGTTCTATTAATAAATACTAAGATAATTTAACAAATATTTACCTATCTCAAAATTACATGCCAACCAATCTTCACGGCTTCACAGACCCAAAAATAAAATTTTCGTTTTAAAAAAATTCGTAGGAACGAAACTGCAAAATCATCGGAAACCGGTGAGGCTCACAAAATGTCGGTGTTTCAGCGAATGGAACGAATATTAGGTGTTAGTTGGACTCCTCCTGCCACAGAATATTACAGTACAGAAGGTCGGCTCCATACAGCGAGCGATAACAGACACACGCACACATAGACGCATACGTACAGCGATCTCAAACAAAGAAAAATCCATATCCATACTAATCCATACTTCCATACTAATAATTCGTATTATAAATTCGAAAGTAAATCTGTCTGTCTGTCTGTATGTTACCTTTTCACACCTAAACCACTTAACGGATTTCGACATAATTTGGCAAGGAAATAGATGGCATCCTGGGGAAGGACATATGCTACTTTTATCAATATACCACGCGAGCGAAGCCGCGTAAGCTAGTTATTAATGAACCCACGTATCTCTAATTTGACGACGTGGTGGGGCTTGCGCGCTCCTGTAAAATCTTCAGCTGTCCCGTTTACTTAGTCGAAACAGGTTAAGAGTTCTCACCCTAGACCTGTTTTAGGAACATAAACCCGCAGTTTAGCTAACGGGCTGCATATGGCGAGCTGTTGGGTAGTAACAACCCCACGGACCCAATCTCCCGGGAAAAGTCCTTTTCCTCACATCTGGCTTGCCTTTATTAACCAGCTGGAGTGAACCCTTGCGAGGAACAGAGCTGCCGCCTCCATATTTCTTTTGCCGGCTTCAGTGGAAATTCGTACGTAGCTAGTGCAGTCGCTGTTACGTGAAGCGTGTCTATGTGTGCGTGGGTTTTCGCTCGTTGTTCGGAGTCGACCTTCTGTAACTATCTACTCTGTGATCCTGTGCTTCGGAAATAGGTCAGGGATATTCCGGTAAAGTCTTTTTGTGACGTCAAAATAGAATTACTTGGGGAACGGAGACATTTTCGAGCTGGATTAAAAGTTTTTCTTGAAATGCTTGTCTTAGCTACAGTTTTGTATTAGTTTTATAGTTCTGTGCCTAATTTGGGTTAATGCGACACTTATGCCCAGTTTCTCGAACGAAAATTATCGACTCGTCATATTAAACCATTCAACCAATCACAGCAGGTTACGCGCCCTTGACAGCTAGCTAATTTTTGTGTTGATTTTCGTTCCAGAAACCGGGCGGTGAATATAGGGTCCGTTTGTCAGTCAAATGAGATTTTCTCATAAACTAATTATGTAAGATAGAACAATTTCTTAAGTTACAGTTTTGTTATATAGCTTTTAAGCTCTGGCCACACTGCGCATGACGCTAATCCCGCGCGGGATGAGAGACACGTGTCTATTGTTTAATGATCAGGAAGTCACTTTTCGCGGCAGTTTGAATTACTCTATAGAAGTTTGTTGACACAATTATGTGCGAGCGAATTTCGTCGCGCATCCCGCGCGGGATGAGAGACGCGTGTCGATTGTTATTATGATTAGGACTATTCGCGGAAGTTTGAACAATTTCTAAAGGTCAGCTCAGGCCGCGACGTGAAGCGATGCGACGCTGCGCGCACTTTTTATCGAACTTATTTTCATCACGAAAAGGTATCATTTCAGTGAGAGGGTTGACACGTGTCAAAGTACGCTGAGATGCGCGGTGCTGCGCAGCGAGTGTACCTTATTGTGTAGTAAATAAATTCGATATTGTATCGGATCATAAAAAAGTGCGCTTCGCGTTTCGGTGTGAACTGACCCTTAAGTTGTAATTTTGTTATAGTTTTTGAGCTCTAAACACACTGACGCTGATTTTACGCGGGATGGGGGTAACGTGTCGATTGTTTTAATAATTGAATCAAATTACATCGCAGTATAGTGCGAGCGTCTCGACCCACGCAGGATGCGGGACGAGAGACGCTGAGAGACGCGTGTCGATTGTTTTAATGACTAAGAATTCACGCGACTGTTCGCGGTATTGGTAGTTTGACTCCTCTATACAAGTTATTTGACACAATCTTTGCGAGTGAATTTCGTCCCGCATCCTGCGCGGGACTCACTTCAGTTTGACCAAAGCTTTATATTTCAATTTCTCAGCTTCACAGTACAATTTATAGTATCCAATTTATTGTGTCCGATTGTCTGTCACAGATGATTTGTCTTTGAAACTACAAGCACTGAGGTAATTTACTAAGACGTTATGGCCATGTCACGACGTGGCAACTATCTAAGGTTATAGAGTGAATTTCAGGAGTTAAACAATTTTTTCAAGCTCGTGGCGACGTAGTAACAGCCGCACGGGACGATCCATCAGGTTAAGCTACACTTGCAGGGGTTGGTCCGTGGATGGGTGACCATCTTCACATACCAAGACTCCTCCGTGCCTCTGAAAGCACGTTAAGCCGTTGGTCCCGGCTTCAACTCATAAACTACGCAAGCAAAAATATATATTATTATTTTATAAAGGACCACCTCTAAAGCAAGCAAGACGTACCAAACAAAAAAAGAATCATCAAAATCAATTCATAATTGGCGGAGTAATCGCGTATCAATCATACAAAAAAAAAACATACAGACGAATTGAAAACCTCCTGCTTTTTGAAGTCGGTTAAAAACTCAAATTGCCATAATAAATCGTCGATAAATACCCAACAGTAGCTGATAACGGCATTGTGTTCCAACCATTTAATAACAATATTGTACACCCTTCAATATTGTAGGAGACTTCATATAACGCGTCGATACTCCCGGACAATATCGGTAAAGACATCAGTCAACGTTTAAACACTGGACAATGGGTCATAAAATAAATGATACAGAAGATTGGCTCCATACAACTAGCCAAAATAGGCGCACACATGGACTCACCGACATATCCCAAAGAATTATCAAACTTAAAGGCTTACCCAACCTCAAATTTTATCTCGCTCGCAGCATACTCGCGGCCGGAGTGAGAGCGAGACGGAGTGGGCCCGCTAGCGGCTCCAAGCCTCGAATAATTTAGGGTTTTACGGTGAAAATAAAGGTAATAAAAAAAACTTGACACCTGCTTTATAGTCAGTTCAGTTATTATGGAAAATTTTCATGATGTCATTTTTGAATACCAGCAGTTTATAGTTCGGTTTAGAGGTAACTTTGGATTTTTTTCTATCGAGAAAATTATACGTAATCGTGTTTTCGTCAAACATAGGACGTAGCATCAATCCTCAACTTTAACATAATTATATTTATTTCAAAATTAATGCTGCAGTATTTTCGGCATAACGGAGGATCATGCTAAGCAATTTGAGGTAGGGTAGGGCCTTAAGTGGCAGTGTGCATATTGCTCGCAGAACAGATAGCCGATGGGGCCGATGGGGCCGATGAAGCCGAAAAGTTCTGAGCGGCGACCGCGTACCGGAAGACGTAGCGTTGGTAGGCCCCCCACAATGTGGACCGATGACCTGGTGCAGGCCGCAGGAATTCGCTGGATGCACAGAGAGAAGCACAGAACCGGTTTAAGTGGCGGTGCTTGGGCGAGGCCTATGTCCAGCAATGGATGTCCTTCAGCTGTAATGACGATGGTCATGATGATAATGACACTTAAGGCGGGTACTGACCCGTATTACGGTCCGTAATGTACCATTCGCAGCGAGCATGTTACGTGAGTGCGTGAGAGCAGTGGTGGCCCAGTGGTAACGGCCACGACTTACGAGTTGTAGGTCGTAGGTTCGAACCTTGACAGGCGATTTACTTTGTGTAAATTATTTCATCGCTACTGCTCTCAAAAACGGTGAAGGAAAACATCGTGAGGAAACCGGCATGTCCTAGAACCAAAAATTCGAAGACATGTGACATCTACCAACCCGCTCTGGGCCCGCGTGGTGGATTACGGCCCGCTCCCTCTCACAGAGAGGAGGCCTGTGTCCCTATGCAGTGGGAACATTATAGGCTGATTATAATTATTAATTTATAAAAGTTGCTCGTTTCGAACTCTTTTCTCGCCCATGCTCCAGATTCGAAAGAAACTCTGTGCGTTCATGACGACTTGTCGCGGCGTACTGACTGAACAGCGCCAGCGTATCACTCAAAGGGATTCGCCTAAAAACCGACAGCGGTCTGAGCACTCCAAACGAACAACGAGTTGGTCGTTGCTCGCGTGTTCGTACTCGTTTCAACGTACTAACTGCATGAATGCTCGCTGTGTAACATGTTACATTACACCCCGTAACACCGGTCAGTACCCACCTCTAGATTCGTACGTACGGCAACCTCAAACAAATGCCGGTCGCCAGTGCGCTCGCACTCGCTGTTCGTGAAGCATGTCGATGTGTGCGTACCATGCGTTTTAGCTCATTGGACCTTCTGTAACTATCTATTATGGGACTCTAGGTTCTCGGACGCACAAATGCTGTATATTTACGGTTGAAATCTTTTGTTAGGTAACGTGTAAAAGATATCGCTCGTTGGTATTTTTGTAGCTACTTTATTTTATTGAATGGCCAACGAGAGAGAGTTTCTTGCCCATTCTTCTCCATCGGAACCTTCTTCGCTTTGGAATGGACAATGGAGCTTCATCTTTATGAGTGACCGACCCCTTGAAAATTCAAAAGTGCCAGTAATTTGATTTAATTGAAATATTTTTTTTTTAAATTTATTTAAGTAATAACAGACGCACGAGTCGATAGATCAGGTTAAGCCACGCTTGCCTCGACTGGTCTGAGGATGGGTGACCATCTTTACATACCGAAATCCCTAATATCTGTGAAAAGCACATTAAGCCGTTGGTCCCGGCTACCATTCGAGGATCTTTGACAGTCGTTACGTCGCACGGGGGGTCTCGGCATGTTAAGATGGTCACCCATCCACGAACTGACCGCGGCAAACATAGCTTAACCTTCGATCAACCCGTGTGGCTATTATCATTTAACTAGGAGTCCTACCAAAATATCCCGGTTAGATAATGGTCCATTAACTTTAATCAACATGTTGTGAATGTGACTGTAAGCCCTTTTACGGCACATAAAATGAATGGATAAGCGGAATCAACGCTTGCGTTGATCCAAACATTTCAGAACTTATTTTGCGTAAGAATTTTCCAAGCATTTCAAACCTAGCGGAAGACATTTTAAACAAATGCTTAAAAGCACTCAACAGGAGTTTCAAGGAATTCTTAGATAGAAGGAACTTTCATTTTGTTGCTTTATAAACTATAAGACATTCACTGAAATTCTGAAGAAGGTACTGAAAAAATGTCGTAGAACAAGTAGGTAGTGTTCCAAAAATACATAGTTTCGAAGATTATCACTGGACTCTCGGGTTCATACTAAAAAACAATCTTACGTAAAACTCCTTAACATAAATGTCGTGTTGAAAAAGCGATAATATTTTAAATATAAAATCCTACTAATATTATAAATGTGAAAGTTTGTGTGTTTGGATGTTTGTTACTCAATCACGCAAAAACGGCTGAATGTATGTCGATGAAATTTGGCAAACAGATAGTTTATAACCTGGATTAACACATAGGATACTTTTTATCCCGATATTCCCACGGGATCGAGACTTACGCGGGTGAAACCGCGGGGCGCAGCTAGTTAAAAATAATATTATAAACAACTGATAAATAAACACGGTTTTGTGGTTGTAAAGACGATGTGTAAATCTAAGTTTAATTGATAAGTACGAGTAAATCATTTTTTTTACCAAAACAATAATAGTTAAGTCAAAGCTGACAAAATGCGAATTTTTTTTTGGACATAAATAACCTGAATCATTTTTTTTAATGATAATTTATTAATATGAAAACAAAAAAAAAAATGAAAATGAATTTATAATTATGCCAATTGATTTTTTGAAATGGTCTCGTTAATACCCTAAAGTTATGGGATATTAAAAAGAACACGTTGTTTTTATTGTAAGTATGTACATTTCGACATTATTACCACAAAACTGTGTTTTTATCAACTTTGTTTAGCCTAAACACCTTTTAAACATGACATTTCTTTATGGAGTTTGACATAAAACTGACATTAAACAAGCGTTGAACAATTAATGTCAAAGTTTTTGTGGTAAGTCCCTTTATGTTTTAATTTTCATGTAATATGGTGCAACCTTACGTCATTTACCGCACACAAATCCAGGCTCCAAGCTAAGACTATAAATGAATTAAATATCTCGTAGTAGAAAAATCCGATTATAGTGCCCGATCCAGTCAACGACGACGCTGACCATTTTCGTATGGTGGTATAATATAGCTTTTTCTGAAGGAGTTGGTTCGAGGTAATGCTGTATCATAGGGACCTATTTCCGGTTTGTAGGCTATGGTTACCAGTGTGTCACATAAGACATTTCAGATTTAACTTTATTATGACAACAAGAGCAGTGAATCAGCCTGATGAGGAGCTCGTGGCTAAGTAATAACAGCCCGCACGGGTCGATCCATCAGGTTAAGCTACACTTGCCGGGGTTGGTCTGTGGATGGGTGACCATCTTCACATACCGAGACTCCTCCGTGTCTCGGAACGCACGTAAAGCCGTTGGTCCCGGCTGTCATTCGGTGTCATCTTTGATAGTCGTTACGGGTTGTTAGAAGCCTGAAAGTCTGACAACCAGTCTTATCAAGGGGTATCGTATTACCCAGTTACTGGGTTGTGGGGATCAGATAGGCAGTCACTACATATAAAATACTGGTAGTATTCAGCTGCATACGGTTAGACTGGAAGCCGACCCTAAATAGTTGGGAAAAGGCTAGGCAGATTGATTGAGCAGTGAATCAGCCTATAATGTTCCCACTGCTGGGACACAGGCCTCCTCTCTAAAAGAGGGAGTGGGCCGTAATCCATCAAGCGGGCCCAGTGTATTCATACACATGTTTTCGATTTTTTCGGTTCTAGGATACGCCGGTTTCCTCACGATGTTTTCGTTCACCGTTTTGAGAGCAGTGGTTATGATATAAATTACACAAAGTAAATTGCCTGGCTGAGTTTGAACCCACAATCTACAAGTCGTAATTCGGGGCCGTTACCACTGTGCCCCCACTGCTCTTATGCAACTTTTCATTAAAATCCGGTTCAAAACCCAGTTTCAACTGTAAATACACTACCCTAAAAATGCTCAAAGGAAAAACGCGCTCAAAATTGAGGTTCTCCAAATATGAACCTCATTTGCACCGTGTACTTGGTCACAGATATTTGACTAACCTCACAGGAAAACTAGACCAACGAGGTTTTATTTCAACGAGTACCTTTGTCCTACTCAGTAGGGGTTTAAAAAAATTTATTCTGGTTTTTAAAAATAGGAGCTAGCATTTTTGTACAGCAGAACATAGTGTTCATTTGACCATCTTCTCATTTCTTTGTTTCTAAAAAAAACTTCAGACAAAAAAACAGAGCCGCATTTTTAACAAACACGAGTCCGAGAAACGTGCTTCAGAACTTTTAGCTTTAAAACAAAGATTTTTAACTAAAGAAAAATACAAAATTGTGCTATAACCGAGACTCGGTTGAAAACGGCCACAAATATAGCCCGGGATCGTTGGAATTCATAGCCCGTTTCCCGGGGGAGGGCAATGTCAAAGCCTCTTTATAAATGGAAAAGTCGAAATATTCCGGTTCGAAATTACCTAAACGTGTCTTTAGGTATATTTCAACTGTTTGTGTCGCCTCTGGTGGCAGAATCTGGAACTACTAGACTTTGAAATAGCGTCATCTGTTGGTGGATGGAACTGTGACGGACTTCAGTGTTTGACATGAATTTTCACTAGATGGCGGTTCTATGGAACAAACTGTTTCGTTCATCAACCATCCGGTAGATGTCACTTCTAGTACTTGGTAACTTTATGTCTTAATTCACACAGATGGCGTTGTACAGCTTCTTGAACATATCAATAGATAGCAACAGTTTTCTGGATACGCGCTTTTCCTTGTACTTCCCACGATGTTTTTTTCCCGCTAGTTAGTTCGTAGCTAGTTTCTTTGTTTCTTGAAACTCCCGCTAGATGGCAGCTTTGGAAGCTTAGAGTTGACAAAGCAATTTTCACAATCAGCGCTTCAGTATTTTTCTCTCAGTTTTCTTTTAATTAACGATAGATAGCAGCGATTAAAGCCGAAGCACTCTGCTACAAATTGGTAACAAGCTGTTTCCTTATCGCCCGTTCAATTGGTATTTTGTAAGTAGGTATTGCAATATTTTTAATAAAGAAAACACTTCAAGTAAACTTGGTTAAGTAATATTTCCTTACTTTCCAATATTAGTTTTCTGTGCCACATTGTTTTGATAACAAATCGATCGGAGCTATGTTTTTTTTTACTTTTATCAATTTTTTTTGTCCCTACTTTACTAGTCAACTTAACAAAATATCACGCCTTGTTCCCCTGAAGGGTTGAGCAGAGGTGTAGGTACCCATATGTAGTACACGTCAATAATAGGGGCCATTTACTAGTCAAGGTTTTGAAAGCCCTCTCTTGAATATTTTTTTCATTGTATATTGGATGGTCATGGTTCTGTCAGATTTATCAAGGGGTATCGTGTTCACCAGTAAATGGTGTGTAGAGGTCAGATAGGCAGCCCCATGTAAAAATACTTGTATTCAGCTGCATGCAGTGAGACTGGCATCCGACCCCAACATATTGATGGTGGTTAATTGGTTCAAACCATGCTTAAATAAGAGGCTGTATAATTTTGCAACGTAGACATTCTCTGGTGTTGCTGGGCCTATAATGGTTTTAAGAATTCTGTTCATGGGGATATTGTCATAATCACCATAATCACCATACTTGATAAAGAGATTGCTGATCATCGTATTTACATAACGTACCTACTGGGTTACCCCGTAACGCGGAATTGGCGACAATTTATTTCCCTCATGTTTACGAAAACAACAAACAACAATATCAAAATATTGTTTCACAAAAAATGGGTCACGGAGGACCTACTTTGGATACCTTCTTATAGGGGCCTATCGAATAAATCGTCGCGACCAATTTCCTTAAGCATGAACGCATGAACGAACAAAACATGGTGAACACGAACATCGAACACGAAACAAACATCATACGAACACAGAACGCGCTCAAACGCGCCGCTCTCTTTCGTAGCCAATCACTTTATCAATCTACCTAGTCTTTTCCCAAGTATGTTGGGGGTCGGCTTCCAGTCTAACTGAATACAGCTGAATACCAGTATTTTACATGGAGCGACTGCCTATCTGACCTCCACAACCGAGTAACTGGGTATACGATACCCCTTGGTAAGACTAGTTGTCAGACTTTCGACCTCTGACGAACCGTAACAACTGTCAAAGATACTACGAACTGTCGCGAATAACAGCTGGGACCAATTAGTAGCCATTGATTCGAAATTGGATCGCTACGAACATTTTTGACGAACACAGTGTTTGATGTTCGTGTTCACCATGTTCTTGTTCATTCGTGCGTACGTAAAAGGCGGCAGCCAAATGGTGGCAATATTACTAAAATAATAGCGATTATTATAATACGGTACCTAATATTGATCCTAGTGACATTGTTTAGATACCTACTCACTTCTCCTCTTAATATAAGCAAAAGCATAGAAACTCTGTGAAAGAGTTACTTCGAATTTCGAATGCTGTCTCGTTGTGAATCCGCGACGATTTACTTTAAAAACAAATGAGTTCGCTTTCGAATTGTGTGCGCTCACTTGAGTGAGGTGAGCAGTGAACTTTACAGAATAGCACGATAGGTGTGCCGTCACCCAGTACAATTAAAAATATGTATGTCATTTCATTTTGTCACCATTTTACATCAAGCCCTTAATTACACCAATTACTTACCTTAGCGTGTAGGTATGTTTTAAAATATAATTAATTAACATGGAATACAAAAGTTTTGTAACAGGAAATGGCCACTTAAAAGTAAATTGGTGTATTACGTTGTTAAAATGACCACTCCATATTTTTTGCGGGACTTTTTATGAGCCATTTTGTGTGTGTTATTTTGTTTTAAGTTTTATTTCTTGTTTTTATTGCATTACTTCGGTCATAGTAGGTCCTATGTTATTTCAGGCCATTCACAACTTTATTACATAATTTATTTTTCTCAAACATACTTACTTGGAAATTTGAAGATTATTTTGACAACCTTTTTCTAGATAAATCGAAAATGCTGTACTGATCAAATACAGTCATGTGAGTAGGCGGCTGGCAATTTTACTGTGAAAATCTATCGTGTAATATATTTATCTGTCGTGTTTATCGGCCGAATAAATTACTATGAAAACTCATATCTGCTATGTTATTTAAAAATAGAACGAACTTTGTACCTACTTGAACACATGGCAACTAAGGAGGTATCTTATCAAAGATTTTATAAAAATTTCGATTTAGCTTACAAATAAAGGAGAAACAAATGAACTTTATTTAGGATTTTAGGATTCTGGAATTTATAATTAATAAACTTAGTTTGAATTTCCGCGCATTATTTGAAAAAAGTACTATACAAGCCTTGACCGCATCCAGGCATTGATGGACTCTCACGTACGTGTGCCTCGGCCCACATTTTCACGCTCGTCCAACAATGCCCCTGTTTGCAGGCCGCGACAGTTCCTAATGTACTATTAGTATTAAATATTGTACTAATAAAAAATATTTAAAAATATAATATGTTTATTATTGGACTTTTGTAAATAGTTAGTAGTGTTATATAATTATTGTGTATGTAATCAAAAGTACTAATAATGTATTCCTTTTCTGTATTTCAGGTAAGTTCAATTAAATTGTCTGCGTACCGGATTCATCTGTTAACAAGTAAGACTAGTAAGTACTTTTATAATATAAGTTCGCGTCCTGGGAAAGGCCGAAAGAGAGGCCGGAGTCATTGTCAAAAGTCATTGGATAAAAAAGTGTTTCTACAATTCAACCCTAGAGCTGCTTGAGCGATGTAGTTGCTCCGTATTGAATACGGAACAAAATTAAAAGCTATCGGAACTTTACTCAACCGATACAGCTTTTACTATTGTTTCAACTTACATCTATAGAATCTATCAAAATAAAATAATAAAATTGAAGTTAGTGTCCGTTTGTAATGTCAATAACCGTTTTTTACTAAATGCATAATTATGACAGTACTTCTAACAAAAAACACGTTGATTTACGGTAATTTCAACGTTTTTTTTTTTTTTTTTTTTTTTCTTCCTGCTATCTCCGGAACAGCTGGACCGATTTTGACGGAACTTTCACTGGCAGAAAGCTGATGTTATAAGGAGTAACTAAAGCTAGCTTTTATTTTAGAAAAAATAGTCTTCACGCTAGCGTAGCCGCGGGGATCAGCTACTTATCACACAATACAATTGCTCTAGTTTTTATTTTATCAAAATAATTAAACCACATCTTTTTTTTTCCTAGCCTACTCTGTCCCACTCCTGGACAAAGGCCTCCCTCCACTCCTTCCATCTTTCCTGAGCCTGCGCGTCCTCCTTCCACTTTTGCCGGAACCTATCCAGCGTCCCGCCATCTCTTACATGGTCTGCCGCGACCCCACCTCACTGTCTCAAGGCACCAGTTCTGTACTATTTGGATCCACAGTTTGCAACTGCATTAATAAAATAAATAAAATTACGAGAAAATATCAAGAAATTCCGCCTTTATCAATATTATCAACCACTATTTATATAAACCCCGTCATTTCGAAGGGCGATCATCCCCTGGGAAATTACCTTTTACACAATGGCGGTCATAATATTTAATACTTATTATTTACACACGAGCAGTGGTGGCTCAGCGGTAACGGCCCCTACTTATTACTTGTAGGTCATAGGTTCGAACCCTGACAGGTGCTATACTTTGTGTAAATTAGTTCCTCACCACTGCTCTCAAAACGGTGAAGGAAAACATCGTGAGGAAACCGGCATGTTCTAGAACCAAAAATTCGAATATCGAATATAATGTGACATCTACCAACCCGCACTGGGCCGTGGTAGACAGCCTACCCACTCTCGACGAGAGGAGGCCTGTGTCCCAACAGTGGGAACATTATCTATTGGCTGATTATGTTACAGCTTACACTGGTTTTGTTACCCCTGACGTTCGATCTACAAACTTTTTTTTTCGACTTAGGTCGACATGAAAGTGACAGTCAATTACAATCCGTCTTATATCCGACAATCGTCCGACAGCTAGATAGTTGGAAAGGTCAGCCATTCTGTCTGAACTTTGATCCATCGAGATGAAGTTTTCTTTGAAGAGATTGACCTATAGAGTTTTATGTTCGGCACATTTATCAAGGTTCAAGTAGCGTTATTGGCCTGGAAATTATTTTCTACTTTGTACAAAAAAGGTACTTACAGGAAATGATCACAAAGGTTTAGTGCTATTCTCTAAAGTTCACTGCTCACCTCACTCAAGTGAGCGCACACAATTCGAAAGCGAACTCATTTGTTTTTAAAGTAAATCATCGCGGATTCACAACGAGACAGCGTTCGACTTCGAAGTGATGTTTAGAGAGTAACAACATCTTTTTTACCCGACTACGGCGAAGAAAAAAGGAGGGTTATGATTTTGACCGGTATGTATGTGTGTATGTATGTATGTATGTTCATCTGTTCCCTCATATCTTGTAAACGACTCATCACAATTTGAGAAATGAGGTATCGTTGGAAGCATCTTGATCGTCCGCTGGTTATAGGCTATGTGACGACACATTAAATTAAAAATGGCGCCCTCTTGAGGACATAAAGTGAGGAACTAAAAAAAAAATTATTTAATCGTACCGTGTTGGGTATCAAATGAAAGGGCTTAATGAGCACATTTCAAAAAAATATATATATTATAACCCCAAAAGAATTAAAAAAAAATTAATGGAATAAAATCTAAAACCCAACTACGACTAAAAAGGTATAAACAAGAAACAACAGACAGACAAATTAAAAATCCGGAGTCACACGTAATCTGTTTGATTTATGCCCTAACACGTGTGACTCCGGATTTTTAATTTGTCAGTCTGTGGTGTCTTGTTTATACATTTTTAGTCGTAGTTGGGTTTTAGTTTTTATTATCTACTTTAAGCTAGCCTAGATTTAGTTTGGTTACTTATCTAGTTGATACACAGATAGATATTACGGTTACTATTATTGATAAATTAACATACATTATGGTCATGTGTCCATGAACATTGTTATTTATTAGGTACATAATTATAATCTAAATCGATAGATACTATAGACTTATCTGAAGGAGAACATCGAACTCATCGATAAAATAGTTAGGCGGATGATAAAGTAAATAAAAAATAAAATAAAATTACAGACACTATTTATGCTCTTTTTCGATCTCTTCTATCCAATGAAAATACTATTTTTCTGTAAGCAAAATAAAAGCAGGAAAATAGTGTGATGAGAAAAACAGACAATAAGCTGGAAAAACAAAAGAGAAGGAAATACATTATGATCACGTCTTATTGTATGTATAGTACGTAGTGGTCGGTAGATTGATAACCGACATCAAAAGCCAGGTTCCGCCAATTAATCAAATGCCTTTGACGAATTAGATAATCTGACTGATTAGTAGTCTCGTCAGATGATTCGTAATTCAGGCTTAGAGAGGAGCGGAATCATCAGCATAAGTGCACGGAGTTTCTTTGAGGGATAAAATCAGAAATTAAATTATCTGGAAAAAAACCGGAGCTAACGACTTAACTTGCAGAGTAAGCAAACTGAAGTGGCAGTGGGCTGGCTATGTTTGACGAAGGACCGAAAGCCGGTGGAGCAGATGACCTGGAGTGGAGACAAGCGTAGCGTGGACACCCCCTGCGAGATGGACCAGTGACCTTAAGAAAGTGGCTGGGACAGACCGGATGCGGAAGGGGTTGTGGCACAGCTTTGGAGAGGCCTATGTCCAGCAGTGGACTGCGACACGCTGAGTTGAGTTGAGAGCATATGTAGATAAGGGTAATTATTCAGCCGCATCAGTAATGTTATTATTTGAATATTACTTCGAAATTCGAAAGGTGTCTCGTTGTAAATCTGCGATGATTTACTTTAAAAACAAATGAGTTCGCTTTCGAACTTTACAGAATAGCAATGCTTAACAGAAAGCGCGCGGTGCTGGAGTGGGGCGTCAGAAGGTACCAACCCATTTTCTGAGAGGTTGTAAACAGTATGATGTTGATGAATATTGTTTATATCATAATATTCATCAGCCAAGATGTCAGATGTTACACATCATATGCGACTACTGTAAGTAAGACTCGCTCTTCGTTTTTTCTTTTTTATGTTTTGTAATTATTTCCTTACACTAAGAATTTCTACTGTACGCGAGGGTGCGTTTACAAGATACAAAATCTAACATACACAAATGGATACCCTGTAGAGTTATTTTCTAAACATCACTTCGAAATTCGAACGATGTTTCGTTGTGAATCTGAGATGATTTAATTTAAAAACAAATGAGTTCGCTTTCGAATAGTGTGCGCTCACTTGAGTGAGGTTCCAGGTAAACTTTACAGAATAGCAATACTGCTTTGAAACTTGATCTCTATTCCACTGATTGTCTAAGATAATTGTATTCTCTTGTCTCACATGTTGTAGAGATATATGTCAGAAGTTAATTGGAGCAGGTTAACTTGCTCAGTCAACCGTAGCTCGCTATGATTGACTGTTAGCTCAGCCAACAAGCACCAACTGTTTTGATGAGTGATTTTGCCAAGATTTCGATGAAAGCTCTGATATTACTAGAATACGTTGTGTGTTCCAGTCTACCAGTAGTGCTATTCTGTAAAGTTCGTTAGGAACCTCACTCAAGCGAGCGCCCATAATTCGAAAGTCAACTCATTTGTTTTTATTTTAAAAACAAACGAGTTCACTTTCGAATTGTGTTTTGAATTTTTAGAATCATCGCGGCGTAAGACATCGTTCGAATTTCGAAGTGATGTTTATTACAATATGACTGCCCTTTCATGGATATCAATGTGGCGCAAACTGTAAAGACATTTAGACAAGGTGTCAATTAAATCTTTCTGGTATCTTAAAACAAAGCGAAAAGGCTCTCCAATTGCAAGCTTTCTTTACGAAATATTTGATACAAGGTTGTGTTACAAGAGGCGGAATTAAAATGAGTAAAAATTCAAAAGGTTCACAAATAACTTTCTTTTGAAATGTAACCTCTAGGTTCAATTTGATCCTTTTTACGGTACTTTTTCATCTTTGTTTTACGGTCGAACTTGAAGAAATTGGTACTGCCTTGGTAGTAACTTAGACTGTTGCTAGGTTACTTTATACACATGCCGTTATTTTTTCTTATTCAGGTAAATTCCTGCTTTAAACTAAGAATTTCTGCTGTACGCGAGGGTGCGTTTACAGGATACAAAATCTAACATACACAAATGGATACCATGTAGATATATATTTTCTAAACTCTCACTTCATCACTTCGAAATTCGAACGATGTCTCGTTGTGAATCCGCGATGATTTACTTTAAAAACAAATGAGTTCGCTTTTGAATTGTATGCGGTAAGTGAATGAGGTTCCAAGTGAACTTTAAAAGAATACCTTTCCCGTTTTAACTAATTAACTAACTAAGTTTAGTTTTTACGTATTCTGTAAAGACACCAAGAACGATCGTTTTATGTATCATCATAGCAAGATTCCTAACAAAATAATATACATACAAAGGCGACATAACATAACTTCCATGCATTCTAAGCAACTTGCAACTGAGCGAAAGTTTCACCAAAACCAGTGTAGCGGTTCTCACATTTTGCACAAACAAACAGACAAAACTTTTGATGTGGCGGTTAAACAATCACAACTATGTGTATTAAGCAAAATAACTTGCATATGGTAGAGGGTTCCTTCTATAATATTATAATAATAATAATGAAGTCCAGTTTCAATTCGGTCGTTGGTCTCAAGGTCCACTGTTGAGCTGCTCCAATTCCTGGACCAGGAAAAGTATAATTGTGTTTGTATTGCATTACACACATAATGATGGCAATGCCATTCATTTTGACAACTCAACAACATTCATTGCGTTATTTACGTTGTAGAGCAGACGGATTTTTAACCAACTTCTTCAAAAAGGAGGAGGTTCTCAATTCGTCTGTATGATTTTTTTTTTTTTTTTTTTTTGTATGTTTGTTACGCGATTACTCCGCCAATTATGAATCGATTTTGATGATTCTTTTTTTGTTTGGTAGGTCATGCTTCCGAGGTGGTCCCATATAAATTTTATTAACTTTGCTTGCGTAATTTTTGAGTTAGCTTCAATATTACGTATTTTTCCCGCTTAGTTTATCTAAGTAGACGATATCCTGTTTGACTCCTTCACTGTTATTTACATAGCAGGTAGTGGTATTCGGATTTGTGTGGGGTAGGTACCACAACTAAAAAGTGAAAAATAAAAACTTTTTACAAAAAGAAAACCACCGACTTCAAAAAAAAAACACTAAAAAAGTGAAAAATAACTTTAATTTCAGAAGTCATGGCAAAAAACGAAAATTGTTTTTTTTTTGAATTCGGTTGTTTTCTTTTTGTAAAAAGTTTTTTTAAATACACATGAATCAATGCATCAGGAATTTCCTTCAAAGTCGTTTGGATTGTGATTCAAAAGTCTGTTACGCAATTGATAGGAATCACCATTTCTATTAACACCATTTCAATCTAACACCCTTATAAATTAAGCAGTCTTTTCCCAGTGGTAAGCCGCGACTTAAAGTAAGTTGAAAGTTTGATCCCAGCCAGGCGCTTTACTTTCAGTAAATTATTTCAATACCACTGCTCTCAAAACGGTGACGGAAAACATCGTAAAAAAACCGGCATGTCAACATTTCTACCAACCCGCACTGGGCCCGCGTGGTAGATTACAGCCCGCTCCCTCTCGAAGGGAGGAGGCCTGTGTCCCAGCAGTGGGAACATTATAGGCTGATTATGATTAGGTATGATGACCCCTACCCTTTTATTAACTTGATAATTATGTTAATCATACAATCCCTTTTGCTACATCACATAATATCCAAGCATATATATATACCGAATCTTACATAAACCATGCAAGGCTTGAACGCTTTCACCAATATGCGACCACGTAATTCCGGCACGACTCAACTCAATTTATCATTGTGCCAAACTCCGGCCGGTCCTAATCTGTAGTCCGATCCTAAGAGGCGCTCTTAAGTGCACTTTGTTAAATTGACAGGTCTCCTCTATTAACTAGGGAAGATAATTGACAGGTGATTAGGATGATCTTTTTAAAGTGTAAAAAGTTCAAGGAGCAAAGAGGTTTAAAAAAAGTCTTGTTGTAAGAATATTTGGCTTTTGCATGCAGTTGGTACTGGCCACTCGTAAATATTTAGTTTATTTTAACCAAATAGGTTTATCATAATACTTTCCAGAATAAAGCACTTTTTTTGACCTCTCTGTGGATTCTCTAAACATCACTTCTAAATTCGAACGGTGTCTCGTTGTGAATCCGCGATGATTTACTTTAATTAAAAACAAATGAGTTCACTTTTGAATTGTGTGCGCTCTCTTGAGTGAGGTGAGCAGTGAACTTTAGAGAATAGCATTAAGTAGTAACTAAGTGATGTACTGATTATAAAATAATGCGTTTTTAGAATCACCAAGTTTTTAATAAAAACTTACCTGCAAAGCGACCTACTCATACATTCTAATATTCTCATATATCCCCACTGAAAGGTAACTCAAATAAGTACCTATACTTCCGAGTCTCACACAGGGAGCTGAATAAACCCTTATAACAATGTTTCACACCCAATAAGATACAAATTGCCCGCACAACCTGTAATATCGAGGAATATAGAGGAATTTATGATCGAATACTAACGTTGTTTTTTTTTTTTTGCTCGTCTGTCGATTTTCTTTTGTTACAATAATAAATATTAGGTTGGTCCTACAAGTGTGTCCACTTGAGCGGCAAGAGCGCGGCAGCAACACGCGGCGTTTGCAGGACACATTTCTGCCGCGCTCTAGTGTGGACTAAACCGACGAATGTTTGCGCGGCAGTACTGCGCGGCATATCCGAGACACGCCGCGCACTTCAGTTAGCATGAAAGCTGTTGCGTGTGTCGTAGCTCTGCTTATAGTTCGTCCAAAGACCAATTACTGATGAATGTTTGCTAGAAATGTTTGTGCGCGGCCGGTAGACAGAAGCGTTCGCGCGGCAGTCGTCCAAACACAGCGCGGCAGCCGCGCACTATTGCCGCTCGATGTTTGGACACACCTTTACAATGTGTGTTACTTTTGTATTCTTTAGAAATCCTGTAATTTTTATACGCAAATAAATTGCTGTGAGTAAACGCTTTATTAACGTTAAAAGGCTTATTGTTAGCTTTAAGTAACGAAAATAACAGCTGTGATAGCCTAGCTGTGTGGCTGCCGTTGCGGTTGCTCAAACTCAAAGCATTTATTTCAAATAAACCAGTTACAGGCACTTTTGACTTGTCAAGGGGTCGGTCAGTCAGAAATATGAAGCTAGTTGCCCATTCCAAAACGTAGTAGGTTCCTATGGAGAAGAACGGGCAATAAACTCCACGGGCAATCTTTTAAATAATGAATGAAAAATGTTGTTATGTGCGCTTGACTTTATGGAGCAACGCGTTGCTCCTTAATTCTTTTTTTTTTGTCACATAAACACGTGTTTATTAGAAAAAATAAGTCCAATCGACTGTCTGTCTGTTTTATCTTTTGAAAACTTAAAAAATACAGTTATGAAAATGATTGTAAAAAATATTTATCGCACCCTCAAGAACTGTTAATATATTTCATTTCTTGGAAAATATTGTAAGAAAAATACATTTTACTTTTAAGATTATTTAGATTATTACGTATTTACGGCTTGGTAGGTACTAAATTGTCTAGAATAAATTGTAATTTTGTTTCTCTCGGGTCGAATTTAATTTAATTTATAGGATAGTTATAAGAAATTATAGCTTTATTTCATTTTATATCACCTTAGTTTAATATAAATTTTAAATACTTGAAAGCTTGATTCAGAGGGTTTTTAAATCATAATTATATTTTCATTCGATTTTGTAATGAAATATGAACATAAGTACGAAGTCGAATCCACTTTTGCAAGTTTTATATTTCAAGATATGCAATTATTTTGCTAATTCTGTCTACTTATGAATAAACTAGCTGCGCCCCGCGGTTTCACCCGCGTAAGTCTCGATCCCGTGGGATTATCGGGATAAAAAGTATCCTATGTGTTAATCCAGGTTATAAACTATTTGTTCGCCAAATTTCATCCAAATCCATTCAGCCGTTTTTGCGTGATTGAGTAACAAACATCCAAACATACAAACTTTCACATTTATAATATTAGTAGGATTAAGAAATCCATAAACAAATTAATATTATGACACACAATCTTGTCTATTAAAAATATAAATTATTATATTTAAAAGAAAATCATCTTTTACGCAACAAAGAAACAGTTAAAAAATCACAATACACAATAACAAGACTGCTCTATAATTTAAAAACAATAAAAAAACCACTTTGCAAGCACCAATTTCGAATGAACGTGTGAAAAGGACAGACTTACACGCTTACAACAGAGTGCAAGCGAGAGAGGCATAGGTGTATCATCAATCGATCAGGTTTCCATGGTAACGGTACAGCTTACAACACAAGTTTGACGCGAAATACAGTCGGTAGCTAATGTTTTACAGACGAAATCTTAAGGATAGGTTGTACAGTAATCGGGGTGATTTATAGCACTCGGATTTGAGCATGGCTTCACCCGTATTTTCCCAGAAATATGACAATTCTTATTATATTACTTGAAATATGACTACAATGATAATTTAGGAAATTATTGTCATTATTTTGTGGAAATTGAATTTTCTTGATGATAAAAATTTATCTTGATTGATTAGCGGGCCCATCTTGTGATAAGTGGTTATAGCCGCCTATCAATCTACCTAGCCTTTTCCCAACAATCTTGGGGTCGACTTCCAGTATTTTACATGGAGCGACTGCCTATCTAACCTCCACAACCCAGTAACAGGGTAATACGATACCCCTTGAGACTGGTTGTCAGACTTTCGGGCTTCTGACGACCCGTATCGACTGTCAGATCCATGTTTGACAGCCGGGAGTTGACAGCGGAGTTTAAGCCGTTGGGGCTTAAACTCCGCAGACGTGACGGGTAGGAAGTTTTTTTTTGGGCTCATCAACCGCAGGTAGTGTTGTCACTTGAAGGAATAGTATAAAAATCAATTTTCTTTGTGTAAATTTTGCAGACCTAAGGGTAACAATATCTTAGAAAGATTAAAAAAAAAAAACCGGCCAAGTGCGAGTCGGATTCGCGCACGAAGGGTTCCGTACCATTATCAATAAAAACAGCATAAAAATCACGTTCGTTGTATGGGAGCCCCTTAAATATTTATTTTATTCTGTTTTTTTAGTATTTTTTATTATAGCGGCAACAGAAATACATCATCTGTGAAAATTTCAACTGTCTAGCTATCATGGTTCATGAGATACAGCCTGGTGACAGACGGACAGACAGACAGACAGCGGAGTCTTAGTAATAGGGCCCCGTTTTACCCTTTGGGTACGGAACCCTAAAAACAGATTTTCTCAACTGATACTACAGGTAACAACACTAACAGCGATCGTTGACACCAAAAAAAAAAACATGTTGTTAAGAATCATAATGAGAGTCTATTTAAGTGACTTTTTTCTTGTGGAAAAAATGAAATAAAAATTCGCCGCATTTTTTTTTTCAATGTGTAGTTTTACCAGGTTATTACTTGGGGCGGCCGTCATTTAGCGGCGTCTACCAGTCATAACTTATGCCTTCTGTAGATAATTTGCTAATTTATAATGAAATCGGTGTAATTTTGGCACATTTTTTTTTTTTTTAATAGTAAAAGTTTAAAAAAAAAAAAAATTTTTTTTTTGCTTTTTTTAATGTTATTGCGGTACCTAGGCGCCCCCTTTCAGATCGGACAAGGATTTTCTTACATGCTGTATATTGATAACCATCACATCAGCGGAGTTTCGCTAGCTAATTTTATTTGACCCTGTAGTTCGTGCCAATTCGAGAGAAAATGACTATTGCTATTAATTATCTATTAAAACTTCTTCAAAACTAGCTTAATTCCTGTCTAAAATTCGAAGTTATCAAAGACTTTGAAGGACAACTTTTGGTAGAAACGGCAGACAATATTAGTTACCTTTTGTCAAAGTTGGAAGAGATTTCGAAACTTCTGGAAACAATTTTAAGTTGGTATTACAGGCTTATTTATATTTCGATTTGAATGGTGATGAACAGTCTTCGTTAAGGACAAAAAAAATGTAAGATATTTTATTAAGTTCATATTCAGTGAAACCGTTAATTGCTAAACTTGGGCTTAATAATTCACAAACTGTGAAGGACATCGTAAAAAATCCTTTAGTAGGTAGGTAGGTACTATTCTGTAAAGTTCACTGCTCACCTCACTCAAGTGAGCGCACACAATTCGAAAACGAACTCATTTGTTTTTAAAGTTAATCATCGCGGATTAACTTTAAAAACAACGAGACACCGACCGTTCGAATTTCAAAGTGATGTTTAGAGAAAGTGTTCTCTACTAAACTCTTTGGTTTAAAATTGACAACATGCATTGAGCAAGCGTGATGGTTAATGGAACAATAGTCAATCCTTATCTCTTTTAGTAATCCTTTACCCTTCAGTGAGAATATAGCATTATCAGCCTATATAATGTTCCCACTGCTGGGACTCAGGCCTCCTCTCGATGAGAGGAACTGGCCGTAATCCACCACGCGGGCCCAGTGCGGGTTTAGATGTCATGACATGTCTTCAATTTTTTGCCGTTTACTCACGATGTTTTCCTTCATCGTTTTGAACGCAGTGGTGATGAAATAATTTACACAAAGTAAAGCACCTGTCAGGGTTCGAACCAACGACGCACAACTTGCTAGTCGTGGCCGTTACCACTAGTCCACCACTGCTCTCAGATTATAACAGGGATTATAAATCAGGTTGATATTATTAACCAGGGTGTAAAAAGACCCATCACATAGCCGTCAACTTCGCATTCTGTACATCAAATTAAGTAACACAGCACAAAAATAATTGCTGGGAAACGACTTTTATTTTTGGTGTGCAAAATCGCTGTTTACGGTAGTGCGCAACGTAACGCACGCAAAACATTGTGTTTGAAAGAAAGAAAGAAAGAAAAATATTTTATTTGGGACACGCACAGGAAAAACAAGCAGTAACATAAAGTAAGAACTAAAATTAAAAAAATAATAATAAAAGAACAATCAAAACTAACAAACTACTTAGACGACCTGTGCGAGGCCAAAAAGGCCCCTATCTCAGCATAATGCTGCGATATTTAAAAAAGAAATAAATACCGCAGCGCCGGTATTCTGATAGGGCCCGCTGTGATGCCACGGACACGGATGTTTAAGGGTGCATGCAACGGTTCGGTTTATGGGTTTATTTAAAACTAATTTCAAACATTTAAAACTTGCTTTCTTTAAAAAACGTTTGGACAAGTTGGAACTTTGACCTTCAATATCTCCGCAACCAGAACGTTCCCAGCTATGGTCCAGAACAAAAAAAATATCACAATGACGGGAATAACACGTGACTTTCGGCTTCGATAAACGTCTCTTTTTACACCGTTATAAAAGCTTCCCACGCATAAAATTTGGCACAAATCACTTAGGAGTTATCTTGGGACACATTTTGGTTTACCGTCAATTTTCAAGCCGATCGGCTTATATGAAAGTAGGAGCGAATTTGGCTATAAAATATTTTGATCGTGTAGTAAAATATTCTCTCAAATACCTAGGTTTTATTAACAATTTGAGATGGTTGAAAATTATGGGATTTGAGCTAAAATGAGTGGCTAGATGAGGGTTTGGAGATGACGAACTGAAGTTTTTTTCTTTAAAAATCTCAATTCGAAATTAGAACTATCTCGTTGTGAATCCGCGATGATTTACTTTAAAAACAAATGAGTTCGCTTTCGAATTGTGTGCGCTCACTTGAGTGAACTTTACAGATTAGTTCTACAGGGCTAATTGATTAGCCAAGTAGAGATAATATAAAAAAAAGTTCACTTGAACTATGGGGATATGTACTCTAACTCCCTCTCACAGAGAGGAGGCCTGTGTCCCAGCAGTGGGAACATTATAGGCTGATTATGTTATGTTATGTTATGTTTGAACTATGGGGAAAGATGTCAAAGGTGTCATGAGGTCACCTTTTATTTAGCAAATCAAGCTTAACAAGTTTTCTATAAATTCTATTTACGGAACATTTTTCATCAATACAGTATCTAATATCCGCCAGCCAAGACCAGTCTTAGTTAGTCCTATCTTGAACGTTTGAACCAAAGTGTCATGTGTGTGACGGCAAATAGATGTAGAGACACCACAGACAGACAAATTAAAAATCCGGAGTCACACGTAATCTGTTCGATTTATGCCCTAACACGTGTGTAACAATTTAATGTGACGTCACATAGCCTATAACCAGCGGACGATCAAGACGCTTCCAACGATACTTCATTTGTCAAATTGTGATGAGTCGTTTAGAAGATATGAGGGAACAGATGAACATACATACATACATACATACATACCGGTCAAAATCATAACCCTCCTTTTTTCTTCGCCGTAGTGGGTAAAAAAAATAATGTCCTACGTGGTCCAAAACGGCCGTCAAGTGCACCTGCTTGAGACATCTTAAAAACATTTATGTGGCTAAGTTATTTCTGCTAGAACCAAGGTGATTTAAAGTTCTCATTTTATAAGGCTTGACAATCAATCTGCCTAGCCTTTTCCCAACTACGTTGGGGTCGGCTTCCAGTCTAACTAGATGCAGCTTAATACCAGTATTTTACATAGACTGCTTATCTAACCTCGACAAACCATGTTACTGGGTAATACGATACCCCTTTGTGAGATTGCTTTGTCAGATTTTCAGGCTTCTGACGACCCGTAACGACTGTCAAAGCTCTACGAATGACAGCCGGGACCAACGGCTTAACGTGCATTCCGAGTCACGTAGACGTCTCAATATCTATTAGATGCTCACCTATCCACGAACCGACCTCGCCAAGCGTAGCTTTACCTCTGATCGACCTTTGCGGCTGTTATAATTTAACCTCGAACCCGTTACAAATAAGGCTTCACAAATAACGTGTTTAAATAACCTTGACATTGTTATTGTGGGAAAGGCATAGGAAAGTTTCCAATATGCGTCGTATATAGGACCATGATTGTATTTTCTTTATGTTGAACAGTGGAAGAACTGAACAACATACTTTGAAATCGCAAAAAAAAAATCTGCTGTTTCATACATTTTGTCGATTTAAGTGAACACAAATGTATGGAACAGCAATTTTTTTTATTTTTTTTATTTCAGTGTTTGTCCCATAGAAAAGGTATATTATAGATGACACCAAACCACTAGTTTCAAGGATAACGGTATCTACCCTAACACCCTGTATTAATCAATCAATATCATCAGACAACTGCAGCCTGGACATACACCTCTCCCAGCACGCGTAGCATGACAATCACAGAAACGGGTTTTCTACGAGTTTTGTCGACGCAAGAATCGACAAAATGACATATTGTGATTGTTTATCTGTCTTTTTGTCTATTCTTGCGTCGATAAAACCCGTTTCTATTGCCACAAAATCCTGTCCTCAGCCTTCCTTTTGTTTTGCCAGCTGTGCTCACAGTTTACGCTAAGCCGGCGGCGCGCGAGTGTATGCCGACTAAACGCAATGTTGCCATTTCAAATATTAGGTATATTTTATTTATAAAAATTATTAGGTATTTTATTTATTTTATTTCTTCTATCTTATAAATCAGTTTTTAATTAAATAGACTAGTATTCTAGCGTATGACACTCGTTTGTTGCAGCTGAAAATTGGCGTCAGGTACACTTTGTGTTGCCATCTGACATTATGCTGAGCTGAGGCCCTTTTGGCATTCTAATGATTGTTCAATGCCTATAAACGCATTTTTCTTTCTTTCTGCATCCAATCTGTCCCAACCACCTTCTTTAGGTCGTCAATCCATCTAGCTGGACGTCATACACTAAGCTTACCTATACGGTCTCCACTTCACGACTCGTTTGCCCGAACGGCCTCGGTCCTAATCGGTCGTCTGTCGGTAATATTCTAGTAGTAACAAAAACATCTCGCCAGAATAATCCATTAAAATAATTACTTTGACAAATGCCCTGTAAAATAGTGTTACCATAATATCAGACAAGTAGGTACCTATACTCCATTTGAAATAAGATTAGACGTATAGATAAGCCTTTTTTACATTCCGTTCAACCGATTTTGAATTCTATTGCGTTGGTGGCATGACAAATGGCAGCCGCAGTAGATAGTTGGTATTGTGTAACTTTTTTTGCTTTTAATGCTATCCTTATGCCTACGGTATAGAAGTCAAAATCGGTTGAACGGACTGTAAAAGGGTTTGTTTTAATGTCTAATCTTATTTCAAATGGGGTATAGGTACTAATATTTTCTTTACTCAAGTGATATTGAAAAAGATACCATCCATCAAGAATTTTCTGATCTGCATAACATGTAGGTACTTACTTAGTTTAAAGTCAAATCAGATGAGTCTGAATATGATTATTTTACATGAAGAGTGTTATTTTGTGATGATGATGTCGGAAATTATCACACGGAAACGTACTACCGGAATAAAAAGTGTCCTATGTCCTATTTCACGTCTGCCTATCCTCCACCGTTCAGCCGTTTTAGCGTGAAAGCGTAACAAACAAACAAACTCACTTTCGCATTTATAATATTAGTTAGGCTGTTATATCCATACTAATATTATAAATTCAAAAGTAACAGTCTGCCTGTCTGTCTGTATGTTACCTTTTCACGCCTAAACCACTGAACGGATTTCGACAACATTTTGGCAAGGAGACTAATACAGGCACCCTGGAGGACATATTCAACTTTTTATCGACATACCACGCGGGCGAAGCCGCAGTAAAATATAAATATATAAAGTATGGAGTATGGATTAGTTAGGATGGGTTATTTTATAATTATGATCTTCTCCACAAGCAACACAACCCAATTACTGGGTAAAACCATGTTATAAATTCTAATTGAAATCATGAAAATCTGTCAATACATTTCATTCATTTTTGACAACCCCGTCACGGGCTCGTGGCAAGATAATAAAAGCCGCACGGGTCGATTAAAGATTAAGCTAGGTACTCTTGACCCAGTGTGTTCGTGGATGGGTGACCATCTTTTATTATCAAGACTCCTCCGTGTCTCGGAAAGTACATTAAGCCGTGGGTCCCGGCTGTCATTTTGTAGATCTTTGACAGAAGTTACGGGTCGGAAGCCCAAAAGTCTGACAACCAGTCTTACAAATGGTTATCGTGTTACCCAGTAACTGGGTTGTGGAGGTCCGATAGGCAGTCGCACTACTAAAATACTGGTATTCAGCTGCATTCAGGTAGACTGGAAACCGATCTCAATGAAGGTAGTAGGTATAAGGCTAAACAGATTGATTTATGACAACCCCGAATTTTGCGAAAAGTTATGATCAGGTGTACAACCCGTGCGCATTAACATGGCACCTGGCTCAATGACGTTTGGAGCTCCCCCCGCTTCCCCGCATGGTGAAGGCAGGGCGCCGCGCGGGTAGCGGGGGGAGTGTTGAGTTCCGAGCCAGGTGCCATGTTAATGCGCACGGGTTGTAGATAAACTCAACCAAAAACAAGTAAAATAAATAAATAATAAATTCCTCAAAGAAAATCACCGTCTATTGATTCAAGAGGTATTCGGAATAAGGGCAGCTCATTATACAAAGTTTTTTTTTTTAAGTCAGTAAGTTCAGTTTTTGGCGCAGCCGTGAGGCACACATTATTGTTGTAAAAACATTAAGTAATTTTATTCTTTATTTTAAGATAGTTAATTGATTCAGGCGTGACTTTGCGGAAATCCATTATAAAATACAATAGACGTAGATATATTTAGTAACCTATTCCGCTTGACTATTCTTCAAGAGTCATAAAAAACCCTGTAAGAAATCGACACGTGTTTCACCTCTCAACGAGGCATCCTCAGGATGACGATTGACCAATTGCAAACCAGAACGCGACGTGTTACCACACTGAGCGCTGGACGCAAATGCCTCGTTGAGAGGTGAAACACGTGTCGATTTCTTACAGGGTTGTTTTTTATGACTCTTGAAGAATAGTCAAGCGGAATAACTATATCTACGTCTCTTTGGTGTTAAAATATTTTTTTTTTTTAAATGTGCTCTTTAAGCCTTTTCATTTGATACCCAACATGGTACGATTAAACAGTTTTTTTTTTTTTAGTTCCTGACTTTATGTCCTCTAGAGGGCGCCATTTTTAATTTAATGTGACGTCATATAGACGATACCGTTCGAATTATGAAGTGTTGTTTAGAGAGTAACAACATCTTTTTTACCCGACTACGGCGAAGAAAAAAGGAGGGTTATGATTTTGACCGGTATGTATGTATGTTCATCTGTTCCCTCATATATTGTAAACGACTCATCACAATTTGAAAAAATTAAAGTAATAAAAACTAAAACCCAACTACGACTAAAAAGGTATTTAAACAAAACACCACAGACAGACAAATTAAAAATCCGGAGTCACATGTTAGGGCATAAATCAATTAAATCAAACAGATTACGATTAGGTGTCTTGTTTATACCTTTTTAGTCGTAGTTGGGTTTTAGTTTTTATTACTTTAATTTTTTTTAAATTCTTTTGGGATTATAATATATATATTTTTGAAATGTGCTCATTAAGTCCTTTACTTTGATACCCAACATGGTACGATTAAACAATTGTACTACTAAGGCTCCATTTTTAATTTAGTGTGACGTCACATAGCCTACAACCAGCGGACGATCAAGACGCTTCCAACGATACGTTTAGAAGATATGAGGGAACAGATGAACATACATACATACCGGTCAAAATCATAACCCTCCTTTTTTCTTC
Organism: Lithophane ornitopus; assembly: GCA_948473465.1. Lineage (NCBI taxonomy): Eukaryota > Metazoa > Arthropoda > Insecta > Lepidoptera > Noctuidae > Lithophane > Lithophane ornitopus. The sequence goes on along the minus strand of OX419642.1, from coordinate 5,269,795 downwards.
GCCGTAGTCGGGTAAATAGGGTGCGATATTGGAAAAACGTCTAAGGACCGACCGAAATATAAACAATGTTACAGATAAAGAATAGAAGGAGAAACAAAGAAAATATCATGATTAAATGGTTCTTATTATTGTCTGATAAAATATTTTATTTTGTTTGTGGTTCTGTTGTTTGACTAAGTTTTTTTTTTACCGGTAGACTTTTTTCTGTTCCTACCCAAAACGAAAAGTCGTTGCAAATTAAAAAAAAAAAACACAAAAAAAGTGAAAAATAACTTTAATTTCGGAAGTCGGTGTCTTTGGTTTTCTATTTTCGTTTTTTTGCCACCGACTTCCGTAAAGTAATTTTTCACTTTTTTTGTTTTTTTTGGGTTGTTTGTTTTTTTTTGTAAAAAGTTTTTATTTTTCACTTTTTAGCTGCGGTACCTACCCCACACAAATTCGAATACCATGACCTGCTATGCAAAAAACAGTGACGGAGTCAATTAATATAATTATCGTAATCGCGTAACAAACATACAAAAAAAAAACATACAGACGAATTGAGAACCTCCTCCTTTTTGAAGAAGTCGGTTAAAAAAGTAAATAAACTACCTAAGTTAAATTTATGGCAGTAAAATAAAGTTAGATTGTATTTTACAAAATGTAAAAAAAAGGTAAGATTGTGAATTTGTGATGGTGCAGATGTGAGTGACAACGCGGGAGGGTACGCTATAGAAGGACATAATAGTGACCTTATTGGCCCAAAAAAAGTGGAATAAAAAGTGGCCCAAAGCTTTTTAATTAAAAACTTCTTTTACATTATCACCTATTTTACATTATTTATATTTAACTTATTTTATGGGACTTTGATTCTTATTAATAAGAATCAAAGTCCCATAAAATAAATTACCACCTTAATGAAAGTAGGTACAATAAAACCAACTATCTACAAAAGAATCGTTGGAACTGAGCGCTAATGAGTATCCGACTCCTTCGAACAAAAGCGGCCATGATGGCTAAGATAGATCTACAAGTCTAAAGACGATAGAAGTTCCAAACAAATAAAAAACCGGAGTAACACGTAATCTGTTCGATTTATAATAACACGAAGTGTGACTCCGGTTTTTTTTTTTTTAACTTGTCTTTCTGTGATGTCTTGTTTATACCTACCATTTTAGTTGGCTCTTTTGTTGTATTTGGGTTGTAATTTCTATAAATAAAAAATAAAAATGTGTAAATTTATTTTATTTTTTAATAAAATAATTGATAGACATAATTTTTATTCTAGAAATAAAAATAAAATAATATATCTTGTTATATTAACATTCCAAAGTTACCTCCAAACCGAACATTAAACCGCTGGTATTCAAAATTTACTTACTATAAAACAGATACTATGGATTTCTTTTTTAATTACCATTATTTTCGCCGAAAAAGAAATTACCTAAACTATTGGCGCCTTGGGGCCTTTTCTCCGTTGCTCAGTCTCGCTTTCACTCAGTCCCCGAGCAGTATCGTGCGAGCGAATTAAGAGAAAATAGGGTCGGTCTTTTCTCCATACAAAAAGTCATAATTCGAGGTTCATCTCTCGTCTATTTCCTTCTCCAATATTGGACCAATTTGAAAGATATTTTATAAATTGAATCATCATCTGCCTAGCCTTTTCCCAACTATATTGGGGTTGGCTTCCAGTCTAACCGGATGCAGCTGAATACCAGTATTTCTTCTTATTCAATTTTATAAATTGAATAAGAAGTATACTTACTGTGCCCCTATGTTTTTCTTTTTTGATTAATAGTTGTCAAATTTGTACAATAGGCCTCTAATCAGCGGTCTAAACAGGAAATTTTGATCATCTGAGGGTTCTAGTCCTTCTACAGATAATGTATCATCAAAACGGAAAACATAGGAGCATAGAACTAGTTGATATTTATTTTACTGTGAAAAATCATTGCTCTAAGGTCATAAACCAGAGAGAACACAGGCGACAGCGTTTGTATGGGGCGGGGACCGACCCTATTTCCTCTTAAGGAGTAAATTTGAGCCGAGGTATTAGGGACTCTTGAAGTTTCCCTTCTGCGCATTCGTATTCTTTGGTCCAAACAAGATAAATGGAATGGGCTATCCATCTTTCGGCTGTCAAACTGTATTCAACAAGTACTGTTTGTAATATAATATAAGTTAAAGTTCACTTGTTGATCTTTGTAATGGTACTTAGCTTACAAAGTTGTAAGGGAGTTTTTTTATCATTAAGAAAGAAAATACGTTTGTTTGCGGCTACATGACGCTAAGAAGGAACAAATACACGAAAAAAAAATAAAGTAATAAAAACTAAAACCCAACTACGACTATAAAGGTATAAACAAGACACCACAGACATACAAATAAAAAATCCGGAATCACACGTGTTAGGGCATAAATCAAACAGATTACGTGTGACTCCGGATTTTTTATTTGTCTGTCTGTGGTGTCTTGTTTATACCTTTTTAGTCGTAGTTGGGTTTTAGTTTTTATTACTTTAATTATTTTTTAATTCTTTTGGGGTTACAATATATATTTTTGAAATGTGCTCATGAAACAATATTTTTTATTAGTTCCTGTCTTTATGTCCTCTAGAGGGTGGGAGGAATTTAATGTGACGTCACATAGCCTATAACCAGCGGACAATCAAGACGCTTCTAACGAAACCTCACTTGTCAAATAGTGATGAGTGGTTTAGAAGATATGAGGGAACAGATGAACATACATACATACCGGTCAAAATCATAACCCTCCTTTTTTCTTCGCCGTAGTCGGGTAAAAATGACAAATTGTGGGAAAATATGCATCACATTCACGCAAAACGGCTATCGCTCAGCATAATGCTGCGACTCTATGCGAGACAGAGCCTCAGCGCTGGTTTCTGGTTGGTTTCTGGCATCTTGCCAGCTCCCCCCATATAACTATAATTACCTGTAGTGTGTTCTAATCAGTCAATCGTAGCAGGATTTAGGAGAAAGGAAAAACATAAATCTGAAACGAATGCCTCTTACTGTCTCGTTGTTCTAGTAGTCGCAAATACTACTGTTGATCATGAGGTCCTGGGATCAATTCCCAGGTCAGGCAAAGACTACTAAACACTTAAGGCCCTACCCTACCTCAAATTGCTTAGCATGATCCTCCGTTATGCCAAAAATACTGCAGCATTAATTTTGAAATAAATATATGTTAAAGTTTTAAGGATTGATGCTAGGTCCTATGATTGGCGAAAACACGATTACATAAACCTTTCTCTATAAAAAAAAAAACCAAAGTTATCTCTAAATCGAACTATAAACCGCTGGTATTAAAAAAATACTTCAAATTAGATCATGAAACTTTGCATAATAACAGAAATAACTATAAAGTAGTTATTATGTTTTTTTTTTTATTACCATTATTTTCACCGTAAAAAGCAATTACCTAAACTATTAGAAGCTTGAGACCCGCCAGCACCCCACTCCGTCTCGCTCTCACTCAAGTCGCGAGTAATATGGTGCGAGCGAGATAAAATAAAAAGATAATGAGATAAAATTTGAGGTATGCCTAAACACTTCTTGGCAATAAACCAAGTAATTGTTTAGCTTGAGACAAACCCCTTATTTCTTGAAAACAAGCCTGTTTATTGTCGGTCCTTCGTTCTTATTTTTGTTGCTCGTTCAACAAGTGTTACTGAAGAGCAACATATTTTATGTGACATGGTTAGACGCAGGCTTTTACTTAGTTGAAAGCATCAATGTAGCCCGCAAAATTCAAATTTTCTTACGTTTTTTTCCAATTTGCAGGTCAGTGTCAGCTTCTATGTTGATCTAATTATGATTTGTGGCCGTGAACTGCTATCATCATCAGCCTACATCAGTCCACTGCTGGATATAGGCCTCTCCAATTGCGTATTTTTTTGCGATCATCGTCGCTCCATCTAACCTAAGGGCGTCCTACCTTACGTTTCCCGATTCGCGGTCTCAACTCAAGAACTGTAACCAATAATATCTGTAAACAAAAGGAGTTCATAGGTATGTCATTACAAAAGAGAAACAACTGGCCGTTATCAAATTCACTTTTTATATCGCTTGCACCATACTACTAGCGGACTGAGTAAGAGCGAGGCGGAGTGGGGTCCTGGCGGCTCCAAGGCTCGAATAGTTTAGGTAATTGCTTTTTACGGTGAAAATAATGGAAGTAAAAAAAAAAACATAAGACCTGCTTTATAGTTAGTTCAGTTATTATGCAAAGTTTCATGATCTACATTGAAGTATTTTTTGAGTACCAGCGGTTTATAGTTCAGTTTAGACGTAACTTTGGATTTTTTTCTATAGAGAAAATTTTATGTAATCGTGTTTTCGCCAAACATAGGACCTAGCATCAATCCTCAACTTCGGTTTAAAGAACTTTATTCTCATTAAGACAATCGACACTTACATGAGAAATCTTATTACTTAATTATAATTATAGTGCGAGTAGAAGAACAACTGCATTCCTAAGATAAGGTGGTAACTTTAACATTATATTTATTTCAAAATTAATGCTGCAGTATTTTCGGCATAACGGAGGATCATGCTAAGCAATTTCAGGTTGTATACTCCCTTAAGTGTCACAGACTACCTTGAAAGTTTGTTGCAAAGCAGTTACTGTTTGCTTGAAGGACAAACATAATTGTATTGTTTACGTTGGTGGAAAACAACATGGTGGCCTGAGTTCACTGTTTTCAGTGTCTCTGAACGAACGAGCGGCGTAACGAAAATTCGAATGTTTTTTTTGTTAATATCATCATATATATCATTTTGGTTATTTTTTTTTATGACAAGCACAATTTTATGACAAGCACGATTTTATGAGAAGCACGATTGTATGACAAGCACAATTTTATGACAAGCACAACTTTATGTCAAGCACAATTTTATGACAAGCACAATTTTATGACAAGCACAATTTAGTCTTAAAACGATGTAAATATTTTGGGCGAAACGAGTTTTTTTATTTAAAAATTGTTCTAATTTACGTTAGGTACCTACATCAATAGTGTGCTAATGCCGTTGAGTAGGTAATTCCTAATGCAAAAATATAATTACCAAGACCCCAATGTAGCAAGTCGGGAATACGGTCACAAGAACAAGAAGTTAATATTATTATAAACCTAAAACGCCATTTTACCTTATGGGGGTATAGTAATAAACGTTACTTAAAGTTACGGCCGCGACTTACGAGTTGTAGGTCGTGGGTTCTAAACTAGGCAGGCGCTTTACTTTGTGTAAATAATTTCATCACCACTGCTCTCAAAACGATGATGGAAAACATCGTGAGGCGTTTAGAGAACTTTATTTTATCCTAAAATAACCGGTTTATTCGACGAGCGGTATGTCGGTAAAAGCGTTGCAAGTTGTGACTATTTGTGAGGATGCCGCGCTGAATAAAATCTGAGATATTAACCGGTTTTTACAGCTCTAAACCGGTACATCTGAAAAAAACATTGTATGATAAAAACTCTTCCAAATAGGTACCGGTTTAAAAAACCAGTATATGCGAATGAAATCGAATATAAAGGATTTTTGCGTAAAGTACAACATCATGCTCAGCGAGCTATGGAACGAGCTATGCTTGGAGTATCTCTGAGAGATAGAATCTGGAATGAGGTAATCAGGCAGAGAACCAAAGTTGTCGACATAGCTCAAAGAATAAGCAAGCTGAAGTGGCAATGGGCCGGCCATATTAGCCGTAGAACCGATGACCGTTGGGGTAGACGTGTTCTTGAGTGGAGACCGCGAATTTGCAAACGTAAGGTAGGATGCCCTCAGGCTAGGTGGAGCGACGATCTTCGCAGGGTGGCTGGTAGCAGCTGGATGAGAGCTGCCGAGAATCGAGCTGAATGGCGTGCAATTGGAGAGGCATATGTCCAGCAGTGGACTGCTATAGGCTGATGATGATGACATCATACCGCTGCCTGCCGAGAGCAACGGGGACAATATGAGAAGTTTTTAAAGTCAAATGAAGGGAACACATCCCATATTTTCTCCGAAACCAATACACATACATTCTCTTTGTGTATAAACTCCAATACTTGTGCTCGTGCAGTATCATATACTTTCCTTATACGTCCGGAAAATAAAACAAAAGAAGTAATGTACTAACATATAGGTACTTTACCTACTTGTCGTGGAGAAATACTTTTTAATGGCAAATGGTAGTGCTTATCACAGTTTTTTACTCCACTTCTGTTGCAAAGACAGCCTTATGATTTCGCTCATAATTTTTGTAGGTATATGTGTTTTAGGTATTTCTCATGACCTCGTAACGGCAAAATGGCTGTATGGTTTTTTAATAAAAGAGGTGTCATTATATTCTTTAGAAAGTATACTCGTAGAATATGCTTAAAAATCTGATATAGAATCATATTTTCCTTTTATTTCATTAAGTCACTTATAAATTACATTTTTAAATAGTAGAATATAAAAACATTTAAAAATATAAAAAATAGTAGCCCACCGGTATCGGGAACAGGGTCCAAGCTACCGGCGATCAGGGCTCCAAAGTAGAGGAACCTCCTAACAATACGGGCCGTGTCCAGGAGTACCGCTTTCTGAATCAAGCCCATAATCCAGCTGTCCAACGAGAGCCTCCATAGGTGTTAGTCGAGGCTCTGGGCAATTAAGCCATTGGCTGATACGACTATCGGCACAATGATCGCAGAGTCCACATCCCACATGTCGACAACCTCGTGAGCCAAGTCAAGATACTTGATTTTTTTAATAGAATTATTATTATTACACTTATTTATTAAAAAAGACGGAAGGTATTTTTTTAAATATTGAATCCAAAAACAATAAGTTTGGCGACCATTAGCAGAGAATTTTTCCGTTAATGTTATTTTTTTTTCAAATAAAACATCGATGTGCTTGTAGCTTAGTGTGTTAATTCAACATTCGTAGTACAAATAAACAAGAAACGTTGCGAGTCCGCAATGATTTACTTTAAAAACAAATGAGTTTGCTTTCGAATTGTGTGAGCTCACTTGAGTGAGCTTCCAAGTGAACTTTATTGCACTGTTACAGTCATACGAAGCAGATTTTTTTATTAATTACGTTGGTATCTGTGCAGCCATACACGTGCTGTGGCGATTAATTTTTATTCGATCGCAAAAGGAGCGTTCTCGATTAATTTTCGTTCCCCTATACTAGAGTTTCTATCTTAGTTAATGGTTATCGTGATCGTGAAGGCTTTATTCCTTATAACAGCTCTTTAAGCAGTGGTAGTGGTGTGACTGTCAGACTGCCAAGTCATAGGTCTCGAGTTCGAACCCAAGCCACGCACACGCACCTCTGACCCTTCGAAACCGCTTCAAAAACGGTGAAGGAAAACATCGTGAGGAAACCGGCATGACTTTTTTTTTTTGTGGTTGGGAAATCATTAAATTACTTCACCCGCTCTGGGCGGAGCGGAAGGGTGTTTCAGACTTTTACTGACTAAAACCCACCCGTGTTCCTTCAGTTTCCTGTTGCCAGGGTCCCGGTATCCCTTTCGGACTATTCCGCAACCCTGGTAGGAAACCGGCATGCCTGAGAGATATTTCTCGACTGCATGTGAAGCCAAGTCTCTGACACCAGGTTAGTCAGTAACCACTCGAAAAAGAAAGAATGGCTTTTTCATTTTATGGTTTTAGATTTCTTTGACACAATGTCTCGTATGTATAATTCTATTCAGGGGTTGACTGAGGTGTGACACCCAAATTAAGTCAGATAATAAGAACCAGTCAATAAATGGGTACAAATTCAGACTTCGGACTGAATTTCAAAATGAAAAAACTTTTTGCGCGACCCAGATATTAGATGGTACTCCATGCTCTTAACATCAGTTCGAAATTCGAATTTAGTATCTAAAAATCAGTTCGAAATTCGAACGCTGTCTCGTTGTGAATCCGCGATGATTTACTTTAAAAACAAATGAGTTCGCTTTCGAATTGTGTGCGCTCACTTGAGAGAGGTGAGCAGTGAACTTTAGAGAATACCAATATTTTAACTCAATAAGTACTATTAATAAAAACGTTTGCTTACCAAAAAGATTTCAACGGAATGAGTTCAATAGATAGGTAGGCGTTTAATTAATTTTGAAATCAATACAGGAACAAATGGAAACACGTTTGAGGAAAATCGGATGAAAAAAGAAAAATTTAATCAAAAGACTTTCAACTGAAACACGTAACTCAGGTAACACGTTTTTCAATGGAAACAATAGTATTAAAGGAGGATTAAGTTATATTGTAGTTTTTATCAAAACATTGAAGGATTACGGACACGGTTTTATTTAGCACGAAATTATGATATCCAAGCTGGCAGTATCAACACAACGTTATTTTTTTCTCATTGTTTGTCTTATTAATTCTTTTAGTATATTGGGGCTTGTGGCTAATTAATAACAGCCGCACGGGTCGATCAATCAGGTTAAGCTACGCTTGCCGCGGTTGGTCCGTGGATGGGTGACCATCTTTACATAACAAGACCCCTCCGTGTTTCGGAAAGCACGCTAAGCCGTTGGTACCTGGTTGTCATTTGTAGATCTTTGACAGTTGTTACGAGTCGTCAGAAGCCCGAAAGTCTGACAACCAGTCTTACCAAGGGTCATCGTATTACCCACTGGGTTGTGGAGGTCAGAACTGGGATGTGGAGTACATCTGCCTAGCCATTTTCCAACTATGTTGGGGTCGGCTTCCAATCTAAACGGATGCAACTGAATACCTACCAGTGTTTTACATGAGCGACTGCCTATCTGACCTCCACAACCCAGGTAATACGATACCCATTGGTAAGACTGGTTGTCAGACTTTCGGGCTTCTGACGACCCGTACCGACTGTCAAAGATCCACGAATGACAACCGGGACCAACGGATTTACGTGCTTTTCGAAGCACGGAGGCGTCACCTATCCACAGTTCAACCGCAGCAAGCATAGCTTAACCTGGTCGATCAACCCGTGCAGCTGTAATTAATTATTTAGTTATAATTATTTATTAATATTTTCTAACCACTATCTCATAATATTATTTATATGCTTCATAACTATTGTCTCCCCGCAAAAAATAATAAAAACGACCATCTTACCAACAAAACATTTGCACCAACTATATTACCAGACAAATAAAAGAACCGTATAATATGGCCACGAAAAATACACAAAACCAACTGTAGCTTCACATACCTGCCAACATTTCTATACGACCGGGATAACCGGTTTTACCCGACCCATCATTTTGTACCAGAACTCCCCGGAAAACTCTACGATTGTACTGACTAAGAGAAGGGTCAGAGCTTTTTTGTACTGGTCGCTGTTGTGTTAGGCACATGCGCAGAATTCCCCCGTAAGGCCAGTTGCTGTAAGCCGGTTCTACAGCCCGAACGCTTATCGCTGTTCCCGAGAACAACAAAAAAAATTTGAGAGAGAAAAAATTCGTGAGTGAAAAAAAAAAAAACTGAAAGTGTTTAAATTAAAAATTGTTATTTTGTTATTTTTTAAAGTGTTATGTTATTTTGTGTAAGTGGGTCAATGCACCTGTTGACTACGTCGTAGCTGCGTAGGTGTGTAGCGTACTACGGGGTGAAAAATAGTAACAATTTTGTAGCGGTGTAGCGACGTAGGCTTAAGCACCGTTGAAGGCTCTTTATGTTAGAAATAAAGGTGTCTTAAAGAACATAGGTAGGAATTATTTGCTGTACATTTTCAGGCGTAATGTTGACAAAAATTGAGTAATAATACCTTGATGTTTCTTATAAAACTTTTTGTGGGTATGAATCGATTCATTTATGTTAATAATGGAATAAAAACAAGCATAAATAACCTTCAGGTTGTTTTAGAAAAAATGGTATATATTTTCCTTTTTATTATAACATATTTTGCCGTCTGATCATAGACGAAAATAGGTTATAAAAATAACTAATTTGTTTCTCGACATAACGACGACCACCTGGTTTTTTCAGCGGTTAAAAAGGAAAGTCTATATATTTTTGATGCCCTCATTTACGTTTTGTGATTATTTTGTGTATGTACTTTTAAATACCTAAACCGCAACTAAAGCGTAATTACTAGGTATAATTTTAACGTCACGTAAGCTTTGCCAATGTTCAGGTATAATTAAATAAATTACATAGTACGTACACGAACATAAATTAAATGTAATGTGATAAGCATGCAATAATGGAATAAATAACATTAAAAATATGTTCCCATTTAACGTAAAAAACCATGACTTTTTCATAAAAAAACAAGTGAATTGACAGAATGAATAATCACGAACATAAATTAAATGCATCATGACGGGCATGCAATAATACCATTTAAAACGTGTTCAAATTTAAAGTAAAAAAAAAAAAAACCAGACTTCCAACCAATCTCTTTTCATAAAAAAAAACCGTTATAAGTAACTATGTTTCCTAAAACAAAATAGGCGATTACAAGTAATAAAATTACGCTACTAAGATGAGGTTGTTTAAATTAAAATTGAGAGTGTCCGTGGAGTTTCTTGCCCGTTCTTCTCCATAGGATCCTACTACGCTTTGGAATGTGCAACTAGCTTCATATTTCTGACCGACCCCTTGATAATTCAAAAGTAAATAAAAATTCAAATGCTTTGAGTTTTATAGATATTTTCTAAGATGAACTGATGTATCAGTAACTTAAATTGCCATGTCAGTCAGTTTAAGTTCACATAAAATATTGAATATCATTATTGTTATATCCACATTTAGAACAAGCTCATTAATAGTTACAAGTTCATTAATAGTTTCGTTATTAATTAATGTTATGTACCACGTCAAAGATAATGTATGTTCTAGCTGAGGAATTCTGAATATCAGTTCGAAATTCGAACGGTGTCTCATTGTAAATCCGCGATGATTTACTTTAAAAACAAATGAGTTTGTTTTCGAATTGTGTGCGCTCACTTGAGTGAGGTTCCAAGTGAACTTTACAGATTAGTATTATAAGGTCTGAAATCGCGTACACCCAAGCAAGTATGGTGATCAATACTCATTGTCTGTGTAAAAAGACTCCTATTCTAAATATTCCTCCTATTATAAAATGTGCTCTATGTAAATAACAATAAACATTATTCTACACTACGCTCGGTTTGTTTCGTTTTCAGTGCAATATTTTCCTGAAGAGAATTAAAACTTTATTCGTTTAAAAGCATCTTTGACATTGGAATGCTTTATGGTTTCCTTTTAAAAATAGTTTATCGGAGAGAAAAAGTAATGATAAAGTATTTAGCCGTAAATCCGAAACCGATAGCCGTAAGCGAAGATTCGGCTCCTCTTCTAGGTTCGGCTGAAACCGAACACGACAACTTATGAAGTTAAGAAATAGTTAGTTAATTAAATTACATTATTTTCTGAGACCCATCTTTTTTCGTAGGTTTGTTACAAATTATTGGATTAAAGGCTGATTTTGCAATGATCAGATTTCTTTTATACAAAGAAAAGTCTGCGATATCTATCTGTCAGTCAGTCGTTCGTATTCTATCAAAACCGACAGCTGACGATCGCCATACGCCAGTTTCGGTCAGGCCGAAGATTACGTCACTTTTTGGCCGAAACCGAAACTGTGATCGAAACCTGATTTTTTGGGCGAAACGGGCTAAAACCGAACCCATAATGCTCCCACTGCTCTTAATGTTTTTAGATTTGTTTTTTTTGTTGTACTCTGGCCGTTTTTAACGTGTACGGCGATCTCACATTATAATTGTAAATTAAACAAAATAATGATGTAACTAATACTTTGTAATAATATAATTTAAAAGAGTGCCCAAGGCGTTTCTTGGCCGTTCTTTCCATAGGTTTGTTAGCACTACGCTTTGGAATGGGCAACTAGCTTCATCTTTCTGAATTGCCGACTTCTCTAAGAATTCCAAAGTTTTGAGTTTTCTTTCTGTGTAATCCACAAGTTTGTCATACAGAACTGTCAAAACTCACAATGGCCAAACTATTGCCATGTTTGTAAATTAATAGACATTATGCCCAAGGCCGCTTGCTAGCCAAAAATATTTTACAAATTAACCAACGTCCTATTTTTTTTATTTATATATAAAACAATATCGCATTTTATTTGCGTATCATACCTGTATATTACTCTCAGACAGATAAAACACAGGATCTAGATACTAAATAAAAAAATATTTCAGTCTAACTCACAAAAATGTAAAGAAACAAAAAAAGGTATTTCTCACAAACAATAAAAATACTACGCACTATAAATGAAACTCGTTGTAGTTCGTTACTAAATTAAAAAAGCGGCCAGGTGCGATTCGGACGTGCACACGAAGAGTTCCGTACCACGTAAAATATTTTACCTACGTTTTTTTTTTTAAATGCGGTTTTTGTTAAGAAAAAATACTGGAGAGGAGCGAGAGGAGATCGTGGCTAAGCAATATAGTATAATAACAAAAACAGCCGCACGGGTCGATCTATCAGGTTACCAATGGGTATCGTATTACCCAGTTACTGTGTTGTGGAGAGATATTCAGTCGCTCCATGTAAAATACTGGTATTCAGCTGGATCCGGTTAGACTGGAAGCCGATCCGAACATAGTGGGGAAAAGGCTAGGCAGATTGATTGAGTGCTATTCTGTAAAGTTCACTGCTCACCTCACTCAAGTGAGCGCACACAATTCGAAAACAAACTCATTTGTTTTTAAAGTAAATCATCGCGGATTTACAACGAGACAGCGTTCGCAGCTTATTTTGATCTTATACTTTGTTTTTTTTTTGTTTTACATTGTTGTCACATATAGAAGCAACAAGAATACTGTACCTAGGATATGATAATATCTATATCCATATAAACAGTGTCCTTGGAGTTTCTTGCCCGTTCTTCTCCATATAGTTCTACGTTTTGGAATGGTCAACTAATTTCAACTTTCTGACTAACTGACCGACTCTTTGACAATTCAAAAGTGCCTGTAAATGGTTTAATTTAAATAAATGCTTTGAGTTTGAGTTTGAGTTCGAAATTCGAAGTGATGTATGAAGAACAATACGCTTGGTTGTTCAACGCATACATTTTGTTTTTGTCTCATAACTTTTCTGAACCATTAATGAAGCAACATGATGTATCTTGAACCCCTTTGAAAATATTTATGTTTCCCAAATTGTATGGAATATCTAACGCAAAGTAAATAATTATGGTAATGGTGGAATTTGCATGAGAATCGTTCTAATTTTCTTCAAGTTATATACATACAAGAACATAAGGAGAATGTGTTTTATAGGTTGTTGAAAGAACATAATGATTTCACGCCCCTTCAGGCCTTCCGCATCCAACTCTTGCCTGCTACTTCGATCTCTGGGTCTTAAAAAGTGTTAAGAGGAAATAGGGTCGGTCCCCTCTCCATACAAATGCTCTCGCCTGTTTTCTATCTGGTTTATGACCTTAGAGCAATGATTTTTCACAGTAAAATAAATAACAACTAGTTCTATGCCTCTATGTTTTTCGTTTTGATGATAGATTATCTGTAGAAGCACTAGAACCCTCAGAAAATGCTCAAAATTGCCTGTTTATACCGCTGTCATCAAAGGCCTACTAACTATTCATGAAAAAAGAAAAACATAGGGGCACAGTAAATATCCTTCTTATTCAATTTATAAAATACCTTTCAAATTGGTCCAATATTGGAGGAGGAAATAGACGAGAGCCGAACCTTGAATGATGACTTTTTGTATAGAGAAAAGACCGACCTTATTTCCTTAATAGCCGCCTTTATACCACACGTGCTTTCACTCACGATCGGAGTGTGCACGATTGAACGCGGGAAAAAGCTGCTACAACTCTCTAAGTTCATGTAAGTGTATTGACTGACGATTTCATGAAATTTCATTCGCGGGCCCCCCTAGCGCATCAACCTTAAAGAGCGTACGTGTAAAGGCGACTAATGAGCTTATCCATTAGGAAAATTTCCATAATTATCAGCTGGAAGTCTGGATTTGCGCCTGGTTAATGACAAACCACACTGTGCCTGTGTGGTGGATTAACAACCCACTCCCTATCAGAGAGAGGAGGCCTGTGACCCAGCAGTGGGAACATTATAGGCTGATTATGCAGGCAATAGGCTGACCTCCTATTTCGTAGATCTTGTAAAACACTACCGACCTGCTTCGCACGATTTTTATAAAAACATTCGTCGTAGTGTAGAAGAACAACATGGTCACACAGAGCGACACGAAAAGCATATACAGAATGTAGACATCTATCAAACTGAACAACTTTGAAAATAATTATCAGCCGTCCCATACAGCATAGGTAATGAAAGTTTGTATGGGACAGTTGATATTTCTTAATAATAGGATCCCGTTTTACTCTTCGGGTACGGAACCCTAAAAACCGACGAAATATTATGACCCACATACCTCTTTCTACCTCTTGGAAATGTAGGCGTGATATTATGAGGTAAACAATACATTCATTGTTCCATGCAAATACCGAGACTGAATTATCTTGGAGCTTCCTTCAAAACGTGTTGGATTAAAACTTCAGTCTTAATCTCTTCCGGGGTTAAGCAGAACTCTTTAGCAAGGTGTTCATCTGAGAAGAGATTATGTAAATAATCATATAACACTTCTTAACTAGCTGTGGTCGTGGTTCCGCTTGCTTGTTCTATTTATTTTGCTGGAACACGTTCACTTTACACTTTTACTATGGGACCAAACTTGAATCGCGAAAAAAATCAATTGTTCCATAGTGTTTGTATAGTAAATTTAATTTAGGATTTAATTAGTTAAATAGTTGTATAATAATTATATTGTTTTTAAAGTGAATAAATGGAGATTGTTCCATACATTTTATGTTCGAATCACTCGGCGAATTGTATGGAGCAGCTGTTTTTTTCGCGTGCGTTCTGAAAATAAGCAACGACGTAAATAGCTGTAAACAATTTCGCTGTTTTGATTAATTTGGCAATATAACTTTATGGAAATATGAAATACGCTAACTAGTGGACTAAAATATTAATGATGAAATGCAGTAAACATACATCTTTAAATATAGCTTAGTAAGCGCTTTGACTTTGACATGTTCCCGTCTCTATTTTGCACTTGTAGTTTGTCAGTAAATGTGACAGTGACAGGAATTGCGCTTAGGTAAAAGAACTTTGGGTACGCCACAATTGCGGCGATAAGTCCCCTCTTTGAGGAGTGGCTGGAGAGGCGCCACGGCGTCCTCACCTTCCGCCTGACGCAGGTCCTCACCGGACATGGCAGCTTCGGGAGGTACCTGTGCAGGATTAGGCGGGAGGAAACGCCCGGGTGTCACCACTGTGCGGATCGTCCGGAGGACACGGTGGAGCATACGGTGGAGGTGTGCCCTGCTTGGGCGGAGCACCGCCGTGTCCTCGTGGAGGCGATTGGCGGCACTGACCTCTCGCGTCCGGCCCTGGTCCAGGTCATGGTACGGAGCGAGAGGGCATGGGAGGCGGTCACCTCCTTCTGCGAAGCAGTGATGCTTGCAAAGGAGGAGGCGGAACGCGTGAGGGAGTGGCAAAGCCTGCGCCCTCATGCCCCTAACCGCCGCCGCTGGAGCCACCCTGGGCGTCGGGAATCCCAGGCGGATTCCCGGCCACCATAGGCGCGGGCTTGCGAACGGCGAGCAATGGGTAGCTCGCCGTCCGATAAGGACCAGGCACGGGTCGATGGCGTGTCGTGTTCCACGCGCGCCTCAAAGAGATGTCAGCACACCTGACGGGGTTCGTTAGGACCGATGCCTGCCAGGGTTGCGGAATAGTCCGAAAGGGATACCGGGACCCTGGCCACAGGCAACCGAAGGAACACGGGTGGGTTTTAGTCAGTAAGAGTCTGACACGCCCTTCCGCTCCGCCCAGAGCGGGAGAAGTCATATGACGATATCCCACCCAAAAAAAAAAAAAAAAGGTAGAAGAACTTGCTATAAGTAACGTATTAGACATTTTATTGTCCATAATTATATTAGACTCAGATTTATATTCCATTTTACGTACTGAATTACTGTGGGCGCCGAAAAACCTACCAGGTTATCAGTAAATCTACAAAAATTTCATGTTAGCTGTGATATGATTGGTGGACCAAAATAACAATGATCAAAATAATATTGACCAAAATAGCATTGACCTAAATCGCATTGACCAAATTATATTAATCAAAATAATATTACATAACCTGCACGCGTAGCATGACGGTTTCTATCTCTACGAAGAATAGATATAGCTTTTTCTATACAAACTGACATTTCGTTTCTTCATCGATTTTGACATCCCACCGTAGAAATCTTTCTACAATCTGTCATTTTGTCTTTCATTTCTAACGATCTTTGTCTAGGTCTTTTTATATGTAGACTATTTCGGAAGAAGTTTTCTACTCAAACTGTCAAAATCACACTGACAACTGACATTTGTCTATGGTAGTGAAGACGATTTGATTTTGGAATCGCTAGTAGAAAACTTTCTACTCGACGGCCACAAAGAATAATATCTACAAAATCATGATTTTACAAGGGCGGGTTTTGAACGCAAAATTGTGATAATTAATAGAAGGACAAAGCTATTTTCTCCTATTTTCCATCATTTAGTTAATAATAAGTAGTTATAAGTACCAAGAAAATTGTTAAGGCCAATATTATTGTGAAATTGTTTGATCCAAAATACGGTACTTCGACACGTTGAGAATTTTTTTGTAGTTGACTTAATCAGTAAAAATTGAGAATCAATCACAAAAGAATCCTATGACAAAACAAAGAATTCTGAGACGAATTATGTAAAAGAGTGAATTTCGTAAAAAGTGCAGTTGGCCCTTTCTACTTTGCTGCCGTCGTACTGTCTACACGAAATGTCATTTTTGTCTACTCTTCCGTCGACAAAACGGTGCTCATGCTACGCCTGCTGAGATAGAACTGAATATTAGTTTTCCTATTCAATGCCTTTTCACAGCAAAACAATTGAACCTTTACTATACAACCGTTATAACAACTTAGAGACCTAGAGAAAAATATAGATCATTTTTATCTCGGCAAAATAAATGTTTCCGCAGACCACAGCTGCTAATACAACAATACATCCTCACACAGCTTGTTTGAGATCAATAGAGATAGACCAACTGTCAATGCTACCACAGACTATACAGAAGGTCGGGTCCGTACTCCGAGCGAAGACAGGCGCACGAACAGTGACGAGCACCAGCCAATATGTATAGCATATACATATTGGCTGGTGTATATATGTATACACTTAGCAACTTTTAAAAGTGATTTCTCCTACTGTAATTTTATGTCATAACGAACATAGTAATAGGTCTTTACCTATGAAATTGCCGTTTTGTATGAAAAAATTTAAACGAATTTTTTTCATGAATTTTTTATTTGTATTAATCGAAGTAATCACCCATGCAATCAATGCATCTTTGCCATCGCAGTGGCAGTTTATTGATGCCCTTCTTAAAGAAATCAGCTGGACGGGAGGCAACAAATTCTTCAAAGGCATTTTGTACTGCCTCTCGGGTATTGAATTTTTTTCCCGCCAAGAAGTTATCCAAATTCTGGAAAAAGTAGTAGTCTGTAGGCGCAAGGTCTGGTGAGTAGGGCGGATGACGGAGAGCTTCCAACACCAGTTCTTGCAACTTGGAGACCGTCTGCTGTGCAGTATGAGGTCGCGCGTTGTCGTGCAGGAGCAGCGGAGACGAGCGATTGACCAATGCTGGTTGGAGATGCGCCAGCTTCTCCATCATTGTGTTCAGTTCTTCACAGTACACATCTGCAGTAATGCTCACCCCGTTTGGTAAGAAGCTGTGATGAATCACACCGGCGCTAGACCACCAAACAGTGACCATCACTTTTCTAGGGGTAAGTTTTCGTTTAGGGCATTGTTTAGGTGCTGAACCAGGATCCAACCAACTTGCTGAGCGCTTGCGGTTATCAAACAGAATCCATTTTTCATCGCAGGTAACAATGCGGTTCAAAATTCCTTCATTTGTGTGTCTGTTGAGCAGTGCAAGGCACGTCTCGACGCGTACTTCGCGCTGGTGATCATTGAGTTCGTGGGGCACCCATTTGTCAAGCTTTTTTACCTTGCCAATTTGACGCAAATGGACCAATATTGATTTGACGCTAACGTCGAAAGCTGCTGCTAATTCAGCCGTAGATTGTGTATCATCAGCTTCCACAATCGCCTTTAATTCGTCATTGTCGACCAAAGTCTTCGGACGACCGCGAGGTTCATTTTTCAGGTCGAAATTTCCAGAACGGAAGCGAGCAAACCAATAACAGGTGGTGCGTTGGTTTGTAGTGTTAGCTCCGTAAACGTCGTTGCTGTTGCGTGCCGCTTGTGCCGCGTTGCTGCCACGACGGTACTCATATTCCATAATTACTCGAATTTTTAACGTATCCATGATGACGAAAACGATTGAAATGCGATGAAAATGTAACACTAATCAATAAAGAAATGACTACTTTTGGAAAAAAAAAACCATGTTTTTAAAATAAAATTAATTTGAAATTAGAATTCTTAGCCAAACAAAAATTATTTTGATTTGAAATGGCCAGTACTGCAGAACGGCAATTTCATAGGTAAAGACCTAATATTTTGGAAGCCATTATTATTATGAAATAGGTATCATGTCAAAGTTGCAATTGTTATTCCACGAGAAAATCGTTATTGAATTTTGCTGAGTGTAATACATATTTTTGCTCGTGACCGCACACATAGATACATATAGTCACATCTGAAGGTCATCACTCCTTGTTTCCCCGAAGGGATGGGCAGAGGTACACCTATAGTTCACCCATAATATTTTGCCAGTTAGGTTTAAGTCCCATGTGATAAGGGGTGAGCCTATCGCCCCATATTACGATAAATAATCATTTAAATTACAATAAATAATCAAAACGACGACGATACGGTTGGCGCAGTGATTGAGCGATGGACGGCTGCGCAACGTGTCGCGGGTTCGATCCCCGCACGGAACAAATATTTGTATGATCTGCAAGTAGTTGTTCCGGGTCTGGGTGTTAGTGTATGTGAGTTTCTATGTTTGTAAACGCACCCACGATACAGGAAGAAATTCCTAGTGTGGGTCAAAGTTTAAAAAAAAATAACAAGCACTCAATTTGTAAGTAACACTACAAATTGCCATCCACAGGTACTTTTTCGGATCCATTTGTCAACTTTTTTTCAGACACTTTTGTAATAGACGTGTACTGACCGTTCACTATAACTTGTCCCTTGTCGTCATGTTGGCACCATTGCTTTTCAAGCTTAGTTTCTAATACGAATAGAGTTCAAAATGGCGACTGACAGAACAGTGCTTCCAATCGAGTCCCGGGACAAGTTATAATGAACGCACTGCACGTACGGCTTACTCAAAAAAATGCCGTTCGCGAGTGCAGTTGCACTCGCTGTACGTAGAGCATGTCTATGTGTGCGTGCGTTTTAGCTCATTGTATGAAGCCGACCTTCTGTATTACTCTGTGATACTACCCTCTTCTCAAGGCAATTGTAACCCACTTCCTAATCTCCCGATTGGCATCAGAACATGTGGAACTAGCTATAATTCTCTTCTTATTCGATCATAGGGAATTTGATAACAATTTTATTTTACAGAGAGAATTTCATTATAGCTCGTAACACATATGCTGGGAATTTTACCTTGTAACCCATTGTGACATTCACCAGTGTCCATGGAATTTCTTGCCCGTTGTTCTCAATAAGAATTAGCTCATCTTTCTGACTGATCGACCCCTTGACAATTCAAAAGTACCTGTAATTGGTTTCTATACCTACTAATAATAAATTCGAAGGGTTTGTTTTTTTGTGTGTATGTTTGAACGTGCTAATCTCGGGAACTGCCACTCAGATTAGTTTTTTTTTTACATTTGGTAGCCAAATTCTTGAGTAAAGTAAAAGGCTATTTATTCAAGCTGTGACCTATAAGAGCCGAACAAAATGAACAAAAGTCTAAAATAAATGAGTCTGAGTTTCATGCATGTTTTGTGTGAATCAGCTCAAGGGTTTATTCAAAAAAAAAAAAAAAAATTGTATGCCATTCATAGATTTAAATTACATTGAGACTTACTTTTATGTGTGTTGGCAATTGCATGCAGCTGAGATGAGAATGTTAAGAGGGATGTGTGGTGTTACACGAATGGATAGAATAAGAAATGAGTACATAAGAGGAAGTCTGAAAGTGGCACCGGTGACAGAAAAGTTGTGTGGAAATCGGTTGTCATGGTATGAGCACGTGATGCGAAGGAATGAGGAAAATGTTGTGAGGAAAGTTTTGGGTATGAATGTCGATGGCTATAAGAGTAGGGGAAGACCAAAGAAACGATGGATGGACTGTGTGAAAGATGATATGGCTAGAAAGGGGGTGACTACCGAGATGACGGCTAATAGAGAAGTATGGAAGAAAGGGACATGTTGCGCCGACCCCAAATAAATTGGGATAAGGGCAGGAGAATGATGAGTCTTTTATGTGTCACTTAATAACGCTTTTTCTCAAACATGCATGGAAATTGGAGCATTATTTTGATAACCTTCTTCGAGATACATTGCTGTACTGGTAAAAAACAAGTGACGATGCGGCCAGCAAAGTTACTATGAAAATCCATCTGGCGTGTTTAGCGGCCAAATAAATTACTATGAAAACTCTATCTGTCGTGTTATTTAAAAATGGAACGAAATTTTTACTTCAACACATAGCATCCAAGGAGGTTACTTATCAAAGATTTTATTATTTAAATTTCGATTTGGCTTGCAAATAGAACTGTTTAATTTAAAGAAGAAACAAATGAACATATTGGCGCGTGAAAAATTATCGTTGCTCGCCATTGATTTTGGAATTTTTATTTAATTTACTCAGTTTGAATTTCCGCGCATTATTTGAGAAAAGTAGGTAATATACAAGCCTTATTATAGCTGGCCGCGATACTATGACCTGTTTTAAAATATAGGTTACTTTTTATCCGGGTACATGTAGAAGTTTTCCTAAGATGCAAGTATAACCGTGGGGAATAGCTAGTTTTAAGAATACATTCTTCTTTATTTGTAACCCAGTTTTAGTTTTTCCATTGGCGAAGGAATCTTACAACTAAAACGCTGTATAATTCTTTTGTTTTGTGGTTTATTTCTCGGATATGTATAAAATAGTTCACATTTTTCTATCTCTTTCAGTAAATTATAATGGTGCATTCTTTCGCCTGTGGCGAGTTTCTTATGTTTTTGAACTGTTTGCAAAAGCTGCAGGAATGTAAGGATGATTTTTCTTATAAAAAACTTATGTAAAAACTAGCCAAGTCAAATCTTTTAATTTAAGAAGTTATATTTTTAAATAGCAAAATTTGATAGAGCAGAAAAATTTAGAAAATACATTTTTCTTATATTATACATTTTTCTTCTTTGACTGTATGTCATTGGTGTAGTGGTTGCAAACCCGGCTGATCTTCAGGTCGTAAAAAGTCTTATTGTTATTTTTTTAATAATATTTTTTTCTCTATGGCAGCCCGAAGTCTCGATTTGTGTCCAATAAAAGGCAATAAACTCGCCACCATCATTAGACTTAAAGCTAGCCAAGTCAAATCTTTTAATTTAAGAATTTATATTTTTAAATAGCAAACATTGATAGAGCAGAAAAATCTAGAAAATACATTTTTCTTTTTTGCAGAAAATACATTTTTCTTTTACTATACATTTTTCTTCTTTGACTGCATTTCATTGCTTTCATTGATGTAGTGGTTGCAAACCCGGCTGATTTTTAGGTCGTGAAAAGTGTTAGTGATTTTTTAAATAATATTTTTTTCTCTATGGTAGCCCTGACCACTGGATTTTGGTCAGATAAATGGCAATACACTCGCCTCATATACCATGAGAACTCAATTTCGAGTAGACATTTTATATTCTTAACCGACTTCAAAAAGGAGAAGGTTCTCAATTCATCAGTATGTTTTTTTAGGGTTCCGTACCCAAAGGCTAAAACGGGACCCTATTACTAAGGCTCCGCTGTCTGTCTGTCCGTCTGTCTGTCTGTCTGTCCGTCTGTCTGTCTGTCTGTCCGTCTGTCACCAGTCTGTATCTCACGAACCGTGATAGCTAGACAGTTGAAATTTTCACAGATGATGTATTTCTGTTGCCGCTATAACAACAAATACAAAAAATCAGAATAAAATAAATATTTAAGGGGGCTCCCACCACAACAAACGTGATTTTTTTGCCGTTTTTATAATTTTCCGTTCGGTAATGGTACGGAACCCTTCGAGCGCGAGTCCGACTCGCACTTGGCCGGTTTTTTGTGTGTGTTTGTTACTCGATTACTCCGCCAATTTTGAATTGATTTTGATGATTCTTGTTTTGTTGGAGAGGAGCTTGTGGCTAAGTAATAACAGCTGCACGGGTCGATCCATCACGTTAATTTACGCTTGGCTGGGTTGGTCCGTGGATGGGTGACCATCTTTACATATCGAGACTCCTCCGTGCCAAGGAAAGCACGTTAAGACATTGGTCCCGGTTGCCATTTGTGGATCTGTGACAGTCGTTACGGGTCGTCAGAAGCCCGAAACTCTGACAACCAGTCTTACCAAGGGGTATCGTATTACCCAGTTACTGGGTTGTGGAGGTCAGATAGGCAGTCGCTCCATGTAAAATACTGGTATTCAGCTGCATCCGTTTAGACTGGAAGCCGACCCCGACATAGTTGGGAAAAGGCTAGGCAGATGATGATGATGATGATTCTTGTTTTGTTTGGTAGATCATGCTTTAGAGGTGGTATTAACTTTGCTTGCATAGTTTTTGAGTTAGCTTCAATATTACTTATTTTTCCCAATTAGTATAATACTGGGTGTTAGGGTAGACACCGTTATGCTTGAAACTAGTGGTTTGGTGTCATCTATAATATACTTTTTCTATGGGACCAACCTTGAAATCGCGGACAAAAAATCAGTTGTTCCATACATTTGTGTTCACTTAAATCGACAAAATGTAAGGAACAGCAGATTTTTTTTTGCGATTTCAAATTTGGTCCCATAGAAAAAGTATATTATAAATGACACCAAACCACTCGTTTAAAGGATAACGGTGTCTACCCTAACACTCAGTATTCTTAACCGACTTCAAAAAGGAGGAGTTTCTCAATTTATCAGTTTTTTATTTTTGTGTGTGAATTGATTTTGATGATTCCTGTTTTGTGTGGTAGATCATGCTTTAGAGGTGGTATTAACTTTGCTTGCATAGTTTTTGAGTTAGCTTCAATATTACTTATTTTTCCCAATTAGTATATATATGGAACATATTTTAAGTTACTCCGTCACTGATATTTACACTGCAGGTAGTGGTGTGGCGGTATCTACATCGCCACATGCGAACTACGTATCAAAGACCTGACGTCAGACAGACGTCACATAAATCCTGCATCGCGCAATTAAAGTTTACCGTGCAGTGGACATATATACGAGAACCCAACATCAATCGTTGGGCAGTTGCCCGCCATACACAACACCCGTCTGGTCGGAGGATCCTCCCTTTTCTATGGAGTATGAGTGAACTTTACACCCTGTTCCTCATGCCCCTAAAGTGGTATTCGAATTTGTGTGAAAAATTTTCATGACCTCTCCTACATCCCCTTAATGGATTGCCGACATATTACCAATCACCCTGTATAACTGGCGAAATGAGGGTGTATTATTATATTCTTTTCCCCCTTCGGGAAATATATCCGTGAAAGAACGTACAGAGAAGAAATAACGCTAACATAACATGTAATTCGCTGTATTTTCTTATTTCTTAATAAAACCTTGTCAAAACTCAAAACTTTAAACAAAAAGCTGCCACGCTAAAAATATACAGTATAAAGTTATATTAAAATTACCTAGTGACGATTCCACCTTGAAAATTTCATTTATTATGGAAAAACAAAAGTTTTAAATTAATTTATGGGAGCTATGTCACAGAGGGAAAAATTTATAATTGTGTAGCCCTGGAGCGACACACGCGAATATTTTTTAGGTCTGACATCACGCCTGAATTCCCTGAAGGCGTAGGCAGAAGTATATGACTGTTTGGCACACCCACATTTCGCCAGTTAGTTTAAGTCCCATGTAATAGGAGGCGCGTCTATCGCCATTAACTGCACACATACCCAGATTCCAGACAGCTATTGAATAATCCATGAGGGAATAACTCGATAACAGTTTGGTCGACCTGAGAATTGAACCCAGAGGCCCTAGACAAAGTGACATTCTATCAGCGATAACAATGATGGAAAAAGCAAAAATGTATAGGACTGACATAAGTTATCAAAAGCTTATGTCAATCCTGTTGAAAGTCGTTGCAGAAATACGAAACGCTTTCGAAGCGATTGTCACTTGTCTAGGCCCTCTGGACTTTACGTTCAGCAGTAGGGCTTTAAAAATGATTATGACACATTGAAATTTACATTATCTATGGTTCTTTTGGAGCGTGCTCAAAATTGGAACTAAGGCCGCCATTTTGAAAACAAAAAAATTATAATTTATTTCACCCTTAGCAGAAAACGTCTTAAAACCAAATAATCACAAATAAAAATACAAAATAATCGAATTCATCATAATTAAAATAATAATTTCATTATTACAATAGTCTCTTACGTGTTACGCGCGACACTATATTATGTAACTCTGTCACAGCAGTATCGCACGTAAGTACAGTCTAACCAATTTGCTATTTTAGGGGTATGAGGAGCAGGGTGTAAAGTTCACTCATACTCCATAGACAAGGGAGGATCCTCCGACCAGACGGAAGTTGTGTCTGGCGGGCAACTGCCCAACGATTGATGTTGGGTTCTTGTATATATATCCACTGCACGGTAAACTTTAATTGCGCGATGCAGGATTTTTGTGTGACGTCAGATCTTTGACGCGTGTTCGCATGAGGCGATGTAGATACCGCCACACTATCATATTCAGAACGACATCCAATTGATCTGTGTAACGCTGCTTAAAGAGACTGTCGCACAGATACGAGTAACAGAGACGACGCTAATTATTTCGAAGGGGCTCGTGGCTAAGTAATAACAGCCGCTCGGGTCGATCCATCAGGTTAAGCTACGTTTGCCGCGGTAGGTCCGTGGTTGGGTGACCATCTTTACATACTTGACTCCTCCGTGTCTCGGAAAGCACGTTAAACCGTTGGTCCTGTCATTCTTGGATCTTTGACAGTCGTTACGGGTCGCCAGAAACCCGAAAGTCTGACAACCAGTCTTACCAAGGAGTATCGTATTAACCAGGTACTGGGTTGTGGAGGTCAGATAAGAAGTCGCTTTATGTAAAATACTGGTATTTAGCTGTATCCGGTTAGACTGGAAGCCGACCCCAACATCGTTGAGTAAAGTACAATCAATATTGATTGTACTTTACTATGCATAGACTAGACATATAGATATTTTATTTTATACCACAGACAAAGTAAGATTCTATAAATTCTACCGGTTTTTTCTGAAAGTGTAACATAATATCATAATTCTCTTGAAGATCCGTCTCATGAAATATTTTTCCGATACTCGATAAAATATTGGGATTAAGAGGATAACCCACTTTTTTTCTGACACGATATTTTCTTATCTTAGATAAGTCTTTACGTCTATTGTGTACTATTCTTAAGAGGAAATAGGGTCGGTCTTTTCGACATACAAAATGTCATAATTCGAGGTTCGGCTCTCGTCTATTTCCTCCTCCAATATTCGACCAATGTGAAATTATTACCTATGAAATCAGCATTTTGTATGGGGAATTTTAGAAGTTGCACTTTTCATACTAACATTTTCTTAATTTATATAACAACCATGAACACTAATGTTTTAAAACTTTTATGGACTAATGTAACGTATGCCGCTTACATTAAGCGACAAAAATAAGTTACGGCTAAGCTAAAAAAAAAAGAAAAAAAAGGCATTTCTGCTAACAAAATGAGGAGTCATTTTTAAGGTATTTTTTATGTTTAGAAAACTATAAGTAATAAGGTTTTTTTACTATTCTTAGTTGTCTATGATGGTCATTATTCAATATAATACCAAGTAATTGATGATTATTTTAAATCAAAGAAGCGACGAGGTTCTCTATGTGTGAGAAAAATACGCCAATATCATAGGTCCAATATAAATTGATTAAGGAGGATATTTTACTGTGCCCCTATGCTTTTCTTTTTTCATTAATAGTTGTCCAATAAGCCTCTGATGACAGCGGTCAACAGGCAATTTTAAGGCATTTTCTGAGGGTTCTAGTGCTTCTACAGATAATGTATCATCAAAACGGAAAACATAGGGTCATAGAACTAGTTAATATTTATTTTACGGTCAAAAATCATTACTCTAAGGTCATAAACCAGAGAGAAAACAGGCCGAGAGCGTTGGTATGGAGAGGGGACCGACCCTATTATAGAATTTGTAAATTTCCTTTATCACAAGTATATTTTCCGTGTGATGCCGTATTTTGTAAAGAGTTTATGTTGTTTGTGGTAGGATGCTGTAATTATAGAACCTGTCTAGCCTTTTCCCAACTACGCTGGGGTCGGCTTCCAGTCCAACCACTTTTCATCAGACTTTTTTTTGCCAACCTATTAAGAGCATTGATTCTAAAAGTTGGTAACGTCGCAAATAACGGTCAAATATTTACCTGTTTTGATTATTTTGGCAATATTACTGTATGGAACTATGAAATATCGCGAACTAACTTACTAGAATATTAATAATGAATTTCAATAATTATAACACTGAATTTAAGTTGTAACCGGTTTTAGGTGTAAAAAAGGCATTTGGAAACTTTCCAAATCCTTTTTTTACAACTAAAACTAAACATTCGGTGTTACGATATTATTTATTGCATTTCATAATCAATATTTAATCCACTATACCCCATTTGAAATAAGATTAGACATTAAAACAAACCCTTTTACAGTCCGTTCAACCGATTTTGACTTCTATACCGTAGGCATAGCATTAAAAGCAAAAAAAGTTACACAATACCAACTATCTACTGCGGCTGCCATAATGCCATTTGTCATGCCACCAACGCAATAGAATTCAAAATCGGTTGAACGGAATGTAAAAAAGGCTTATCTATACGTCTAATATTATTTCAAATGCGTCTAATATTATTTCAAATGGAGTATAGTTAGCCATATATCATATTTCCATACAGTAATATTGCCAAATTAATCAAAACAGCGAAATATTTGACATCTATTTGCAACGTTGCCCACTTTTAGAATAAACGCTCTTAAATAAAAAATCATTACCACTCTTCTGAGGTAGTTGAGTAAAAATAAAAAAAACGGCCAAGTGCGAGTCGGACTCGCGTTCCGTACCATTATCTATAAAAACGGCAAAAAATCACGTTTGTTGTATGGGAGCCCCCTTAAATATTTATTTTATTTTGTTTTTTTTCATAGTTTTTGTTGTTATAGCGGCAACAGAAATACATCATCTGTGAAAATTTCAACTGTCTAGCTATCACGGTTCGTGAGATACAGCCTGGTGACAGACGGACAGACAGACAGGCGTTTTACCCGTTTTACCGTTTGGGTACGGAACCCTAAAAAGTATTTACAGTGATGAGTTCGATTCCCAGGTAGAGCATTTAAACGTAGGTACGGTTTTATGTAACCCTATTAGGTGCAATAAAATGCTTCTTGATAAATTGGAAACGCTTACCTCGGGGTATAATTCCGAACCTATAACCTACCTACTTTTATTCGTACCTAGTAGTTTACCTAGGCAATTCTCCAAAGATTTCAGAAAAATTGTTTTATGATACCTATTTGTCGAAGAAACGGTGAAAAACTTTGAAAGCAAGCTTTGCGTTTTGTTAAGCGTTTGGACAACTTCGTCAAGTCTTCTCGTCGCCTATCCCGCAATTTTTTGAAGACTAAGGTCTTCAACCAGTGCGTCCTGCACGTTATGACAAAAATGGTGTCAAAACGTAGACACTGACAGTTGGGCTGGTCCACAAATTCAAGGTCGCTCACCGCGCTATGCAGTGGGCTATGCTCGGAGTTTCCTTGAAGGATCATCATCTGCCTGGCCTTTTCCCAACTATGTTGGGGTCAGCTTCCAGTCTAACCGGATGCAGCTGAATACCTGTATTTTACATGGAGCGACTGCCTATCCGACCTCCACAACCCAGTAACTGGGTAACACGATACCCCTTGGTAAGACTGGTTGTCAGACTTTCGAGCTTCTGACGACCTGTAACAACTGTCAAAGATCTACAAATGACAGCCGGGACCAATGGCTTAACGTGCTTTCCGAGGCACGGAAGAGTCTCGGTATGTATTAGATGGTCACGGGCCAACCCCGGCAAACGTAGCTTAACCTGATGGATCGAACCGTGCAGCTGTTATTACTTAGCCACGAGCTCCTCTTTCTTTGAAGGATAAAATCAGGAATGAAACGGAAAAGAACCGGAGTTGGCGACATTGCCTGCAGAGTAAGCAAGCTGAAGTGGCAGTGAGCTGGCCATGTTTGTCGAAGGACAATAAGGGGTGGGTGGGAAATCATCAAATGACTTCTCCCGCTCTGGGCGGAGCGAAAGGGCGTGTCAGCCTTTTACTGACTAAAACCCACCCGTGTTCCTACAGTTGCCTGTTGCCAGGGTCCTGGTATCCCTTTCGGACTATCCCGCAACCCTGGCAGGTGCAGACGAGTCCTGGAGTGAACACCGCGTATCGGCAAAGGTAGTGTGGGACGGCCCCAGCTAGATGGTGCACTAAAAAGGTAGCTGGGACAGACTGTATGCGGATGGCGGAGGACAGGGTGTTGTGGCGGAGTCTGGGAGAGGCCTATGTCCAATATGAACTGCAATAATACTGCTTTAGTTTAGAAAAAACACCAGTGAATTTTGTATTTTGTTTCGTATTTCTAGCCTTTATGACAGATGGACTGGAGTTGATGGTTAATACGTTTTAATATGAAATACCTAGTGAATAATAATGATAATAGCCGCACTGGTCGATCAAGAGGTTAAGATACGCTTGCTGCGGTCGGTTGGTGGATCGGTGACCATCTTCTTGATCGCGTCTGATCATCTAGCCAGTGCTCTGCCTTGAGCGCGTTTTCCTACCACGCGGCCCAGTATCAAAAACGTTTCCATACCATGCTTAGGTGAACGCATAATATGTCCGAAAAAGCTGAGGGCACTCTCCTAGCATATTGTAGTTTTTTTTTTTTTTTTTAAAAACGTTGCCCCACACTAGGAATTTCTTCCTGTATCGTGGGTGCGTTTACAAACGTAGAAACTCACATACACTAAACACCCAGACCCGGAACAACTACTTGCAGATCATCCGATATTTGTTCCGTGCGGGAATCGAACCCACCACACGTTGCGCAGCAGTCCATCGCTCAGCCACTGCGCCAACCGTGTCGTCAGATAGCAACCGGTCTACCAAGGGGTAACCATAACTCACAGAAATTACATTTTAATGGTCCCAAATGAAATACAATAGACGTAGATATATTTAGTAACCTATTCCGCTTGACTATTCTTCAAAGATCTTCTTTGCGTCCAGCACTCGGTGTGGTAACACGTAGCGTTCTGGTTTGCAATTGGTCAATCGTCATCCCGAGGATGCCTCGTTGAGAGGTGAAACACGTGTCAATTTCTTACAGGGTTTTTTAGGACTCTTGAAGAATAGTCAAGCGGAATAGGTTACTAAATATATCTACGTCTATTGTATTTTATAATGGATTTCCGCAAAGTCACGCCTGAATTAATTAACTGGTCCCAAATGGTTTCAGCAAGAATGTTGCGGTTTTCTAAATGAAGCATCTATATTCCCGAAACGTAACTGAACGCTTATTTTAAAGTTGTGGCTTAACACAAACCGAAATTCGGTTAAACGATTATTTTATTTAGTTATTTTCGATCTCGTTTTACGTTATCTGTTAGGATTATTATAGATATCGGAAAGTTCTGTTACTACACATGTTATAGGTATATATTACCAGTTTATCTTACCAGTACCTATATATTACCAGTGTATCTTACCAGTATATCTTACCGGTGTATCTTACCAATATACCTTACAAGTACATCTTACCAGTATATCTTACCAGTGTATCTTACCATTATATCTTACCAGTATATCTTACCAGTATATCTTACCCACAATATAGCTACCTACCTACCAGAGTGTCAGTACTTACACCTACCTACCTCTTTGACCACATACCCACCAACCTTCGAATTTCGGCGTGCGGTTGCGGTTCACGCTGCTCTATATTTCATCTCTTGATTTTGAACGATCGACTGGCACACTGAGTAGTGCTTATCTCTAAAGTTCACTGCTCACCTCACTCAAGTGAGCGCACACAATTCGAAAGCGAACTCATTTGTTTTTAAAGTAAATCATAGCGGATTCACAACGAGACAGCGTTCGAATTTCGAATTGATGTTTAGAACATCTAGGTATAAACATCTCTTCGAAATTCAAACGGGGTTTTACGTAATTTTTTAATTCTTCTAAGCCTTCCTAAGATTAAGCGTTTCCAAATACAGATCTTTTTTGTCAAATACCTACTGCTGAAAATGACAGATTATAATGACAGCTGTTATAATATGACGGAACCGCTTTCTTAGGAAACCATAGCTTTACAGTTCGGTCTTCAAGATAATGGGTTCCTGACACCTGTCAGTAACACAATTTCTAATAGTAATAAAGATCAAATTCGCAACACATTTGATTTTAAACTATTTTTCAACACTTATTTTGGTACCTATTACCTCTTTTTATACAGCGTGTCGCTTTAATGGTGACATTAATTTAACACACGTATACGATTTCGCGTATTCATTTAATGAAAAATGTACTAATTTATTTACAATTTTCTAAATTACCACCTTGGAGCAACCTGTACTTAAAGAACTGTAGCGAAAAGGTCACCAATTATTTTATTTTATTATAATTTTTATGATTACTGGCCACTAGCCCTACCCGTGTGTTAAATTAATGTCGCCATTGTAGCAGCATGTTGTATACCTACTTCCATATTACTACTCGAATTATCTGTCTAATTGGAAAAGAAATAGTAAGAAAAGGAATAAAGAAATAGTTAGAAAAAGATATTTTCAGAACTAGGTATTTAGCGAATTAGTCCTTTTTCAAATTGTTGGGCATTTTACGAATTGGGCATTTATCAAAATCTAAAATCAAAAGTCATTTATTCAAACTACAGGCTGAGATCAGCACTTTTCGAACGTCAAAATTACATAAGACAGTCCCCCAAAACGCCCATCCTTCACCAGTTCCTAGTGCTTTAGCTGGGAAGAAGAAGTGGCGCAACAAACTCCCCAGCAGCACAGCTGTCTGTTTAGTTAGAAAAAATGATTCTATATAATAGTATGCAAAATCATTTATATTACGGAACAAAAAAAAAACATAAATCTAATTATTAGCCATATGTCAGCTAGCACACGCCATTATACCAAACCAAAAAAAATATCTAGAACTGTAAGTACTCAGGCAGAAATAAAAAGTAAATGTAAACATAAAATAATATCTAAATAAAAGCCTCCAGGCACAAAGGGCGTGCCCGCTTACATATAGCTATATATAGCTAGCTATAACTAGAAGTTATAAATGATAAACTAGGACCATCAACGTAAAAATATCGACTAAGCCATCCGTTAGTATAAAACTGATAGGTGGCAAGAACGCATTCTTCCGACGGCTGAACTGTAGTAAATCAAACCTCAATAAATCTCTTTCTACCCGCAAACAGAATAAGTCAAAGTCAAATAATTTATTTCAAATAGGCACATTAAAGGCACTTTTGAACGTCAAAAAAACTAAGAAATAGAACTGATTCTAGTTGCCCCTTCCAAAAGGTAGTTTTCGTATTGAGAAGAATGGGCAAGAAACTCCACCGTTACTCTTTAAAAAAAAAATGGTTTACAATATTTTGTATACATCAATTATGATTACATGTGAATACGATGCACCTAGAATACGATTACTTTACCACAAATTGTAAAAAGAATAAAAAATGGAGCAATGACAAATAAATTGATTATACATATACACATACATATACACATACATATGTACATACATATACACATACATACAATGTGGAGACGACAATACAACAATAAATGAAAAGACTGGCAATACTAATGCATAAGAGTATTTTGGAACTATCAAATAAATGCTAACATGGAAATTAAAAAAGTCATTTTTTCAAACAAACTAAATAGTAGTGATGGGCCGAGTATGGGGTTTGCCGATCTTTGACTAGCTATCGTAACTAAACTATTGGATATATTTGATACATTTTTTGTATGTAGACCGAGAACGTCATTAGATATACAGAGTTTAATTTTTTGTCGTATTGTCGTATACACATACATATACACATATAATACACATACATATGTACATACATATACACATACATATACACATACATATGTACATACATATACACATACATATGTACATCATGCGTCGTTTTTCCACGTGGTGACAAATTAACATCGTAATCACAACGGCAGTGTGGGGTGAAAAGTAATAAATAAACGTCAGAAAACATCTGATACGACCTGTTTATTCCAACATCCTGTATCCATTGAATTATTGATAAGGGATACAGTGAAAGCCTTTTAAAACGTGGCTTCTGACGTTTAAAATATTTATAAGGGAAAAGGGATTTTAAATCGGGTTGGGATTTTTTTTTAAATGGCTTGGAATGGTTTTGTGGTGTTGATAGGATTCGAATTTAATTGCTTTAATTGTTTTTGATAAACCAGAGATCATACACGGGGAATTAATTTAAATGTAATTAGTTCCTATTTAAAAATGAAATTACGTGATATTTTTTTTTTATACATGGTAATTAATACTGGGTGTTAGGGTAGACACCGTTATCCTTGAAACTAGAGGCTTGGTGTCATCTATAATATACTTTTTCTATGGGACCAACCTTGAAATCGCGAAAAAAAAATCTGTTGTTCCATACATTTGTGTTCACTTAAATCGACAAAATGTATGGAACAGCAGATTTATTTTTTTGCGATTTTGAATGTTGGTCCCTTGGAAAAAGTATATTATAGATGACACCAAACCACTAGTTTCAAGGATAACGGTGTCTACCCTAACACCCTGTACAATTTCATATTTTTTGAAGCCTATTCCTGTCCCTCTGCAGGGCAAAGGTCTCTTCTCATACAGAGAAGACATGACCATTGTTCAGCACGTTTGCTCAAGACCGGTTGGAGATTATAGACTTATACAACGTGCCGCTACAATAGCGATATTAATTTAACACACGGGTAGGGCTAGTGGCCAGTAATCATAAAAATTATAATAAAAAAAAAAAATGGTCAATTGAAAATTTTAAATTTTCAAACAAACTAAATAATTAAAACATAATCAAAATTGAGGTCACTCTGTGTAAAAGATTCATTCATGCAGCAACCTACCAGCTGGCTTACGGTCTGTCGGCCGATTCTCTGTCGGCGGCATAATTTCTAAGAAATTGAGCGGCTTTCCTTCTATTTGCCTACATTTATGATCGGTGACCCCGGCAAATGACCTCTTCGCTACAGTTCTTTAAGTACAGGTTGCTCCAAGATGGTAATTTAGAAAATTGAAAATAAATCAGTAAATAATAACGTTTAATGAAATTAAAATATTTTCATTCAATGAATACGCGAAATCGTATATGTGTGTTAAATTAATGTCACCATTAAAGCGGCACGCTGTATAAATATTAAAGCAAGTAAAAAAAAAAATGTTATAAAATTATAACTTCTTCTTTAATTAATTTAAACAGAGTGACCAAACGTACAATGATTTGATTTGGGATCGAATTCAAATTCAGCACAAATATACATAAAATATACAGAGTAAAATAATACAGAAAATATTAGTGTCTAAAATTTTAGTGTTACTGCTGTAACAGACACTAAAATATTATGTTTAGCCCCTTGTAATCTGTTATCAGATTGGAATAAAATATTGAACATCACAAATATTAATTCGAGCTCTTGTTAGACACTCAAAATAAATTGGGACCTATTGATATCCTAATTGATTGATAATGCCATTTGTAATGCTATAATAATCGTGAGAGTTATATTTTTGCCTACTGGTATAAAAAAGACATAGGCATTTGGAATGGCATGGGGAATGCCGACAGAAGTGAAAACTAAAACAATGACAGCTAAAACTGAATTATAATTTAATATAATATCATTGGCTAAAACAGTGTTTATTTTTTTAATTTTCGAATTGATTGTAGTAAGTATAAAAAAAAATTAATTGGGAATGGCGACAGAAGTGACAGCTAAAACAGTGTTCTTTTTTTTTGAATTTTCTAATTGATTGTGGTATCAAAAATGTAAATTTCATAAAGCGTAAATAAATATTTGTTATTTAAATAAATACTTTCACTGCTGGCCAAGCGCAACACGTCAAACTCATAGCTACAGATACCTATACTGCTAACATTAGCATGTCGGTGACGCGAACACATAAAGTTTTTGTTTCTCGGACCAAAATAAAACGCTCAACGCGCCTAAAGAAGTATTCACAAAAAAAAAATACAATTATGTACGTTTGCTCTCTACGTTTAAGTTATTTCATTTCAGAATAAAAGTAAAGGTTTTCTTTCACCATAATTACTTGAAAAGGATTCACGACATTTTACACAATAGTTAAAAATACGCAATCAGTAGTACAATGATTTAAATAAAATCACTTCGAAATTCGAACGCTGTCTCGTTGTGAATCCGCGACGATTTACTTTAAAAACAAATGAGTTCGCTTTCGAATTGTGTGCGCTCACTTGAGTGAGGTGAGCAGTGAACTTTATAGAATAGCACTAAGTACTGAACTAAATTTAATTTTTAGTCCTCTAAAAGACCGTTACCACGTTAATGAAAAGGTAGTATAATTTAATAAATCCTTGTTACCTGCTTCAAGAAGCTGTGACAGATTATATTATTACAGAGTGTCTCTTAAGATTATGACGTCTAACTACCTTATAAATGAAATCATCTGGCGAAGCGTAGGTGATATTAATGTGACTTGGCGGAAGGTTGTTCAACATTAACGTTAGAGAGAGCTTGAAAATGTATCTTAGAGGGTGCAAATGTAGGTAAAGTTAACGTAAAAAATAAATAGATGAACCGGCTCACTAAAATTTTTCCAAAAAACAAAGAAATTATTTCTCACTTGGATAAAATTCTTGTGAAAGGGACAGTGTTTTCGTGTGTGTAAAACATCCGCGCTGTGTTATTATCAATGTTTCTTCATGTCAAATTGACAGACAAATTATTTTCGACATCAGCACAATATGCAATAAATTTTAAAAAAAAGAATAGAATCCATTGTTGTCATTGACATTTCAGTTCTCAGTTGTTCTAAATTTGAACAGTCTATCGTTCCTTTAAGCAAAGTGCACATTATAACCGCGGTGGGCCACACCGCAAAGCAGTAATTATTGCAGGCAGGTTCAAATTTCACTCCAGTGAAACAAAATGCTTCCACTCCAGTGCAATGAGACTCGCGGACATTTAGGCGGGCCGCGCCGCAATGCATTTATAAAATTCTACTAGATCAGTTTTGTAAATAAAAACTTTTTACAAAAAAAAAAACAACCGAATTCCAAAAAAACACTAAAAACGTGAAAAATAACTTTAATTTCGGAAGTCGGTGTCTTTGCTTTTCAATTTTCGTTTTTTGCCACCGACTTTGTAAAAAGTTTTTATTTTTCACTTTTTAGTTGTGGTACCTACCCCACACAAATTCAAATACCACTACCTGCTATGTAAATAACAGTGACGGAGTCAAACAATATATCGTCTTCATACACTAAGTGAGAAAAATACGTAATTATTGAAGCTAAATCAAAAACTACGCAAGCAAACTTAATAAAATTTATATGGGACCACCTCTGAAGCATGACCTACCAAACAAAAAAAGAATCATCAAAATCGATTCATAATTGGCAGAGTAATCGTGTAACATACACACCAAAAAAAAAAAAAAAAAACATACAGACGAATTGAAAACCTCCTCCTTTTTGCAGAAGTCGGTTAAAAAATACGTCTGGCGAGCGATCCGCCGGTGCGGCCAAGTACGACCCGCCTGTAGTGTGGGCTCAAACAAATAGATGCAGGAGTATTTTTGCGTTGCGATGCGGTGCGCGAGCTTACGTATTTGTAGCTTTTTAAGGCATATTTTGTATGCAAAAGGTGTAGGCAATTTATGTAGGCATGTGTGTTGAATTTGCGGACATTGGTCATGCAACGTAAATGTAGCGGGAAGTGATTAAACCTGGGTTCGTGACTAAATAAGTAGTGTGCGGGTCAATTATTCCTCAGGATTCAGAACCAATCAAGAGTAGTGTTGTGTTTTTAAGGAGAAACGAATTCAAAAAGAGTCAACTCGTGCAATGATGATCGAAACAAAATAACCATGATTAAAATAATTGACAATATTTTTTAATACTTAGTGTATTGTTTTACTAGTTATTAGATAAAGTGTCTATGTAAAAAGCCAAAAGTATATTTTACCATTTTAATTTCCAGAATAAAAAGTAATATTTAGTTAAAAATAAATTAAAAGTGACATCAAAATAAAAACAAGTGAAGTGATCATTCAATATCCTTGTTTTTAACTATTTTTTGTGCCTAAAATAATGTAAGAACCCAATAGTGCTAAATGTCTGAGGGGCCGTCTCGACTACCGTCTGCGCTGACCCCAAAATGCAAGCCGCACGAGATGTGGGCCGCTATGACGAGGTCCATTGAAATACTGGTCGCTTTCTTCGAATATTATGCACAGAGGTAAGATTAGTATTAAGTTTGTTGGTGAAATACTGTTTGTTTTTGTATTGTTTTTTTTTTTTTAAACTTTGCCCCACACTAGGAATTTCTTCCTGTATCGTGATAAAAAAAATAGAAATACTGAAAATACATACATTATTATTACACACAGACAAACATACCCACTTACACTTACTTTTACTACACACACCCACTTAATTTTACTCCACACTATTTATAAATTCCTTATTTCTAGTTTTGTTATTATAACCTAATTTGTTAAACTTCTGTTATTAATTCGGCTTTGTATGATAAACGCATAGATATGGAAGAGCGAGGTCTTCTGGCTCAGGTATCTCCGTATTTAAGAGGAAATAGGGTCGGTCTTTCTCCATACAAAAAGTCATAATTAGAGGTTCGACTCTCGTCTATTTCCTCCTCCAATATTGGACTAATTTGAAAGATATTTTATAAATTGAATAAGAAGGATATTTACTGTGCCCGTATGTTTTTCTTTTTTCATTAATAGTTGCCAAATTTGTACAATAGGCCTCTGATGACAGCGGTCTAAACAGGCAATTTTGAGCATTTTCTGGGGGTTCTAGTGCTTCTACAGATAATGTATCATCAATACGGAAAACCGAGGGGCATAGAACTAGTTGATATTTATTTTACTGTAAAAAATCATTGCTCTAAGGTCATATGCCAGAGAGAAAACAGGCGAGAGCGTTTGTATGGGGAGGGGACCGACCCTATTTCCTCTTAAAATAAGGCATTTCCACCTGTTGAATTTGAAATAAATTAACTAAAAAAAACTCCATGTAGGTACAATGTCCTTCCTTTCTACGGGTATTTAGACCTCCTTTCTGTGAGATATGGAGGGTTGTAAGTGTTGTAAGGTTGTAACTATGGTTGTAATTGTATTTTACCACCCGGGTCCAGTATTAGGGGTGGTAAAAATAATTAAAAACGTACCTAATACTGTCTTGAATTTTAAAAAGGAGGAGGAACTCGGCGCTAAGTTATAACAGCCGCACGGGTGGATCGGATGGATTAGGGTAAGCTACGTATCTTTACATACCGAGAGTGTCCTCCGTGCCTCGGAAAGGTCGTTAAGCCGTTGGTCCCGGCTGTCATTCGAGGATATTTGACAGTCGTTACGGGTCGTCAGAAGCCCGAAAGTCTGACAACCAGTCTTACCAAGGGGTATCGTATTGCCAAGTTACTGGTTTGTGGAGGTCAGATAGGCAGTCCCTCCATGTACAATTCTGGTATTCAGCTGCATCCGGTGAGACTGGAAGCTGACCCCAACATAGTTAGGAAAAGGTTAGGCAGATTGATTGAAATAAGTTTGAGATTTAATAAGTATAAGTTTAATAAGTATAAAGTTTGAGTTTTACGTCGCGCGTTCGTGCTAACCCTAGGGCCTAAATGAACGATATATATATATCCCTTATATCACCTCAACCCCCCCTTACATTACAATTTACCCCATTAAAATCACACTTGAACTCACCACATAGCGAGACAGAAGACAGATCTAATTTAAACACCCTTTAGATAAACACGGTCATAACTCCGCAGAAGTTGTTATTATCTTTGCAGCAAGCGAATAAACATCGTACTGTTGAGAATAAACAGACTCGCAGCACATTTTATACAGGGTGTTAGGGTAAACACTGTTATCCTTGAAACCAGTGGTTTGGTTTCATTTATAGAATGTAAAAGCAATGAAAAATAACAATTTTTTTTTAAAGAAAATCTACATTCTACCACAACAGTATTTCACCCTTTCACCCTAGGGCGCTAGGACAATGAACTTGCGTCATACTCGATCATTTATTTTTATATTTAAGTCAACTACCCATAGTTTGGTTGACAACGGTGTTTACCCTTACACCCTGTATAAGTAACAGTATTATGTCTTCATAGAAAACTTCCGAAACGACGCGCTTGGAAATCTCAGTGTTTATCAGTACGCAACAGTGTCGAGTGCGCGTTAGTTACGCACGGATGCTGAAGGTTTATCTACCGAGGGACCGTAGATAATTATTTGAAGGTCATTTGCGAGACATAATACTGTTACTTTAATATACTGTGGTCGTAGCTATATCGTTTTAAGACGAAGCTTTACCTGTGGAGTTAGGTTTACTGAAGAAGTTTAAAGTGTGTTTAAAGGCTTGATAACTAGAGAAAAGAAAATACCTTATGTGCGTATCGTCTCATAAATCGTCAACTTTTCAAAGTGACAACTGGTCGCAAAATGTCCATTTCTCACAATATCAACTTCTTACAACATTGTCTTTGAAAAACTGTAGTGTCATTCTCTAAACTAAACATCACTTCGAAATTCGAACGGTGTCTCGTTGTGAATCCGCGATGATTTACTTTAAAAACAAATGAGTTCGCTTTCGAATTGTGTGCGCTCACTTGAGTGAGGTGAGTAGTGAACTTTATAAAATATAGAACTATTCTATACCCTAACTGCATAAAGTGAGTTATCATTTTATATCAGATAGGCAGTTGCACCATGTACAGTACTGGGGGCTTAAAACAGCCACTTTGGCAGAATCATAATAGGAAACTATTATGAATCATCGTAAAATGTCACAAACTGACAATTCATAATTGATCTGCGTGCGATTCATATTACGAAATAATTCATCTGTTTGACAGTTTTTTATGGAGATTCTTAAAATGATCCACACATTATGAATTGCTTTTGTGTCAAATTAGAGGAATTGCTAATGACAGCTGGACATTCAGGAAATGAACTGCTTTTAGAGGAATCGCTAATGTGGCCGTTTAAGGCCCCCTGGTATTTAGCTGCATCCAGTTCAACTGGAAGCCGACTCTAACATAGTTAGGAAAAGGTTAGGCAGATGATGACTGTAGTAAAACCTGCACAGATTATTTATTCCAAGTAGGCACTTTTGAATGTCAAAGATCTCTTCCAAAAGGTAGTTACGTGTGGTGAAAAATGGGCAAGAAACTCCAAAGTTACTATTTGAAATGTTTTACCCCGCAAAATTATTTAAATAAAAACCGGCCAAGTGCGTGTCGAACCACGCACAGTGAAGGGTTTCTTAGTTGGGATGAATTTATTTATCCCAAGCAATTGGTTGGTCGATTATTACTCGGTAACTTGTAGAGCCTTCTTAGCTGTGATAGCTTTCCTTTTAATTTCGTTATAATACTACTCCCGTGAATTTTTTCACGTAACCAAAACCAACCATTTAGCTGGCAGAGGGTCTAGGACTCTAACAGAAATTAGCACTTTAAAGTTTAATATTTCGCAAACGAATTTCTGGATCCAAAACTGGTTTATAAAATTTTATTATGTTATTAAATTTTTTTATTTTATTTATTTTAACTTTATTTTAAAAAAAAATATAAAAAAAATTTATACCTGCTTAAGGTGCAGGGGCCGGGAACGCAAAAAAAAGAAAAAAAAATACATAATTTTATTTTACCACTGTCGGCGTACATGTATCCATACTAAATTACAGCTATCTAGTACTAAGAGTCTCTGAGCAAAGCCGCGGACAGACAGACGGACATGGCGACTATAAGGGTTGACAACGGAACCCTAAAAAGCGACTCTTGCTACGACACATTAAAGTGCAATTCTGTGGGCCTAAAACGGTCACATTAGCAATTCCTCTAAAAGCATTTCATTTCCTGAATTTCCAGCTGTCATTAGCAATTCCTCTAATTTGACACAAAAGCAATTCCTATTATGTGGACCATTTTACGAATCTCCATAGAAAACTGTCAAACAGATGAATTATTTCGTAATATGAATCGCACGCAGATCATATTATTAATTGTGAGTTTGTGACATATTACTATGATTCATAATATTTTCCTATTATGATTCTGCCAAAGTGACTGTTTGCCCCAGGTCGCACAGCGCTGGCGGCACTGACCTCTCGCGTCCGGCCCTGGTCCAGGCCATGGTACGGAGCGAGAGGGCATGGGAAGCGGTCACCTCCTTCTGCGAAGCAGTGATGCTCGCGAAGGAGGAGGCGGAACGCGTGAGGGAGAGGCAAAGCTTGCGCCCTCACGCCCCTAACCGCCGCCGCTGGAGACACCCTGGGCGTCGGGAATCCCAGGCGGATTCCTGGCCACCATAGGCGCGGACTTGCGGAGGGCGAGCAATGGGTAGCTCGCCGTCCGATAAGGACCAGGCCCGGGTCGATGGCGCGTCGTTCCACGCGCGCCTCAAAGAGATGTCAGCACACCTGACGGGGTCCGATGACTGCCAGGGTTGCGGAATAGTCCGAAAGGGATACCGGGACCCTGGCAACAGGCAACTGAAGGAACACGGGTGGGTTTTAGTCAGTAAGAGTCTGACACGCCCTTCCACTCCGCCCAGAGCGGGAGAAGTCATTTGATGATTTCCCACCCAAAAAAAATAAAAATAAAATGCTCCCACGGCGCTAATTCCCTACAGTTATATTCACCTAGAAGTTGCCTCTCTTTCTATCGCGTAACTCTTTTATCTTCTGATTACGCTACGCTCATTGAATTGGCCCTACAAGATGAGAACGCCGCGTAGGTACTTGAATCTCAGACCAAATAAAAAACGAAGACAGAGCGCTGTAAACAGTGACGTGAGGCCGGTTTCGTAAACATGTGTGCACATATTTGGTGTAGTTTGATTGGGTATAAATGTGTGTGTGAGCGTGTATGCACAGAGCGGAGGTGTAGTTTTGGCATGCTTCACTGTATTGTTCGCAGCGCTCTGAAATCATGTTCTGAATCGTAATGAATCGTAGTTCTGTACACTTCTATTAAGACTTTTATATAAATATATTATATATATATTCAATTTATTCAGCACACTCATTTTCGAAAGAAATTCTGCTTACCAGTTAAAGTATTTTCACATGGAGGGACCACAGGGGGTCGTTATTACGTCATTCGCGAGGTTTTTGCTGAAAATCAGCGCTGTTGACGATAGGTTCGTCTGAAATCACGGCATTTAGCTGAGCAAAGACCCATTCTTGCACAGATGCGACGCACAGCTTAATTGTTTGTGTAATTGTTGTTTCAAAAATTGTTAATATTCCACTCTGTAATCGGCATTTCGTTTTTTTAATTTGTGATTGTTTTGTTTGTTTTCATTTCGTAATGTCACAACATATTACGCAACTAAATTGTCATTGGCCTCTCATCTCATCATGCAGTAGACAAAAGTTGTCAAACTTTTATAAGTTCTTATGAATAAATACGAGGCTTTTGGCTAATTTGTATATGTAGAATGTCATTCTTTATTTTGTAATGTGCGTTTAGTTTGTGCAGAATAAACAATTATGCTTTCTTTCTTTTTGTTTTTCTCTGTCTTGGTTTTTTATTTGGTCTGGGCCTAAAATGCTGACTTCGCCTTCTGTACTACTCTATGCCAAAACTACTATTACGGGCCCATACGGGCCTTAGTTTGGTAAGCTCAAACTTGCCAAACGTTCCTCTGAGTGATGTTCTATACTAAAGTGACATTCCTGTTTTATGCAGCCGCGCGACTGACCTTCACTACCCGTAGGGAAATTAGTTACGCAATATGTTAGCATTATGCTATACAGGTGTGGTGGTACCTATAAATCCTGTTGACATTTTTTACGACGTTTACGGAAGCATAGGGACCAATGATAGGGAGTGACTTTTTTGATCGTCAAACGTCATATATTCCTGAAACCTAAGCTAGTCTATGGAGTCACTCTCATAAAATTCAAAAATATGCAATTTCTTGTTGCAAATGCAATCCGTGCCTTATTTAAAACAAAGGTAAAGAACTATAATGACCATGAGAATAGTTACATTTTCAATAAAACCAATGCATCTTTTTCATACAACAAAAATAAATTACTTGAGAGCACATTTTATTTAAACAACATTATTTTTTCTTTATGCTAAACCCGAAAAGGGGTCATGTACAACATTTTGAACAACTTTTTCTATGGGACCAACCTTGAAATCGCGAAAATAAAGTCAGCTGTTCCATACATTTGTGTTCTCTGAAATCGACAAAATGTATGGAACGGCTGATTTTTTTTTGCGATTAAGTTGTTCAAAATGATGAGTAGAATAAATAAAGAAGAATAGCATAAAGAAAAAATAATGTTGTATAGGAAATTACGGTTCATTATCTGCCTAGCCTTTTCCCAACTAAGTTGGGGTCGGCTTCCAGTCTAACAAGATGTAGCTGAATACCAGTATTTTACATGGAGCGATTGCATATCTGACCTCCACAACCCAGTAACTGGGTAATATGATACCCCTTGGCAAGACTGGTTGTCAGACTTTCGGGCTTCTGAGCCACAAGCTCCTCAAAAGAAAATATTTTATAAATAAAGAAAAACCTATTATTTTTAACCGACTTCTTCAAAAAGGAGGAGGATCTCAATTCGTCTGTATGTTTTTTTTTTTTTGTATTTTTGTTACGCGATTATTCCGCCAATTATGAATCGATTTTTTTAAATTCTTGTTTTGTATGGTAGGTCATGCTTCCGAGGTGGTCCCATATAAATTTTATTAATTTTGCTTGCGTAGTTTTTGAGTTAGCTTCAATATTACGTATTTTTCCCACTTAGTTTATCTAGATGATGTTTTCATTTACTATTCACTGTTATTTACATCAGCTAGTGGTATTCGAATTTGTGTGGGGTAGGCACCACAACTAAAAAGTAAAAAATAAAAACATTTTACAAAAAAAAAAAAACCGACTTCCAAAAAAAACACTCAGAACTGAAACATAACTTTAATTTCGGAAGTCGGTGGCAAAAAACGAAAATTGAAAAGCAAAGACACTGACTTCCGAAATTAAAGTTATTTTTCCGTTTTGAGTGTTTTTTTTGTTAACAGTTAAATACAATTAAAATTAAAGAAAAATGTGTATGCCTACAAGAAAAACCATTTATAAAACAGACTGAAAATTCATAACCCAATTATTATGATAAACCACCTCTTAGTAACAAAATACAGTGCTATTATAATTTCAGCTGAACAGAACCATTACGCAATAAGCTTCTTCTAAAACCTGATTTATGTGGTCTCCTAAAAACTAGACTAAAAGTCCAGTTCAGAAGTGAGGCCGTAGACTGGAAACTCCGTCCGTGTGAAAAATCCATTAAATGGATTCGGGATAAGGCTGCCTGTCCATTGTAGCCGAGAATCGAATTCCATAAATTTTACGTCTGCGCTCCGCTCTGCTCCAGTGGACATGGCTACAGCGGAGTGAAGATTGGAGTAATGGCAGAGATCAATTTTTTTTATATCAAAATTGATCGCCATCGTCTGCTGAAGCGATTGGTGTAACACTAATTGACAGGAAGTTTTATAACATCATCAAAATACACCAAGTGGATTATATAACGTACTATTCAAGCTAACTCAGTAAATCAAATTAAAAAAAAACAAT
Organism: Lithophane ornitopus; assembly: GCA_948473465.1. Classification (NCBI taxonomy): domain Eukaryota; kingdom Metazoa; phylum Arthropoda; class Insecta; order Lepidoptera; family Noctuidae; genus Lithophane; species Lithophane ornitopus. The sequence continues at coordinate 5,225,599 of OX419642.1, read as the reverse complement.
CTGCCTAGCCTTTTCCCAACTACATTGGGGTCAGCTTCCAGTCTAACCGGACCTGCATAACAGTATTTTACATGGAGCCACTGCCTATCTGAACTCCACAACCCAGTGACTGGGTAATACGATACCCCTTGGTAAGACTGGTTGTCAGACTTTCGGGCTCCTGACGACCCGTAACGACTGTCAAAGATCCACAAATGACAGCAGGGACCAACGGCTTAACTTGCTTTCCGAGGCACGGAGAAGTCTCGATATGTAAAGATGGTCACCCATCCACGGACCAACCCCGGCAAGCGTAGCTTAACCTGATGGATCGACCCGTGCGGCTGTTATTACTTAGGCACGAGCTCCTCAAATCAAAATATTTCATTACACATAAGCCTACATGGGCACTTATGTAACGTCAGAAGCTAGGTGAACGGTTACAATTGGTCGTTTCCTATGGAGAAGAGCCGGCAAGAAACTCCACGGTTACTCTTTAAAAAAATAATTGTGAACAGTGTTATTAGGTATGGGAGGACAGTGTAGGCCTTTTAAAAAGTTTCAGGTAGGTTAGGCTAAGCTATTCACCACACGAATGCCTTTTCACTCTTGCACCGTGCCTTTGCATCGCTCCGCTCCAGTAAACAGGCAGCTTTAAGCCGCCACGCGCCATATTGGTTAGAGTTTCCATTTTAGAATCAGTCATGCCAACCTTAGGTATGAATAAAGCTATCGCCGTTTTCTTATTGAGAGCATTGGAAATGGCGAATATTTTATTTACCCGATTGTATTTAAAAATCGTCTGGTTTTCGTTTCTCAGCAAAGTCAAGGAGTTTTTTATTTGATAAAGTAACTACGATATTTTATACGACAAAAAAAATGTTTTCAACTCATGAAGTCGGCGTTTCCTATCTGGCTACTCTGAGAAGAAAGGCCGAAACAAACTCAGAGGTCACAGTCTCATAAAAAGTCCGGAAATAATCTTGGTCAGGTCACACATGACATGAATACTTTGTAAAGTATTATATTATTTTAATTATTGTGAATTTGGGGACCTAGTGTATCTTTTTTTTCTCTTTTTCAGTTTTAATGAGGGTCTGGCAGTTTGAGTTCTTTATGCGGCCTACCCAAATGTCCTTTCTTTGATATTGTTCGTTGAGCTCCATTGAGCTCCTCAGTTGCTACAAATGCTTGCACTGACTGGACAGGTTCACTCAAATCTGTGTGGTCCTTTTCTAAAAAGACCATTTCAGACTCGAATTTACATGGTCCTCATATGGCTTGACCAAGATTATGTCTGGAGTTTAAAAGAGACTGTGACCTTTGAGTTTGTTTCGGCCTTTCTTCTCAGAGTAGTCAGATAGAAAACGCCGACCTCATCTAGCTTATGTTTTTTTATATGACGTGTGGAAGTGATTCCGTTATCCTATTTTACAGAATAAACAATTTCATTTCATTTCTTAAGATGACCATTCCGATTAGTGTCTGACATGGTTTTTTGAGGAAAGACCCACACAGATTGGAGTGGACCTGAGGGCCTAGACAAGTGACAATCGCTTCGAAAGCGTATTTCCACAATGTCTTTCAACAGAATTGACATAAGCTTTTCGATAGGTTGTGTCAGTCTCATACATTTTTAAGTTTTCCATCATCGTTATCGCTGATAGAATGTCACTTTGTCTAGGGCCTCTGTCCTTTCAGTGATTATGCAAATGAAAAAGAAGAACTGGGTAAAGTGCCTGTCGTAATATGGTTTTGTAAGCTCACTTATACCTAACTTTGAAATATATTCACATGTAATCCTAAATCCTTTTCCAAAATTCTGACACAGACACATTTGCAATGTAAGTGACAAATCGATAAAAACTCAATGTCGAGAAATCGTCGATTTCTGCTAACAACGTCATTTGTTTTTGTCTACTCACCAAATCGCTTCGTGGCTTGGAGACCAAGTTAAACCGCCGGTCCCGGTTGTCATAAGAAAATCTATGACAGTCGTTACGGGTATTCCGAAAGTCTGGCAACTCTGTTATTCTATATAGTTCACTGCTCACCTCACTCAAGTGAGCGCACACAATTCGAAAGCGAACTCATTTGTTTTTAAAGTAAATCATCGCAGATTCACAACGAGACACTGTTCGAAGTTCGAAGTGATGTTTTGAGAATAGTTTACTTGACTTAGGGCGGATTCTACCAAACTCGAATTTATACACGAGCAACTATACGGGGAATAACCTATTCCACGATTTTATTCTCGAGTAAAATCAACAGTCGTTTTTCCATGCAATCTAACATATAGCTATACTTGGATTAGAAATAGAGGAATGAATGTGATGTAAGAAGATAATGTAATACCCGGCAAAAAAACGTTGTTCTCCAAACGGGACGGTGCAGAAGCATAACTCATCTCAACTCTCATTTGCCGTATTATAGCTTGGGAAAGTAGATAGCTGTCAATGTCAGTGTACAATTTATTGTTTGCTTGTCGTGATTGTCAGCTGGTAATGAAGCGGCCGCCATTAAATTATTCTCGGATAACTTATTTACTCGATGCATTTCGGCGGTATAACGATTTACTCTCAGATAGAAAGATAATCCGAGATTAATATTTGGTAAAACGAAAAGTTGTCCAACTCTAGAGTAATTAGTGATTTTATTCCCAGGATAAGACTTATCCAAGTTTGGTCGAATCCGCCCTTAATGACTTGCTATAGAAATTGGGTATGACAGGACGCAGTAATTGGGCTGTGGAGGTCTGATGCCAGTTGGTGCATGTAAAATATTGCAGTTTGTGCGACATTGTGAGATTCGGAGACGACCAAAAACCCAGAACTGGGAAAAACTAGACAAATGGACATCATTTGTTTCAGCTCACATGCTCGAACAAAAAATGAACACGAATTATGACACTGTTGAAACTTTGGGCAAAATTTGTCGTTTTTAACTGCAAAATTGTTAAAATTTCAGGTGGTAAAAACCTGCTGCTCTTGATAATAACTAACTGTCCAGAGTAGATATTAAACCGCACATATGTGGTACCAACCACTAAGTATAAGTGGCTTCATCATCAGCATCATCATCTGATCTGCCTAGCCTTTTCCCAACTCTGTTGGGGTCGGCTTCCAGTCTACCCAGTAACTAGGTAATACGATACTACTTGGATAAGACTGGTTGTCAGACTTTCAGGCTTCTGACGACCCGTAACGACTGTCAAAGATTCAAGAATGACAGTCGGAACCAACAGCTTAAGGTGCTTTCCGAGTCACGGAGGGGTCTCGATATGTAAAGATGATCACCCATCCACGAACCGACGGCGGCAAGAGTAGCTTAACCTTCGATCGACCCGGCTGTTATTATTTAGCCACGAGCCCTGAGTCTTTTGCATTCTGTATAAACCCCTTATCATGTACCCATCGTTTGGATTGTATGTATAATTGAAACCACTGTTCTCAACGCTAGTTATAATATTTATGATACACCCTTATACCGAGGGAGATAAATGATCCTATTATAGCTTAACGTGTGTGCTACATAAGGATGGGCAGAATGGTAAGCTAGTTGGATTTTATTTATATCGCAGTAACTTTTTTAGATTTGTTTATTTATAATAGCTAAGGGGAATCCTTGCACTGCCTCTTTATTTCAGCAAACAGTATAATAATAGTGGTATGGCGAACAGGGTGTAAAGTTCACTCATCCACTATAGAAAAGGGAGAATCCTCCGACCAGATAGGTGTCGTCTCTGGTGGGCTATTGCCCGACGATTAATGTCGGGACGTTGTATATAATCATTTTAGTCGTGCAGTAAACTCTGCTTTCGTGATGCAGGATTTCAGTGTGATGCATAGTTCACATATGGCATTGTAGATGCTGCCACAAGTCTTTATTACATTTGTCGTTTAAAAAAAAGTTACTTCGTAACAGTAGACATCTTATTCATGTTTATTTTAGACTAGCTGCGCCCCCCAGTTTCTCCCGCGTAAGTCTCGATCCCATGAGAATATCGGGATAAAAAGTATCCTATGTCCTATTCCAAGTCATGGTCTACCCATTTGCCAAATTTCATCTAAATCCGTTCGGTCGTTTTAGTGTGAAAGCGTAACAAACAAACAAACTCACTTTCGCATTTATAATATTAGTTAGGATGTCCATAATATTTATTCTTCACATCATTTAGTTTTATCGTAATGGTTTCTACCCAAAATGTTCCTCATCCTTGCCCATCCGTGAATCTCAGACGGTCAAAATGATCCATCGCCACGAATCCCTAATGCGGCGCAAAATATATTTATCACAAGATTACATAAGGCGCGATAACTTCACAGGCGGCTGGGTTCCGTACAATAAGCTGTTACAAATGTTAGTGCTATTTATCTTTTACTAAGGTACTTAGGTTTTGTTTTATTGTAGACATTTTTTCTGGCCATTTTGTGCCCAAAGGTTTCTAGTAAAGATTTATAATATTTCCACATTTTATAACAATATTTTTTATATTACTTTGTGTGGTCCGTTACTACAGGGTGTAAGGGTAAACCGTTGTCACTCAAACTATGGGTAGTTGACTTAAATATAAAAATAAATGGCCGAGTAACAATAAAAAAAACGTTATTTTCTTTAAAAGATTTAAAAACAGTTTCTATCCGACACCGTGCTCGCTAGCGAAACAGCTGACTGACTGAGGGTGGGGTCGCGCTTGCGGCCGGTCAGGTTACGTCCCGGGCCACCCACCCGTGTTGAGACGCAAGTTCGTTGCACTAGCGCCATAGGGTGAAAGGGTGAAATACTCTTGGGGTAAAATGTAGTTTTTTTTAAAGTGTAACTCCATTGATTTTACGTTCTATAAATGAATCCAAACCACTGGTAACGATAACGGTTAACGGATTACGGTTAGGTACGGTGTAGGTACTACAGGTAAACATCTTTTTTTTGTTTTTTTTGTTTGGGAAATCTTCATATGACTTCTCCCGCTCTGGGCGGAGCGGAAGGGCGTGTCAGACTCTTACTGACTAAAACCCACCCGTGTTCCTTCAGTTGCCTGTTGCCAGGGTCCCGGTATCCCTTTCGGACTATTCCGCAACCCTGGCAGGACAGGTACACCTCTGCCAAATGCTTCTAGGATTACAGGCGTTATGTTATCCTAACGAGCAAAATGGAGCAAATGGAGCTATGGTTTCATAAAGGTTTATATGTGGTCTGAAACTCGAATAGTGTTATTTTATAAGTCTATTTATTTTTTAAGAGCATTCATATCACCTTAAGTAATGCTTAAGAAGAGTTTGAGAAATTCTCAACTTCAAATACTTACATCAGAAACCGGCTGATAGTCTTTCCATAACTCCATCCCCGGTTTTTATCATCTACTTTAACTTAGCTTACTCCAAAGTTAAAACAACGTACAAACTCATTACCTACATTTTATCTAAAGTAGGTATAATATTAAGATAAGATCACACTTAAACGTTTTGGTCGTAAACTCACCCTGAACTTAAATAGTCTTTTAACGATAGATTATCTTTTGGGGAAGTGATTAACTACCGGTTTCGATAAAAGATAAGCGTATATAAACCGCTTTTATTTGAGAAGACCCTGAGTTGCACGAGTCATAATCAGCCTATAATGTTCCCACTGCTGCGACACAGGCCTCCTCTCTGTGAGAGGGAGTGGGCTGTAATCCACCACGCGGGCCCAGTGCGGGTTGGTGGATGTCACATGTCTCTCACATGTCCAGCAGTGGGAACATTATAGGCTGATTATGCTAAAGCGCCTGCCAGGGTTTGAACCTACGACGTAACTCGTAAGTCGTGGCCGTTACCACTGGGCTACCACTGGGCTGGTATATTTTGCTTTATCATAATTATTATTAAAAAAATATTTAGATAAAACGCATTAAAGTTGGGGAGTGGGGGCTCGCTACGTCACAAGTCAGTATAAAATCTACCGGCCAGTGACGTCATGCCAAATTTTACCTCAATGTATTGCAGTAATTTGTTGATTACGTAAAAAAATTATAAATACGTGTTCAATATAATCTTTAAGGTCAAAATATTTTTTTTGTCGACCTCATTTTTCTCTTGAGCGCTTGAAATTTGTGTTTGATTTGAATAATCTTGTCTGTTTACGATTTAAAAGTTTAGTATAAAAGTATTTATTTGACAAGGAGTACACAACAGCAATACAAGAAAAAAATGCAAATTCACATAAAATCTTAGTGTTTAGATAATAGTAAGATCCTCTCAAAAATATATTCTAAACTCTTTTGATGATTGTATTGGTCTACACTAAAGAATACGTCAGCTTTTAGATGGCTCGCTTGTTTCCACTGAGGGGCGTAGTAATTCATTCGACCATGGAAAAAAGTAGTTCCATGTCTTCAATTCATTAGCATTCTTCAAACTGAAGACGGCAATACTGCTTAGCAGCTGCTTTTTTCGAAAAGAATTCTACTATTCCAATATTTAAACTCGATAAAAAGTTCTACGTTCGCATTTCTTCGATATCATGTCGCAATACACGGAAACTATGACGTAAGCTACTTTTCCAAGATGGCGGCTAACAGGAAATAGAAACGTCAAATGGTCGCGCTGAAACGGGAATGTTTTTAATTAAGTCGATTCAATGTATGATCCTGAATGGTTGCAGGTGTGTGGTAGTTTATTTTTACCCGACTACGCACAAGGAAGGGTAATGAGTTTGTGCTAAAGTGGTTAATTATAAATAATATGTACAATGTGACATATTCGCCTCATATTACGTGAGTCTTTTACAAAACTGGCGAAATACCGTACATCTCTAAGCCGCTGCCGGGAATCGTGATATAATATGTAATTTGTAACTAAAGCTCAATGATATTGATTGATGTTATACATATTATTCCAATTTACATATTATTATAAATAAAATAAAATAAATTGGCAAAGTTTCCTTTGGACGAAACATGAATATAAAAATCAAAAGGTCGAACAGAAAACGAGTCAATTAAAAAAAGAGGTCAAAGTAAATGATATTGACGTAACAAAAACAGACATAATGTCATAAATTGATGTCACAAATAGCGTCATTAACGAATTGTCGTGTTGAGCCGAACAATTCAGTAATTCCGGCTCGTTTGATCCAAATTGTGCTAATTACGTCGATTATACTCCATTCTGCCCGCTGTGAGGCGAGTACGTATAATTTAATATAGGTATTCATACTCTATGTACGAATGATAGCGTGAAGGTTGACAGGGGAGAATGGCTGAAGAAAACGTGTTGTGCCGACCACAAGTAACATGGGACAGGGGTAGGAAGATGATAATGATTCATACTATGAATGAGGAGCTCGTGGCTAAGTAATAACAGCCGCACAGGTCGAACCATCAGGTTAAGCTACACTTGCTGGGGTTGGTCAGTGGATGGGTGACCATCTTTACCTACCGCGACTCCTCCGTGCCTCGGAAAGCACGTTAAGCCGTTGGTCCCGGCTGTCAATCATGGATTTTTGACAGTCGTTACGGGTCGACAGAAGCCCGAAAGTCTGACAACCAGTCTTACCAAGGGTTATCGTATTACCCAGATAGGTACTGGGTTTTGCAGGTCAGATAGGCAGTCGCTCCATGTAAAATACTGGTATTCAGCAGGTTACACTGGAAGCCGACCCCAACACGGTTGGGAAAAGGGTAGGCAGATTGATTGGCCTATAAATCATTCATTTATTTCCCCCTAGTTTCCACTAGAAAACTCAATACTTCGACCCCACAAAAATAAATTAAAAAAATATAACACATTTTCTATGCTAGCAAACTACATTTTCCTTCTAACCTCTATCGACAACCTTTCACCATAAATTAATAGTGACGGACCTTCAATGTTATCGATATTCTATGCGGTGACCCGTAGAAAATGATGTTAGATAGAGGGGTGACAGGGTCTTATAAATTATCGATAAACACACATTATGGCGTGTTTTGTCAGCCGTATGAAGACTTATTCCTTAAATAATGTCACTTTTTTAGTTAGACCTGTTTCTTTCGGCGCCAGATCTAAGTACTTAATATAACATCACGCCTTTATTCCCCGAAGGGTTAGGCAGAGGTGTACCTTTAGAACACATACATTTTGCCAGTTATATTTAAGTCCCATTTAAGCCTATTGCCATCGGGCGGGCACTAATCCAGACTCTGGGCTGCTACTAAGAAATTCCAGATGAAAAACCCAATAACACTTTGCCCAACCCGGGAATCGAACCCAGGACCTCATGCTCAACAGTAGCGCTTGCGACCACTGGACCAACGCGACAGTTAACACAAGTACTTACAAAATCGCAATGTGCTTCATGGGTATTTGAGATTGTGGGCTTTTAAAAAACATACTTTTTGAACTCTCCCATCCCCGTCTAGCGAAGTATTAATACATAGCTATCTTTTATATTCTGGTGCTGTAAGCACTATATTCCCAGGCATAACTTTCCACGTACCTACCTACATACGCATGTGACTTTTTCAATTAAAATATTATAATAAAATACAATAGACGTAGATATATTTAGTAACCTATTCCGCTTGACTATTCTTCAAGAGTCATAAAAACCCTGTGAGAAATCGACACGTGTTTCACCTCTCAACGAGGCATCCTCAGGATAACGATTGACCAATTGCATCATCAGACGGACTACGTCTGATGGCAGCCTACAGACGACTGTCAGAGATCTAAGAATGGCAGTCGGAACCTACGGGTTACCGTACTTTCCAAGGTACAGACGATCTCGATCGAGATCGAGATCGAGAGTCTCGATGTGTTATACAGGGTGTAAGGGACAGCCCTCCGTAAATTAACAGGGGGCATTCAGCTCCTTATTTTGAATCCTATTCCACCGAAAATTGTCTCAGGAAAATGTTTTTTTTTAATTTCTATGTAAAATTACATTCTCTGTAGACAGCAGTCCATTTATGTAAATAAAACAGCTAAAACTTTTTACAAAAAAAAAAAAACCAACTTCCAAAAAAAACACTAAAAAAGTGAAAAATAACTTTAATTTCGGAAGTCGGTGTCTTTGCTTTTCAGTTTTCGTTTTTTGCCACCGACTTCCGAAATTAAAGTTATTTTTCACTTTTTTAGTGTTTTTTTTTGGAAGTCGGTTGTTTTTTTTAACCGACTTCCAAAAAAATAAAAACTTTTTACAAAAATAGAACCTCCTCCAGGTTCTATTTTTGTAAAAAGTTTTTATTTTTCACTTTTTAGTTGTGGTACCTACCCCACTCAAATCCGAATACCACTACCTGCTATCTAAATAACAGTGAAGGAGTCAAACAGGATATCATCTAGATAAACTAAGTGGGAAAAATACGTAATATTGAAGCTAACTCAAAAATTACGCAAGCAAAGTTAATAAAATTTATATGGGACCACCTCGGAAGCATGACCTATCAAACAAAAAAAGAATCATCAAAATCGATTGATAATTGGCGGAGTAATCGAGTAACAAACATACAAAAAAAAAAAAAAAAAAAAAACATACAGATGAATTGAGATACTCCTGCTTTTTGAAGAATCGGTTAAAAAAAAAAAAAAACTGCAGTGGATGTTGAAATACTATAGCCAACGACCTCCGGCCACGGGAATTGCGGCTATGTGGGTTTTGCCACGGTAACGATACACTGCGTGTGAGGTAATAAAACAAATCAGGTTTATTGGATTCCCATAACGTTCCTGAAATAATTTCATGTACCGGCCATCTTAGTATCATATACTGAATTCATCCCATCAGTTTGAGGAGGGCTGTCCCTTACACCCTGTATTATGGTCCCCCCATCCACGAACCGATCTCGTCAAGCGTAGCTATTAGTCGTCATCTCGGTAGTCACCCTCTTTCTAGCCATATTATCTTTCACACAGTCCATCCATCGTTTCTTTGGTCTTCCCCTACTCTATAGCCATCGACATTAATACTCAAAACTTTCCTCACAACATTTTCCTCATTCCACGCACCACATGCCCATACCATGACCACCGATTTACACACAACTTTTCAGTCACCGATGCCGCTTTCAGACTTCCTCTTATGTACTCATTTCTTATTCTATCCATTCGTGTAACACACATCCCTCTTAGCATTCTCATCTGAGCTGCTGCAATTGCCTTTCATACATCCCTTTTGTGGCCCAACATTTTGATCCACACAAGACAGTAGAAGGCCAATTCTCTTAAAAAACTGGCCAAGTGCGAGTCGGACTCGCGCACGAATACCATCCATATTTAATATTATAAATTCGAAAGTAACTCTGTCTGTCTGTCTGTATGTGACCTTTTCACGTCTAAACCACTGAACGGATTTCGATAAAATTTGGCAAGCAGATAGATGATATCCCGGAGAAGGACATAGGCTACTTTTTATCGACATACCATGCGGGCGGAAGCTAGTTATCTATAAAAACGGCAAAAAATCACCATTGTTGTATGGGAGCCCCCTTAAATAATTATTTAATTATGTTTTCTAGTATTTGTTGTTATAGCGGCAATAGAAATACATCATCTATGAAAATTTCAACTGTCTAACTATCACTGTTCATGACATACAGCCTGGTGAGAGTCGGACAGACAGACAGACAGACAGATGGACGGACAGCGGAGTCTTAGTAATAGGGTCCCGATTTACCCTTGGGTACGGAACCCTAAAAACGTTCACATTCAAGTCGCAATCTGTCATACTTGTCAAAAATGTTGGTAAATTGATTGTATTTTTGACAGATTGCGAAAGCAATGCTAATGCCAACGTTCTTAAAAATCACGGGAGGTCTAACCAAACAAAGGTCTAATGAAGACATTCGTATGATAATACTAAATGATTTCATAATTCTGTCGACTAACGAAAAGTCTAACATAATCGGGTCCCTGAAATTACATGGTAATGCTGCAGATTGGAATATCTAGATCGCTTTATATCCCGGCCTTAGATAGACCTTATTAAAATAAAAATAGGGACAAACGAAAGCTATCGACACGAAATTGAGATTTGGAGAGTCGAAAAATATCGAATATTACATAATTGTATTGCAATGAATTGAAACTATATTTTTTACCCGACTACGGCGAAGAAAAAAGGAGGGTTATGATTTTGACCCGTATGTATGTATGTAAGTATGTATGTATGTATGTATGTTCAACTGTCAAAATCCGGAGTCACACGTAATCTGTTCGATTTATGCCCTAACACGTGTGACTCCGGATTTTTAATTTGTCTGTCTGTGGTGTCTTGTTTAATACCTTTTTAGTCGTAGTTGGGTTTTAGTTTTTACTACTTTTTTTTAAACTAAAATAACTGCCAACTTGTCTTCTGAGTATTAAACTTGATTTTATATCTTCACTAGCTGCGCCCCGCGGTTTCAGCCGTGTAAGTCTGGATCCCTTGAGAACATCGGGATAAAAAGTATCCTATGTCCTATTCCAGGTCATGATCTACCCCTGTGCCAAATGTTATCCCAATTCTTTTAGCCGTTTTAGCGTGAATGCGTAACAAATAAACAAATTCACTTTCGCATTTATAATATTAGTTAGGATTGACCGACATACAGTCATACAACGTGAATACCTAATGTATTTTTACTTAGTACTACTAGTACTAGTAGTAGTAATTACGGAACCCTAAAACAATCGATCAAACAAAATGTTCAACAAAATTTCTCGAAAAAAAAACTTAATTCTTATAACGTGAACACTAAAGAAGCGATCAACACTTTTATCTTTTACAAAAAGCATTTAAAATAATGGCTCTTTATCCTTCAGAAAAACCAATGGCCTAAAAAATTCGACGATTATCTTTAAATAAAAAACTAGTCATTAATCTTGTCTTTAATATATTTTTTACAAGATTCCTAATATCCTTAAATATCCGTTGAATAAAAATTAAGTCTTATAAATCTTCTGTAATGAGCTGGTCTTAATTTGTTGAGAACTAAGCTTTAATAATATTCTCGATTTATTCTTAGGCTATGCACAGATGTAACTCTCTCTAGGCCCCATCTCCACGTACGAGAATATAGCGGCGATACAGTCTCGTCCCATGCCATCACATTCAATAGAAACTCTATGAATCAATCTCCACACGGCGACAATTTGAACCCACAGTGAGACTATCGCCGCAATTCTGTCGTGTGTGGAGATGACAGACTATCGCGATAAGATAACATTTACGAAATTCGAACGCTGTCTCGTCGTGAATCCTCGATGATTTACTTTAAAAACAAATGAGTTCGCTTTCGAATTGTGTGCGCTCACTTGAGTAAGATTCCAAGTGAACTTTACATGCGGAATAGCACTCATCATCTGCCCAGCCTTTTCCCAACTATGTTGGGGTCGGCTTCCAGTCTAACCGGATGCAGCTGAATACCAGTATTTAACATGGAGCGACTGCCTATCTGACCTCCACAACCCAGTAACTGGGTAATACGATAGCCCTTGTTAAGACTGGTTGTCAGATTTTCGGGCTTCTGACGACACGTAACGACTATCAAAGATCCACGAATGACAGCCGGGACCAACGGCTTTACGTGCTTTCCGAGGCACGGAGGAGTCTCGGTATGTAAACACCATGCACCGACCAACCCCGGCAAGCGTAGCTTAACCGGATGGATCGACCCGGTGCAGCTGTTACTACTTAGCCACGAGCTCCTCCACATGCAGAATAGCACTACGGGCAAGATAACACATGTGTCATAGTTTGCGTGGGGGCTCTGAAGTTACTCTGAATGTAGGTGGTTCAATGATTAGACACTCAGGAAGATTATTTCTGCAGCGACCATAGAAGTACGTGCAAACGTCTCCAACAACAATGCTAGTTTCAAAGGTACTTCAAACTAGAATTCTATCTATCGTAACAGTGTTTTCAGTCATAAATCTCAGGTCACTGTCTTAAAACAATCTGTTGGTTTCAAAAATATTACTTTCAAATGGGATTCAAACTCGAAACGTGTAGCGAAGCAACTGATCGATCAACTAAGGACGCGTTCCTACTATGTCGTGGCGACAGATTATCGTGTCGTTTAAAGCGTCGCATCGTGACATGTGTATTTAAATGGAAGTGTTCACATTTAAGACGACACGATTAACTGTACTGTGTCACTGTTAACGTTAAATTAATTGTCACAACATCCTGGGAACCCGTCATAAATATGCTTATGAGCAATGCGTAACTTTATTTGTATCATTTTATTTCGTTAACCTAAAAAATATATTATAAATATTTTTTTTAAAATATTAGTCAGAAAACATCTCTCTTGCCCAAAGACGCTGTACCTATTTTTATTCATCTAAAACCACCTAATCCTAATAATGATTTAAATGTAGCAATTTCAGCAAACCTATTTGATATAGTTTCATTACGTAAGGAAATTAATAGCACTGCATTCTACATAGAGCACGGAGAGGTTTGTAGAGGCGGCATTGGAAACACTTTCTATACCTACAAACCAACGGTATCCCTGGCACTGGGACACCAATCAATCATTCAACTCAGCCTATGGAAGTCCACTGCTGGACATAGGCCTCTCCCGTATTATTATTATTGTGAATGTGAGGACTATGTGTATTTTTTTGTTCTCAGTTAATTTTAACGATGGTCTGGCAATTTGAGTACCTACTTTATGCGGCCTACCCAAATGTCCTTTGTTTGGTCGAGTCGTTGAGCTCCTTAAGTTCTGAGTTGAGACTGCCCCACAACACCCTGTCGTCTGCCTTCCGTACCCAGTCTGTTCCAGCCACCTTTTTAAGGTTGTCGGACACTATAATGACGTATAAAGAACCTTTCTAACTCTTGACAGAAATTGTGCACTCAACGCACTTTCGGAGCACTTATTTTATCAGTAGATACTGTCGTCTCCAGACGCCGGTGATTCCGTCTTCTGTGGCATTCCACATGAATTACAAGTACTTCAAACGTGGATTTTACGAATGAGCTGTAACTGAGAGTATTTCTGCATAAACATGTTATTATTTTCCTTTTTGAAAAATGTAGATGTAGAAGAGCTTATTTAAGTTTCAAGATTATTTTTCTTGGGGACTTTTACATCGATTTTCAGTTATAGTTGGTTAGTTTTAAGTTATGTAAGTATTGGTTTTGGGTAGTAAAAACGGCCACAATTTCAAGTGGGTAGTTTCTGAAAAGTCAGTTTAACTGATTCAGTTGTTGTAAGGGCAATATTGCACGGTTCAACCAAATTGATTTAGTTGATTCATCCAAATTGAAAGGTAACAGTGAACCATGTAGGTATTATTGCCATAATAAGCGCTTTAAGGGATAATGGGAACCGTGTTTTTTAATGTTTTACTTTGTTACTTCTATTAAGAACAACTAACTACGATCTAAAATGTTTTCTGACTTGTAACATCTTTCCATCTGTGGGAGTGATTTCGTGAAAAGGGACGGAAGCGTGTAACAGGAACCCCAAGAAGTGCACGCTATTTGTTTTGACCAATGAGCGCGCGCAGTGCTAGATTTGGCCGTCAGATGGTAGCAACCCATTTTCCGAGAGGTTGGTACTATCAGCCAAGATGTCAGATGTTACACATAATATGCGACTAATGTAAGGCTCACTCGTTTTTTTAATAAGTTTTTTAAAAGACTCATGGTCACAATCGCGTGTGCTGAGCGTCATGTCCTGATTCAATCACCGGGTTGGTTGTCAACTTTTTTCGTGACACACAGACTTAAAGTAATCATAATAATAAATGTACTTTTAGATAGAATAGATAAGAAAGAAAATAAATAAACGAATAATAATGTACTAACAAGTATATAAAAACTGGAGGAAATAATCATAGTACATCAAAAAATTCGCTCGCATCACTGTCAACAGGAAAAGTGCCCAAAAGGCTGGCAGCATTGCCATGTTTTATGGCTTTTAATCTTATACTTTGAATTGTATTTAATTATCCTTTTACATAGTTCCCACTTATAGAAGCAACAAGAATAATGTACCCACGATTTTTTAATATCTTGATTTAAAAGTGTCCTTGGAGTTTCTTGCCCGTTCTTCTCCATAGAGATCTACGTTTTTGGAATGGGCAACTAGCTTCAACTTTGTGACTAACTGACCGACTCTTTGACAATTCAAAAGTGCCTAAAAATGGGTTAATTTAAATAGATGCTTTGAGTTTGAATTTGGCTGGCGAAATATGAAGTCTACTTCTGTCTACCACGTCGGAGTATACTTTAGCGTGATGTTATGTGTTGTGTAGCCGGGTATATTTGCCCACACATTAAAGTAACCACAACAAACACTATTTCTAATTCGGGGCCATAGATTTGACAGCGTTCATCGTATATTAATGTACTAAACCAGGCCACCACCGTGTCATTGAATAAATTATAAGTGTGACCTGTTATTCATATTGGATTGGACAGTTTTTACTGATGGAATTTTTGTATCGGTATTTACCTATACTTTCCGGGAGAGCTCGTGGCTAAAGCATATCAGCCGCATGGCTCGATCGAAAGTTAAGCTACGCTAGCCGCGGTCGGTTCGCGGATGGGTGACCATCCATTTCAGCTCTTACCCCCCACCGTGGCCGTGGCTCGGAAAGCCCTTTTTAGGGTTCCGTACCCAAAGGGTAAAACGGGACCCTATTACTAAGACTCCGCTGTCTGTCTGTCTGTCCGTCTGTCACCAGGCTGTATCTCATGAACCGTGATAGTTAGACAGTTGAAATTACTAACTACGAAACTAAAAACAGAATAAAATAAATATTTAAGGGGGCTCCCATACAACAAACGTGATTTTTTTGCCGTTTTTATAGTTAAGGAACCCTTCGTGCGTGAGTCCGACTCGCACTTGGCAGGTTTTTTTTTTTAGAGTATGGGAAATCATCGAATGACTTCTCCGCTCTCTCCGCTCTGGGCGGAGCGGAGGGCGTGTCAGAATTTAACTGACTAAAACCCATCCGTGTTCCTTCAGTTGCCTGTTGCCAAGGGCCTTGGTTTCCCTTTCGGACTTTCCCGCAGCCCCGGCAGGAAGCCGTTGGCCCTGGCTGTCATTCGTAGATCTTTGACAGTCGTTACGGGTATTCAGAAGCCCAAAAGTCTGACAACCAGTCTAAAGTGTATCGTGTTAAACAGCCGTCGCTCCATCTAAAATACGGTATTCAACTGCATCATTCTTCTCTATTTTATTTATAGGTAAAAAAAATAAGGTGCTGCGGTACACAGCACTTTCCATCTGACAATCTGAATTTCAGTGACTTCAAAATCAGCACCGAATTAAAATGAATGAAAACTATGAATAGTTGAAATGCCGCTGACATTTAGAGTGCTTTTGTAGCTGATATAATTTATACAATATTTTCCATTTAAATCTGAAATACGTGGATGAAATCGTAATGTGAACGGATGAAAACAATCAAGAGTATGTATATAAATGGTTTGGAATGATTTAGAGGTTATTGACACGCTATACAGTTATAGTGCCATTCTGTAAATTTCGCTTGGAACCTCACTCAAGTGAGCGCACACAATTCGAAAGCGAACTCATTTGTTTTTAAAGTAAATCATCGCTGATTCAACTCGAAACACCGTTCGAATTTCGAAGTGATGTTTAGAGAATTCTTCAGGGCATCATTGGCCACGCTTGGTCATTTTGTTCTAAGAGTAGGTCAATAATATCTAGCTAAGTAAAAAAATTTACACGTTTGGGCATAAATCGAACAGATTACGCGTGACACCGGATTTTTAATTTGTCTGTCTGTGATGTCTGCCAGGCGCCATATTCAATTTAATGTAACGTCACATAACCTATAACCAGCAGACGATCAAGACGCTTCCAACGATACCTCATTTGTCAAATTATGATGAGGAGTTTAGAAGTTATGAGGGAACAGATGAACAAACATACATATGCCGGTCAAAAGCATAACCCTCCTTTTTGCTTCGCCGTAGTCGGGTAAAAATATTATTTAGTGGCGGTACTGACTGCAGAGTGCACCGCAGGTTCGCTTAAATTATGAAAACATATAATATGAAACAGGTTGCATTAGAATAGCTTCCACGAGTTGATTGTAGCGTCGTCGAGTTTATTTTTATGCAACCCATTTCTCCTAACTATTAATAAACATCATCTGCCTAGCCTTTTCCCAACTATGTTGGAATCGGTTTCCAGTCTAACCCGATGCAGCTGAATACCAATATTTTACATGGAGCGACTGCCTATCTGACCTCCAATACCCAATAACTGGGTAATACGATACCCCTTGGCAAGAAAGACTGGTTGTCAGACTTTTCGGCTTCGACGACCCGTAACGACTGTCTGTAGGGGACGCGACTAAGTGGTACCTGATGGGTTTCGCTATGCTACTAAGTTAAACACTCAAATAGCTTTAAAGGGTTTATTGAGATAACGTTTAGGCTATGCTATCGCTAAAATTATGGAAATGAATGCACCCGGTCGCTATCCGTTATGCACTGAGCTCAGGGCGCACTCAATGCGGCCGCTTCGTATTGCTTGGTAAGCAAAACGTGGTTGATTGCAATTATTGCATCGAACATGCTCCCGAGGGGACGAGATGAGATAATGAGCTTAAACAAAAATAAAGAGTTAGGTGAGTGTGAGCTTAAAATGCTAAGGAGTTAAGACATTATTAGATGAGAAATGATTGACAAGATGATAGAACAATCATATCATGATCTTATAGCTAGATACATATATGCTCAAACGGTTGAGTCATTAATCGAGAATACTGATTGTCTTTTAGCTAAGGGAGACGTTGACACGTTTCGCCTCTTTGAACGCAAACTAGACCACCGTTTACAAAAATTTGATACGCGCGCACCATCACTGACACTTGGCTCCTGCTCGGACAGGGGTCGACTTCGCGCACTTACACTAGAGCTTTGCTCTCGCTCAGATTGGTTTATACACACACTCACACTCGCTGGTACGCTCTGGATTCGCCCTTGGATGGGCGCACCACCGGTTCGATACTTCCTCCACAGGAACCACAGGAACGCTGCGATAGCTGCTGCTAATAGGCTATACAACAACACATACTGATGTATGTCATGTGTCGTTAAAACCTCTGTCTGCTCGGCTGATTTTTTCATCGATTGAATTTGCTCACCGAGATGATTTAAAGAAACGTTTATCGGTGTGGTATCTTCGTTGATCATATAGTCTTGGAAAGTTTTGATAGGTAGCGTAAGATTACTGTTGATACGATTTATGGGAGTTAATTTCATCTCGAGTATATTTGGCTTGAGATTAAGCGTATTCTCTAATTGCTGATGAGAGTAAAGTATTACATCGTGACCCTTCGCAATGCATTGCTTAGTTAGTTGAATAAGTCCAGCCTTGCTGACTTCGCTCGCTTGTAGGTCGTTGTCGCATATAACTCTCAAAGAGTATGAGTCACAACAGAAATACAAATAGGTAGAAAAGTCGTGTAATGGAACCCATTTGTTTTCACAGCTAGATTTGATGGTCCTGCAAGTGGAAAGCTTCTCTTTTTCGCAGAATTGTTCATCGGGACCTAAACTCTGGACTGGCCCTCGAAGACGACAAAGGTAGGTTTCCGCTTGGTATTCACAACTTTG
Organism: Lithophane ornitopus; assembly: GCA_948473465.1. Taxonomy (NCBI): domain Eukaryota; kingdom Metazoa; phylum Arthropoda; class Insecta; order Lepidoptera; family Noctuidae; genus Lithophane; species Lithophane ornitopus. The sequence continues at coordinate 5,207,068 of OX419642.1, read as the reverse complement.
TAGATCGCTGACGCTAGCTGTTACGTATGAATCTCTTCTCAAGTTTATCGCTATGTATTCAGACGCTGGCTTGATGCTGATCATACTTTTATTAATTTGAACCGGTACTGGTATCAAATTGTATAGCTGGAACGTATCTCTGCTAATTAACGGTAAGTTAATTTTAAATATGAAATATTCGTCCGTCATCCTTGCCTTAACTTTCAACAGTTTGTAGATCTCATATAGGTTGAACTTAACGTTATCTATAGGTAATGCTAGCTCTTTCGATATTTGACTAGATATAATCTGTAAGTCCCCACGGAGTTGTTGTGGAGTCAAGAGATGTAGATTGATCTGACCATGATAGATCTCAGTCATTGTGTCAAGAAAGGTGTCCTGAATCCGCTTTAAATTCTGAATCATATTTATGGTCGCTAATGCTGCTAAAGAGAAATCTTGCTGAATAGACATTACGTCGATCTCCTGTTGCAATGTGTTGGTGACGCTGTCTAAATAATTCAAATGTTTGTTAATTATCTTATGCTGCTTTTCAATAGTCTCTTCTGTTCTTTTTAAGATATTATACTCCGCTTCTATGACCGATGTCTGATTCCTGTAAAGCTGATTAAGGTCGTTTATATTCCTATGCACAAGTTCAATGTCACACTTGTATTTTTCTGCGAATTCCTGATCCAGTACTCCGAACAATGAATTAGCTATGGTGCCGACAGCGTTGATAAGTCCGCGTCGAGTTCGCGAACGCGATCCGAAGTGCTGATTGAGCAACAGCTGATTATAATATTGTAGTTCATCGTACGCGTGTTGTATTTGTAGGATGATAATTTTACAATGGCTCTGCTTTTGAATTTTCTCGCATGTTTGATCAAGATATTGCGAAAATTGAGTGACCGCTTTGTCTCCTTGCCAGTAAGGAGACATATTATAATAAGTTACGATTTTCCACTGATCACGAATAAGATGCATTTGTCCTAAAGGGTCAAAATACAATGTTTGATTGCTATCGAATGCTGTTACTTTGTAAGATGCTTCAGTGGATAGTACAAGGTTCATAAAAAATAGTAATGCTAATGCTATGTTATAAATTTTAGGACCACTGCCGGTCTGCTTGCTCGCTTTCTCTTCCGCTTTTACTTCATTGCTTTGCAGATGCTGCTTTTTTGCCTCGTTTTCTGCTATAGGTAGGATAGACAGCTTGATAATGGGCCGCTTTATGAAACCATTTTTTGTTTTTAATGTCACCACCCGGACAGCTTCATCTATTCCTGGATGGAGCTCTACCACCCGACCGACAGGCCATTTTCCCGGGGGTAAGTTATCGTCATGAATGGTAACCATATCTCCTATCTCCATATTCTTATGTGGTTTTAACCACTTGCTGCGTATCGATAACTGGCTAAGATACTCCGCTTTCCACCACTTCCATATGTCTTGAAATATTTTATTCACTAAATACCATCTTGTCCTGGCATCTTGTGCCGTGTCTATGACAGTAAGACCGGCACGAGTAGTTAAGAAATGTGCTGGCGTGAGAAAATCGATATCATCGGTATCCTCAGATATTGGGCACAGCGGTCTTGAGTTAAGGCTCGCTTCAATTTGAGCCAAGATTGTACAGTATTCTTCAAATGTAAGAGCTTGGTCTCCTATTACTCGTTTGAGATGTTGTTTGAGACTCCGAATAGATCGCTCCCAGATACCTCCAGCACTCGGCCAAGAAGGGCAGTTCCAATGCCATTCTATGCTCATCTCCGCTATTTCTCTGTAAAATATGTCGCTAAAAATACGCTCAAACTGTTGCTGTTCCTCCTGAAGGATCTTGTTGGCACCTACAAAGTTTGTTCCATTATCGGAATAGATGTGCTTTGGAGTCCCTCGACGTGCCGCCATGCGACGTAAGGCTGCTAAGAATGTCGAACTGCTAAGGTCGGAGACTAGTTCTATATGTACCGCTTTTGTGACCATGCAAATAAACAAGGCTATATACCCCTTGTTTGTTTTAATGCCTTTCCCTTTATTTGCTTTTACTCGAATGAACCCTGTGTAATCTACACCAGTATGATAAAATGGAGGTGCTGGATTAGATCGACATTCAGGCAGGTCTCCCATTATTTGATGAAGCTTTCTTGGTTCTTGTTTTTTGCAGGTCACGCATTTACGAAGCTGTTTTTTGGTAGCTCTATTTCCTTGAATTACCCAATATTGCTGTCTCAATAAAGACAAGGTGAGTCGAGGTCCTCCATGGAAGGTGTGTTCATGGGCTTGCTGGATAAGAAGTTCCGTTAATCTCCCGCTATATGGGATTATTATTGGATATTTCATATCAGTACTAATATTAGCGTTTTTAAGACGTCCCCCGACTCTTAATATGCCGCTTTCATCTAAAAAGGGCTGCAGATTTAATAATTTGCTATTTGAATTAAGTTTGCTATGCATTAAACTCTCGATATCCGATGTAAATTCACTGCGCTGTGTGCATTTAATTATAATTAATTTTGCTTTCCTAAGCTCTTGTAATGTGAGATATGTCGGCCTTTGTTTACTTTTCCGTGCAACTGCACGTAATAACCATGCTACAATTCGATTTATTTTTACGAAAGAGCTGTGGCGATTTATTAAATCTTCGACTACGCTGTCTTCCGGATTGCTATTTTGGACGGTTATAACTAGCTTTCGGACCTCTTCTTCCGTCGCATACTCTGCTTGCTCTTGCTTTGGCTTAAAGTCGGGTGTCGAGAGCCAAGCTGGGCCTCGCCACCACAACGAATGCTCTATTAATTGCGTAATGGATTGTCCTCTGCTTGCTGAATCGGCTGGATTTTCCTTAGTTGACACGTAATGCCATACGTCAGGTGATGCCACGCTAATAATTTTCTTCACCCTATTCGCTACGAATGGCTTCCAACGTTCCGGATAGCCTTGTATCCAGCTAAGGACGACCTTAGAGTCGCTCCAAGCAAAGATTTCGTAATCCATGCTACTCATGCTAGTGACTACTTTTGTTAATAGTCTGGTTAATAGCTCTGCTGCACATAATTCCAATCTAGGAAGCGAAACGGTCTTGCTGTTTGGTACTAATCTTGTTTTAGCTGCGACTAGTACTACCGATACTTCATTGTTCGATACTATTCTGGCATATACGACACATGCGTATGCTTTAATAGACGCATCACTAAATCCGTGTAACTGGATAAGGTCACCTCGTTTGCTTTGCAACCATCGTGGAATTTTGATTTTGCTAATACATCCCATATTTTTAGTTAATTTGATCCATTCATTGTTGATCTCGGCTGAAACTTCATCGCTCCATTGAATGTCATCTAGCCAAACCTTTTGAAACAACAATTTGAATTTTGTAGTTAGCGGCGCTAGCCAACCTAGAGGATCAAATAACCTGGATATTTCCGACAGAAGCAACCTTTTTGTTAGCTTCGTAGTATCCGCTGATGAATTATATTGGAAAGTAAATTCATCTGTTTTTGGATCCCATCTTAGGCCCAAAGTTTTCGGTGTGTTTTCCGTTTTGAAAATAAATGATGGTGTATGACTGTTTTGCTGCGATGAATTTATTTCTTCCAATAGCTTTTTTTCATTTGCTGACCACTTTCTCAGCAAAAATCCGCCGCTGCTTAGACACGAATTTACTTCCGCTATGCTGCTTTTCCCTTCATCCATATTATGAGCCCCCGAGACTAGATCATCCATATAGAAATCTTCTAGTATTATTCTTGCTGCTGCAGGAAAGTTATGCTTCTCGTCCGCTGCTAATTTTCTAAGGGTCATCATCGCTAAAAAAGGGGCTGAATTCGTTCCATATGTAACAGTCGTTAACTGGTATGTCCTAATTGGTTGTCCAGTTTGAGCTCTCCAAAGGAATTTCTGAAATTTTTGATCCGACTCGTTTACTATTATCTGCCGATACATTTTTTCGATATCGGCAGTGAATACGTATCGATACTGTCTCCACTTAAGCAAAAGTGCCTGCAGGTCTTGCTGCAAGTTAGGTCCTCGATGCATGACATCATTAAGACTTAGTCCCGAAGATGTTTTTGCGGACGCATTAAATACGACACGTAACTTTGTAGTGGAGGATTCCGCTCGCTGAACCCCATGGTGAGGTAGAAAGCACTCTATTCCATCGCTGCTAAGAGTCGCTAACTTCATATGTCCCAAGTCTTCATATTCGCTTAGAAATTGCTTATATTGCTGAGCTAAAGATCTTTGCTTAGTAAGCTTTTTCTCTAGATTCCTAAATTGCGCTAGTGCTATTTCCTTTGACGATCCTAACCTTTCTATCGCTTGCTGCTTCATCGGCAACCTAACTTCATAACGACCGCTTCTAAGTCGTTTTGTCGTTGATAGGTAATAGTCGACGCATTGTTGATCTTCCGCTGATATTTCATTTTGCTCGTGAATATCCTCAATTTGCCAAAATTTGTGAATATCCGCTATATTATTAACGATGACGTTACAATGGAACTGTGGTTTTACGGTTCCACATAGTACCCATCCTAGCTGGGTTTGCTGAGCTAAGGGCGAAGACGAATCAGGACCTCTTATCAAACCATCTAGTATGATAAGAGCATAGGCGTCTGCTCCGAGTAACAAGTCAACTGGGCGACTTGTATTAAAATCTGGATCCGCTAAATTAATATGTTCCAAATGCGACCACGAAGGCTTTCGGAACGACCGATTTGGTAAGTTTTTGATAAGACCTTTCATAATCAAAACATTCGTATGGAATTTAAAACTGGTGAACATAGACTGGCATGTAACGCTTAGCTTGCCCGTACAGCTAGATTCCTTTTCTCCTATTCCAGAAACGGTTCCATCAAATTGCTGTCGTTTTGAACCTAACTGCTGAGCTGCCTTCTCCGTAATCAGCGATACCTGTGAGCCCTGATCGATGAGAGCTCTGAGGACAATCTGTGTGCTATCTGCTGCTGTCACCCTTACTAACGCTGTAGCTAAAAGAATCTCAGTGAGATTTTGCTGAGATGCATGAACACCATTGCCGCTGCTTTGCTTTGAATTCTCTCCTTGCTTGAGATCTTCGTCATAGGTATTTTGTTTGCTCTCAGCATAACAATCATGCAATAACGTATGATGCCTGCCTGAACACGTGAGGCATCGTTTTTTGGAATGGCATTTATTACCATTGTGATTATAAATGCAGTTAATACAACATTTTAGTTGTTTGAGGGTTTTAAGTTTCATTTCCTTCGGCATTTGCCGAAACCTTTCGCAATTGTGTAATTTATGCTCAGCAAAACAATGAGGACATTTGATTTCCTGCACGTGCATTGCTTTTGAGTTCTTCGAACTATTATCGTTAAAATAATTGTTGTTGAATTTTCGACTGTTTGCTGTTTTTGATGAACCCGCTTTTTGCTGTGATTGCTGCGATTTTTGCATGGTGTCTTGTCGTCGGCGAGATGTTTCTAGACTAGTGAATTTATTTTCTAGAAACTCTAAAATGTCTTGTAGGACTGGTAGCTCTCTAGGGTTTTTTAACGACTCTATATACTCGGAATAAGATTCACTATCCAACTTTTGCGATAAGATATGTGCAATTAGAGGGTCCCACGTGCTAATATCTACACCTAGGTTTTTGATGGCGTGAAGACTCTCTATCGTGACGTCATGCAATTTTTTAAAGGCTGAAAATGGTTGCTGCTGTATATTGGGAAGATTAAGGAACACATTGGCGTGCGCTGTAAAGATAATCCTCTTGTTATCAAATCGATGATTTAGAATCTCCCAACAAACGTTATAGTTATCGGCACTGATTGGAAGGTGCTGTATCAAACGCTCCGCTTCACCTTTTAACTTGCTTTTCAGGTATTGCATTTTTTGAGCGTTTGACAATGTGTTGTTCTTGTGGATTGCTTCGCTAAATAGATCTTTGAAAGGCATCCATTGCTGGTAATGTCCTGTAAAAACTGGAATATCCATTTGAGGAGTGGATTTCTCTCGATATGATGTTGACCACATCTTGGAGTTAATAGCCTTTTTCAAGCTATTAAAAGTACGCTCGTGATTGCTGAAGCAATACTCATAGTCTTGTGCTAGATCTTCTCCCGATTCACCAATGATCTCCCAATGAAGGTTATCAATAGTATTCCACCGATTGTGTAGGGTTCGAAGGGCATCTTCGAACTCCCACTTGTCAACGATAGTTTCGACATCAATATTGTCGACTGCTCTAAGAAATGCTTTAAAATTGACCGACTGCTTATGGAGCATATCGTCAAGCTTGCTGTTGGATCCTCTTGATTCGAAGGTCGGTCTAGCTGTTGTTGGCGGTTCCGACTGACTCGCTGAAGTCCCGGGCGCCTCTAGCTGTGCTGTTTGAGGAAGATAAGGTGCTTTCTGATCTTGCTGCATCAGCTGTTCTTTCCATTGACTAATAAGCCCTTTCGCTGTTAAATAAAGCTGTTTCGTACTTTCAAATTCAGACTTAGTAAAATATTTATGATTCGTCTGTTCAAAAGGAAGAGTCTTCTCATGATTCACTTGGAAGTCCTCCCAGTACTTCTCAAGCAACTCGAGTCTACGCTTACAGTAATCTAAAGTTTTACGCTCTACGCTATCCTTTTTGAAATTGACGATGAATTTTCTAATGCTCTCTGATATCTCAGATTGAATAAAATAAAGGCTCTCCATCTCGCTGCTGGTGTAAGAAAAATTGAACGATCTTACTTGGAAAAATCCTTTACCGCTGCCAAGCTGACGAGGTTTGTTTCCCACGCCAGTGATTCGCTGATGTCGCTAGTGTGAGCTGTGAACTCACTGCTGCTGGAAGGGCACTTGTAGAGCACCGCTTTTGCTGCTACCGCTGAGAGAATATAATGGGCACTCCTACTCAATATACTCCCACCAAAGTCTCTCATAAAGTTTCGCTGCTAAGGTTACCACCACAGTCACTGCTAAGCTAAGAACCGCCGCAATCCAAAGTGTCACTGGTTCAGTTCAAATTCACTTCACGACCCTTCAGTCCCAAAAACTAAAGTCCGACCGCGAAGTCCTTTTTAGAGGCTCGAAGGACCAAAATGTAGGGGACGCGACTAAGTGGTACCTGATGGGTTTCGCTATGCTACTAAGTTAAACACTCAAATAGCTTTAAAGGGTTTATTGAGATAACGTTTAGGCTATGCTATCGCTAAAATTATGGAAATGAATGCACCCGGTCGCTATCCGTTATGCACTGAGCTCAGGGCGCACTCAATGCGGCCGCTTCGTATTGCTTGGTAAGCAAAACGTGGTTGATTGCAATTATTGCATCGAACAAAGATCCACAAATGACAGCCGGGACCACCGGCTTAACGTGCTTTCCGAGGCACGGAGGAGTCTCGGTATGTAAAAATGGCTAAGTTATAACAGGTGAGGGTCGATCCATCAGGTTAAGCTCCGCTTGCCGGGGTTGGTCCGTGGATAGGTGACCATCTTTACATACTCCTCCGTGCCTCGGTAAGCAGATAAGCCGGATCTATGAAAGTCGTTACGGGTCGTCAGAAGCCCGAAAATCTGACAACCAGTCTTACCACGGGGTACCGTATTACCCAGTTACCGGGTTGTGGAGGTCAGATAGGCAGTCGCTCCATGCTCCATGTAAAATACTGGTATTCAGCTGCATCCGGTTAGACTGGAAGCCGACCCCAATTGGAAAAAGGCTAGTCAGATTGATTATACGCCAATAGTCATTAGTCACGTTCACATAGCTCTAATTTGGCTCGAATGTAGCGCAGTAATCGACGCCTCCCAATTACTAATGTATTAGCAGAAAATTCAGATTACTGCTAATTATCCCGCCAGGGAATACTCTCAGTTACTGCCCCCGTAATAGTGGAGAATTCAATAGAATGTTTTTGACCAGAGTGTGTTGCCAGTGATGACTTATGGCACTGAAACATGGTCGCTCACAATGGACCTCATTAGAAGGCTAAAAGTCACCCAAAGGGCAATGGAGAGGGCTATGCTCGGAGTTTCCCTGCGTAATCGAGAAATTAAGAGGTCCGTAGGAGAACCAAGGTAACCGACATAGCCCGAAGTATTGCCAAACTTAAGTGGCAGTGAGCAGGGCACATTGCTCGCAGAACAGATGACCGATGGGGCCGAAAGGTTCTGGAGTTGCGACCGCGTACCGAAGACGTAGCGTTGGAAGGCCCAAGGTGGACCGATGACCTGGTGAAGGCAGCAGGAATCTGCTGGATGCGAGAAGCACAGAAACGGTCGAAGTGGCGGTGCTTGGGCGAGGCCTATGTCCAGACGTGGACGTCTTTCGGCTGAAATGATGATGATGATGCTGAATAGTGGAAAATTTGTGTGTACTACTGGTACTGCTAGTTTTTTTGTAGAATTTCAGTCTGACTGATTTCTAGAACAGGGTTCGCATTAACAGTCAGGGTTGCGGGAAAATCCGATAGGGATACCGGGACCTTGGCAATAGGCAACTGAAGAAACACGGGTGGGTTTTAGTCAGTAAAAGTCTGACACGCCCTTCCGCTCCGCCCAGAGCGGGAGATAATTTGATGATATCCCACCCTCAAAAAAAGGGTTCGCATTAATGATTTTTTTATAGAGAAATGACTGACAAAACAATGTATTGAAAACCGTTTTCTCTAAGTAATTATAATACGATACCCCTTGGTAAGACTGGTTGTCAGACTTTCGGGGACCTGTAACGACTGTCAAAATCCACAAATTAACGTGTCCGTGTCGTGGGACCAACGGCTTAACGTGTTTTCCGAGACACGCAGCAGTCTCGGTATGTAAAGATGGTCATCCATCCACGGACCAACCCCGGCAAGCGTAACTTAACCTGATCGATAGACCCGTGTGGCTGTTATTACTTAGCCACGAGCTTCACAGGGGAGAATGTCACAAATTCTTAGCTAATTTAAAGATAAACAAGTTGAGTCAAACGTTTTTTTTTTTGAAGCTGGGAAGTAATCAAATTACTTCTCCGCTCTGGGCGGAGCGGAAGGGCGTGTCAGACTTTTACTGACTAAAACCTACCCGTGTTTCTTCAGTTGCCTGTTGCCAAGGTCCCGGTATCCCTTTCGGACTTTCCCGCAACCCTGGTAGGGAGTTAATTCAACCCTACGTAACATGGTACCAAGTCAGCGAAAAGAAGATTAAATTCCGACTGAAAAATATCCTTTCGGTTATTGAAAACCGCAAAAGCAATTTTACTGCGCATTCAAAAGATTTCACGATACATATCTTTCGAAGCTCGGTTTTCTGTAACATTGGATGCAGCGAGCGTGCAGCGAAACATATTTGTACAGATACGTTCTGCACTGTGTACTATACATAATTATGTTGCAAACCTACAGAATTCAAGGCTAACCCGTCGACCACAAAGGGGTCTGTGAATTTCGCAATGGAAAAACCCAATGACAATTTTGCCCAATTTGTATTATTTATTTATCTATAGGAGAACCTACAGATATAACAGATGGATAACAATTATATAAGAAACATAGAGCCAATTACAGGTTCTTACGGGTAAAAACTGAAAAAATTGTAGAAATCTTAGGATCACTAACAAGCACCATAGAAAAGAATATAATTTATATACATATATGTAAAGTTAAAAAAAGTCAGCGTTCAGCCAAGTGCGTGCAGAATGGGATTTGGTGGTAAATGGTCATTATATTATAATTATAATTATCTTGGCAGTGACCTTGAAATAATTATTTAAGGGCGGCCGCTCGGTAAATAAAACCTCCCGCGTCCGTGCGTAACTGCCATACACTCGAGACTGTTGTGTACTGAGATTTCGAAGCGCCGCCGTTCGCGTTCACATCGTTTCGCCCGTTGTCTATTAAGACATAGGTAATACTGTTACTTATTTATACTACGGTGCAGCGATGAGAAACATTACAGACGAGGTCTAAACAGCGTGCATGTCGTGTTAAAAACCACCTGCATTCGGTGTGGCATTCTGTGATATTATATTTATAAACTACACCTGCCACTGCTAAAGTAAACATAATGTGCTATTTCTACAGACAAAATACGGGAAATAAAAAACTTTTTATAAAAAAAATCAACCGACTTCCAAATAAAACACTAATAAAAAGTCACCGACTTCCGAAATTAAAGTTATTTTTCACTTTTCAGTGTTTTATTTGGAAGTCGGTTGTTTTTTTTAACCGACTTCCAAAAAGGAGGAGGTTCTATTTTTGTAAAAAGTTTTTATTTTTCACTTTTTAGTTGTGGTACCTACTCCACACAAATTCAAATACCACTACCTGCTATGTAAATAACAGTGACGGAGTCAAATAATATGTCGTCTACATATGTAGACTAAGTGGGAAAAAATACGTAATATTGAAGTTGACTCAAAAACTACGCAAGCAAAGTTAATAAAATTTATATGGGACCACCTCTGAAACATGACCTACTAAACAAAAAAAGAATTATCAAATCAATACATAATTGGCGGAGTAATTGAAGTCGGTTAAAAAGCAGTTTCCTGCTGCATTTTCAATTAAACTTCGGTTGCTCTTGAATGTCTCCGGTTCAAACTTGTTGCACTAATACTATTTCCTTTCAATTTGAATATTTTATTCTATTTTTTACCACTACGAGGACGCTCTTGGTCTGCATTCCACCTGATGGTAAGTGATGATCAGGTCGATGGTGGAAGCGAGCTTCACCTGGAATCCTCAACCCCAGAGGAACTAGCTATCTTACCCCTAACTACCGAAACACAACAATTAACATTCATTTCTAGCAACTTCAATCGATACTTTCAAGGCGGAATTTCGAAATGTGTACCCATTTTTGAAACGGGACTTTTCTCGTGAATAAATACTGGTCGAAACTTCACGTGACCAGAGGGCTGGCTTATCCTTTGGCCAAAGAATTAGCATTGCCATTCAACGTGGCAATGCTGCCAGTCTTCTGGGCACGTTTCCGGATGACAGCGATGCGGACGAATACTTCGACGCATAAGTGTCCTTTTGTTTTTATATTTATTGGTATAGTTAGTTAGTCCTTTTAGTTAATTTAGTACAATAAGTTACCCAGTGAATATCTAAAAGTTAAGTGTGTCAAACTTATAATATTTTCTTTTATCTTTTCAGGTAAGTTTCACAATCTTCTTGAGTTGGGTAAGACAAAACAGTGGCAAATACCTTCATAATACATTCATAAATAATTCAGCGTGAATTATTTACTACAACGCCGATCTCGGACCTTTGATGATCTAGAATATAGGTACACTTCAGTAATACTTGAAAGATGTTGGTTTCATTTTTCTATCTATTGTTTGAAACTGTGTAGCGACTATCATAGTATCTATTATGTCATTGAATAATAAAATCCTATCAAAAACCATGTAAAAAAATGCTAATCTCGCGCAGTTTTTCTACCGCAAAAAGTTGTGATATCAAACTCAAACTCAAAACTCAAAGCATTTATTTCAAATAAACCAATTACAGCCACTTTTGAATTGTCAAGGGGTCGGTCAGTCAGAAAGATGAAGCTCGCAGTTCTAATGTAAAACCAAGTCTGTTAATTTATTCAGTAGGTACCTATCTATGGAAACATACAGTATACAAACATGATTCAGTTAGAAAAGCCAGTTTCTCTTGGTTAATACACAAGGGAAAGAAATAAAAATCCGAAATAAAACAAATTATATACTTAGTCTTTATCACCAAGTTCATAAGGAAAATATCGAGGAAAACACGAAATTCACAATAAATTGTAATAACATTTGTTGTTTTGGCGACGACATATCTCACGACGTGTGGCGACATGTGTCGCGTTACCATGAAATATGAGAGATACGTGGAAAACTCAGGTGTTCAAAAAAAACCTTTTGTAAAACCTCATTTTCACGATACAAGTTTCTTTTCACTAGCTTCAACTCTTTAACTGACAAATTTCTTGTTCATTCAATAGTGGTCTTACCAAGGGGTATCGTATTACCCGGGTTGTGGAGGTCAGATAGGCAGTCACTCTATGTAAAATACTGGTATTCAGCGGCATCCAGTTAGACTGGGAGCCGACCCCAACATAGTTGGGAAGAGGCTAGGCAGATTGATCTTCTTTCACAGAGTCCATCCATCGTTTCTGAAACGTGAAAAACAAACGGTCACACACACACACACACGCACACACACACACACACACGCACACACACATGCACACAAACACTCACATATTTATTTAAACTGTCACACTTTTAACCCTCCATTTCTCGTATGGGGTATAAACAACCGGAGTTTTTTTCCTCCCCCGTCAAATCGACAGACCATTCCTTTCAGCATGCTCTAAATGATGGCTCTCTTAGTCCGCTTCATTAATCAATTAACTCTCTGGTAATGACTAAGCTTTGTGCGGGCATTCGGTGAAAATGAACTGTCTAAAAGATCTGAGTAAGACTTCCTGCACATTGAAGCTGAGCGAGTAAGCGGGGAGTGCAGAACGAGGACAACATTAAGGCATCTCGCGTTCCATAGAATTTATGTAACTAGATGTCAAAACATTGACAACGTCAGACAAATTTTTTTTTTTTTGACAACTGTACGCACAGATCAAGACACTAAGCCGGCGGCGCGCGACTCCATGCCGACTAAACGGAATGTGGCCATTTTAAATAAATTTGATTTATAAACATTCACAATTTAATTATTAGGTATTTTATTTCTTCTATCTTTTAAACCAGTTTTTAATTTATTATATTATTATTCTAGCCTAAGACACTCGTGGGTTGCAGCTGAAAATCAGCTTCAGATGGTACACTTTGTGTTGCCATCTGACATTATGCTGAGCTGAGGCCCTTTTGGCATTCTAATCATTATTTTCTGTTTTAATAGTTTTAAGGTGTATCTGCAATGCCAATAAACGCATTTTTCTTTATTTTCTTTCTTTCTTCTTTCATCTAGCCGGCCACGACTCCGGCCAGTCTTGGGTATTATAAGGTGTGGAGGCTAGTTGGCCGTTGCGACCAAGTGCGCGATTGGTATCGGTTTCTATAGGGTCGTGGTCGTGGCTGTCTAGTGCGCGAGATCATAATAAGAAAAATTCCACAAAATAAGTATCAACTGCTGCTTTAGAAGTCATAGAAACAACGGAGCGGATATTAGTTTTATTTTATTCCTATATTTATAGCTTTTTCTCGGTTTTTTTTGCGGTTAAAAAAGTAACAAAGTTTTCAAATCGGAGAAAGTGTGGCGAAGTAACCCTGAACAGTTGAAATTTATCAAACTTTTCTTCACCCCGCTGTAGCTATGTCCACGAAAGCAGAATAGAAAGTAGATGTCAATTCAATGGATAAAAAATCGTTTTCAATTACGCGGAGACGAGCGGAGCTGAGCGGAGACCTTACAATCATCACAATAGTTGAAATCCTTATCGCATCTCTCGTCTCGTTTGTGATTGGACGATTACTGCCCGTCTCCTCTCAGCTCAGCTCGTCTCCGCTTCAGTGTAAAAGCACCCTTATAATTGGTTAATATTTTCCGAGCTCCGCATCGCTCCGCTCATCTCTGCTTTGATAGATACGCACCCTAAAATAACTGACGAAGCAAACGGGTTAGAATTAATTATTACAATTGATTTTAGTGATAAATGACTATCGGTGAAGGTCTAATCCAATTTTGTAATTGAATGATACTTGTTTCAATTAAACTGAATTGAGTTATGAATTTTCATTTAGTTTCAAGAAAGTACTTAATTTTGTAAATCCACAAAGGCTTCTGAATTTCTTGTTATCCGTCCTTTTCAATTTTCGTGGCAAACACTTGGAATTTATTAATTTATTTTAATTCAAAAGTTGACTCAGAAAAATCTGGAAATCTGATTGTGTGATGTCATATTCAAGAAAGTTATTTTTAGCACTAAACTGCCCTGGGCTAATTCAATTAACTTTGATATTAAATAGAAAGTTTTTAAATATTAGAGTCGCCAGTCCAGGTATAAATAATTTTGGACCGTGTGAATCCATACTAATATTATAAATTCGAAAGTAACTCTGTCTGTATCTCTTTATGTTACCTTTTCACGCCTAAACCACTGAACGGATTTCGACAACATTTGACAAGGAGATAGATGGCACCCTGGGGAAGGAAATAGGCTACTTTTCATCGACATATCGCGAGGGCGAAGCCGCGGACGGAAGCTAGTATTACTATACACTTCAATACTTATGGTCTGGCATACTAAACTCAAACCGTGTCAATTTTTAAATTTATTTTTTCATGCACATTCAAAATCTAAAAACCAAATAAGCGCGAATCGGAATCGCACATGAAGATTTCCGTACCACCGAACAATATTTAGCAAAAAACGCAGAAAAAAAACACGTTTTTATATTATTATTTGTTGTTAAAGCGGCAATAGAAATAAACAATCTGTGAAATTTTCATGTGTTTATTTATTCATTGTGATACAGCCCTTACGGACGGACAGATGGACCGCAACTTAGGAATAGGATTCCGTTTGGCACACTTCGGATACGGAACCCCAAAAAATTTACATTGCTAAATTCTAAAACTGTACTCTCCTGTTATTTGTAACTAGCTGCGCCCCGCGGTTTCGCCCTCATATGTCTCGATCCCATAGGAATATCGGGATTAAAAGTATCCTATGTGTTAATCCAGGTTATAAACTATCTGTTTGCCAAATTTCATCTAAATCCATTCAGCCGTTTTTGCGTGATTGAGTAACAAACATCCATCTATCCTCACAAACTTTCACGTTTATAATATTACTAGCTGCGCCCCGCGGTTTCACCCGCATAAGTCTCAATGCCGTGGGAATATCGGGATAACCTATGTCCTTCTCCAGGTCATGATCTACCCATGTGCCAAATTTCATCCAAATCCGTTCTTCCGTTTTAGCGTGAAAGCGTAACAAACAAACAAACTCACTTTCTGCCAGGATGCCATCTATCTCCTTGCCAATCCGTTCAGTAGTTTAGGCGTGAAAAGGTAACGCACAGACAGACAGAGTTACTTTCGAATTTATAATATTAGTATGGATTATTAATAGGATAGGAAGTGCAAACATCAGTGCGTTGAAGGCTTTGTACGAGGCGCTTGTGAGGAGTCATCTGGAATATAATGCGGCCGTCTGGAGCTCGAGTGAAATATAATACAAAAAAAAAACAACCGACTTCCAATAAAAACACTAAAAAAGTGAAAAATAACTTTAATTTCGGAAGTCGGTGTCTTTCCTTTTCAATTTCCGTTTTTTGCCACCGACTTCCGAAATTAAAGTTATTTTTCACATTTTTAGTGTTTTTTTTGGAAGTCTATTGTTTTTTTTTTTTGTTAAAAGTTTTTATTTTTCACTTTTTAGTTGTGGTACCTACCCCACACAAATCCGAATACCACTACCTGCTATGTCAATAACAGTGAAGGAGTCAAACAGGATATCGTCTAGATAAACTAAGCGGGAAAAATACGTAATACTGAAGCTAACTCAAAAACTACGCAAGCAAAGTTAATACAATTTATATGGAACCACCTCGGAAGCATGACCTACCAAACAAAAAAAGAATCATCAAAATCGATCATCGTAATCGCGTAACAAACATACAAAAAAAAAAAAAAAAAAAAAACATACAGACGAATTGAGAACCTCCTCCTTTTTGAAGAAGTCGGTTAAAAATATGCTCGAACGAATACAGAACAAATTCGTCAGATTTATTTATTTAAAGCTGTATGGGAGATACCCGGGATACCCGCTACTACAAATTAGAAGTAAGGCGTGAAGTGGCACTGGCAACGTATCTTTTCAAAGTTTTAAGAGGTAGTATACAAAACTCCTGTATACTATCAGAAATAGGGTTTAATTTACCGGATATGTACAGTCACGGACTTTAATTGATAAGCCACCTGGCACTGTTCGTATTTTAGCCGTGTAATGCAAATCGGGTTTATTCGGTTCCCGACACGACAAGTCATAATGTCTTCGTATTAGCAGAAGAAAATTATATTTAATAACTACCGGTTGGCTAACCTGAGAGCCAGAACTACAAACTTGACAGCAGAGTGACTACCCAAAGTCAACCAATTGCAGGTCTAGCAACAGTAACCTAGCAACGATTGTTTTATTAATAGTCATTAATATTGTTTTATTAATTGTAATATTAATAGTCATTTCGACAACTTCAAAATTAACGTCTCTGACATCGACATTTCAACTGTCACTGTCTTCAGATATGTTTTAAGAATAATCGAGTTAATGAGCTCTGATTCAAAGGAGGTCAGTATCAAATAGATTGGATAACCTTAATGCAACATTTTTTTTTTTTTCATTGACAACTTATTAGTCAACCTCTATGGATAAGACTATTTCCGATTATAAGTAATATATTTGTCATCTTGTTTACGAGCGTGCGGTTTGAGTTCGTGTTTAATCGTGTAATCTCGTGAATGTATGAAACTGTAAAATTGAAAAGTTTGAAGGTGGCTCATCAATTAAAGTCCGTGACTGTACGTGACGCGGCGACGCAAGCCGCAGCTGCTGGTGGTGCAAAGAGCGCGCACTAACCTGCTGGGGCGCGCACCGCTGACTCGTGCGCTGCGCACTCTCAACACGGTGGCGGATACCATTGATATATTCACCTGTACACTGGGTGAGTTCACAAGGGCCACGTACAGTGTAGCATGTAAGGTTTTGTACCTTCAAGTACCTATATTTTAAGTTACTTTGTCGCATTAGATTATCTGTAATGGCAAAGGAAACATGTTTAAATAAATAATGCAACGAGTAGATTTGAACCTATAACCTTTCGATACTGTTGCTTCTCGAATACTCCGATACAGTAAGCTCCGGCATCGGCTATAAAATAATACTGTTATGTGAAGCCGCTGTAGCCGATATCGGCTATATAATGAAGTTTAGCCTAACGGCTCTGATCGGCTTTCATTATAATTTTGTTACCTAGGTGTTGGATTGCTTGGTATTATAAGGATGGGTTTAGGATGAAAAAGTCTAGTTTCATTTGTTTTAGAACATTTTTCGACTATTTTTACCCGACTACGGCGAAAAAAAAGGAGGGCTATGATTTGACCGGTATGTATGTATGTATGTATATAATATGTATGTTCATCTGTTCCCTCCTATCTTCTAAACCACTCATCACAATTTGACAAATGACGTATCGTTGGAAGCGTTTTGATTGTCCGCTGGTTATAGGCTATGTGACGTTAAATTAAATTAAAAATGGCGCCCTCTAAACGACATAAAGTCAGCAATAAAAATAAAAAAATGTTGGGTATCAAATGAAAGGGCTTAATGAGCACATTTCAAATTTTAATATATTATAACCCCAAAATCAAAAACTCCGGAGTCACACGTGTTAGCCCTAACACGTGTGACTCCGGATTTTTAATTTGTCTGTCTGCGGTGTCTTGTTTATACCTTTTTAGTCGTAGTTGGGTTTTAGTTTTTATAAAAAAAAATTTTGTTTTAGGAGGATGCCTCGTTGAGATGTGAAACACGTGTCGATTGTCGTTTCTTACAGGGTTTTTATGACTCTTGAAGAATAGTTAAGCGGAATAGGTTACTAAATTAATAAATCTACGTCCATTGTAATTTTGTTCTTATATAAAACGTTAATATTTAACGTTTTTTTGTCATGTCCCCACCAGTACATTGTTGCACCCGTACAAAGCAGGGCAGGTCGCTAGTTAAAACAGTGTTTAACATTCTCTGGCTAGAGAAGGTAGACTGACAGACTGATCCGTGTATTCCCGTTCGTCCCACTGGTGTCGTCCCACCAGTGGTGGAATTTAATAAATTATATTAAATTTATTCCCGCCCGTCCCACTGACTTTCGCAGTGGGACGAGCGGGAATACACGGACTGATCTAGCTTTGTATACGATGTAGACTGGTCTAAGGCAGCTGTTATACATCAAATTAGTAGCTAGTCTACTAGCTACTAATTTGATGTATAACTACACCGCCTTGTCTACAAGGCGGTGTAGTTATAACATGGTAATACTCCGGTGGCGAATCTAGGTGCAGTTCTATTATTCCAGTTAATTATGTATTACGCGTGATAATAATTATGCTTTGAAGGAGTTCGTGGCTAAGTAATAACAGCCGCACGGGTCGATCCATCAGGTAAAGCTACGCTTGCCGGGGTTGGTCCGTGGATGGGTGACCATCTTTACATACCGAGACTCCTTCGTGCTTCGGAAAGCACGTTAAGCCGTTGGTCCCGGCTGTCATTTGTGGATCTTTGACAGTCGTTACGGGTCGTCAGAAGCCCGAAAGTCTGACAACCAGTCTTACCAAGGGGTATCGTATTACCCAGTTAGGTACTGTGTTGTGGAGGTCAGATAGGCCGCCGCTCCATGTTAAATACTGGTATTCAGCTGCATCCGGTTAGAATGGAAGCCGACCCCAACATAGTTGAGAAAAGGCTAGGCAGATGATGAATAATTATGCTTTGGTTTCTTATGTGAGAAAGGTAATTAGATATAGGTATTCTTAGTAACAGAGCAGTGGTTGTAACAACCCCGACTTACTTGTCGTAGGTTCAAATCCAGCCAGGCACTTAAAACGGTAACTCTTAAAACGGTAAAGGAAATTATCGGGAAAATACCGACATGTTCTAGTATCCACACTAGGCCCGCGTGGTGGATTACGGCCCACTCCCTATCACAGATAGGAGGCCTGTGTCCCAGCAGTGGGAACATTATTCAAATAATTTATTTTTCTCTTCACAAATAATGGGGTCTTATAATTTAGACAAGCTTAAAAATATATGTGACACTAGTTTGTGAGAAACTGGTGTCTGCACTAGGAATAGCTATATAGCAGATCACCAGGGTCACACCACATGGTATATAAAATTAATCAGTTATTTAGTAAATGTGAAGGTATAGGGCATAACACAACAATCAATGATAGATTCACAGATTTAAAACAATAAAACAAAAAGAGAACTAAATGGAAAAATGCGTGAATAATAATGTGTCGGGAAAATAGAGTTTTAGAGATTATAAACTGATTATGCAATTATATGTTATGGAGTTTAGCAATTAATTTATCATCTGCCTAACCTTTTCCCAACTATAAACCTCAGCGTACCGAAAAAGTGTCCATATTTAGAAGAGTTAGCTCACATCCCGCATTGAACCATAGATACGATTTTCAATAGGAGTGAGCGAAAAGTGGCCATCTCTAACGATTTAAATCTTTGTGAAAGAACACGACGTGTTGGCACGGGATGTGTGTGTCGGTGTGGAGTTGTCAATCGTCATCCTGAGAATAACTCGTTGCAGGTGAAGCACGTGTCGATTTCTTAGAAGAGTGAGCTCTCACATGCCGCATTGAACGATAGATATGAATTTCAATAGGAGTGAGTGAAAAGTGGCCATCTCTAACGATTTAATCTTTGTGAAAATAAAAAACCAGCTAAGTGCGAGTCGGACTCGCGCACGAAGGGTTCCGTACCATTATCTATAAAAACGGCAAAAAAATAATGTTTGTTGTATGGGAGCCCCCTTAAATATTTATTTTATTCAGTTTTTTAGTATTTTTTGTTATAGCGGCAACAGAAATACATTATCTGTGAAAATTTCAACTGTCTAGCTATCACGGTACATGAGATACAGCCTGGTGACAGACGGACAGACAGCGGAGTCTTAGTAATAGGATCCCGTTTTACCTATTGGGTACGGAACCCTAAAAATGTCGCAATCCAGAATCGACGTGTTGCCACACCGAGCGCTGGACGTTCCGCTCGGTGTGGAGTGGTCAATCGTCATCCTGGAATGCCTCGTTGAGTCACGTGGCGATTTCTTAGAAGAATGAGCTCACACATGCCACATTGAACGATAGATACGATTTTCAATAGGAGTGAGTGAAAAGTCGTCATCTTTGGACGCAGTCAGGCTAATCTAACGATTTAAATCTTTGTGCAAAAACAAAAAGGTTTTAAGATAATAGCTAAAGTTAGGAACAAGGGAATATTCAAGGCTATGAAAATTAATGAATACATAATTTTTGTAAGCAAAATATGTTGATTTTCTCATCTACCTACCGGGGTGCGAATTTTCTTCGTAAAGTGGATTTTGTTAAATTTGAACATTCAGGCTGATGGCCAAAGTTTACGAAGGAGGAGTACTTAGGAGCTCGTGGCTAAGTAATAACAGCAGCACGGGTCGATCCATCAGGTTAAGCTTCACTCGCCGGGGTTGATCCGTGGATTCGTGACCATCTTTATATACCGAGTCTCCTCCGTGCCTCGGAAAGCACGTTAAGCCGTTGGCCCCGGCTGTCATTCGTGGATCTTTGACAGTCGTTACTAAGGGGTATCGTATTACCCAGTCATTAGGTTATGGAGGTCAGATAGGCAGTCGCTCCATATAAAATACTGGTATTCAGCTGCATCCGGTTAGACTGCAAGCCGACCCCAACATAGTTGCGAAAGGGCAGATTGATTGATTTTGGTCAAAGATTACGAAAAAGTCCTTAGATGTTTATACTGGGAAATAGCTATGTAACCACTCTCTGGCAAATTCACGATGATACATAATCAGACTAGGAATAATGTTCCCAATGCTGGGACACAGACCTCTCTGTAGGAGGAAGCGGGCTATGATACACCACGCGGGCCCAGTGCGTGTTGGTAGATGTCACACGTGTTTAGTTGTTTATTTATTTATTTTCACTTCAGAGGCTCAACCATCTGTGTAGCCCTGGCTCTTGTACTAAGAGTTCCTGTATCACAAGAGCCAGACCCCTCAATTTACAGGGAATATATTATAGTTGACAAAAAATACATTATTATAGTTATGGCATTATATTATCTAACTTATCTCTTGTATAGATTCTTTTCCATTTTGTGAATGTGAGAGCGATGTAGGCTTAGTGGACTGTAGTAGATTTGTTAAACATTTTCTATTTTGCTAAGTACTTACCTGGTACTTGTTGAAAGGCCTACACTGTCCCCCCATACCTAATAAAACTGTAATTACAATATTGTAACAGCCAAGTATTTCTAAAAGAGTAACCGTGGAGTTTCTTGCCGGCTCTTCTCCATATGAAAAGACCGACGATGACGTTTCATAAGTGCCCATTAGGTTTATGTGAAATAAAATATTTTGATTTTGATTTTTGATTCATGCATTAAAAGGTAGGTACGTTTTACAAGTATTCGAGAAAAAAAAAAAAACGTAATAATAGATTTTGAAATTACCACTGCGTTCTATAGAGAATGCGGGTGAGTGTGAATGAGTTGTGTGAGTGCGTGTGTGCGAGGTGTGAGTGTGTGTGTGTGGTGTAAACATGCCATTTTCCACCATTTTAAGGGCCATGCTGGTCAAATAAATTGCACAAAGTACCTAGAGTTCCTACCTAAGTTCGAACCCTCGACCTTCAACTCGTAAGTTGAGGCCGTTAACACGGGGATCTTATGTCACAAATAAACTAAATAGAATAATGATTTTGAAATGCTTTAAAATATTATCGCTCAATCATCTCTAATGAGGAAACCAGCATGCAAAAAAATATCGAATACATGTGAAATCCAATCCGTAATGGGCCCGCTTGGTGGATTACGGCCCTGTCTCCGAGAGGAATCCTTTGTCCCAGCAGTGGGAATATTATAGGCCGATTATGCACCTTTAATGATACCCAAGTAATTGAGATGACCCAAATAATTCCCAAACCACAGACCAATAATATTGCTTTCCCTTAGTCACAAAAGTCTTATATCCTAAAAAAAATTAAGTAATAAAAACTAAAACCCAACTACGACTAAAAAGGTATAAACAAGACACCACAGACAGACAAATAAAAAATCCGGAGTCACACGTCTTAAATAAATTGAACAGATTACGTGTGACTCCGGATTTTTTATTTTATTATAGTTTAGTTTAGTTTTTATTACTTTAATTTTTTTTTTCTTTTTTCTTTATAATATATATATTTTAGAAATGTGCACATAAAGCCCTTTCATTTGATACCCAACATGGTACGATTAAACAATTTTTTTTTTTTAGTTCCTGATTTTATGTCCTCTAGACGGCGACGGCGCCATTTATACGATTTTGACGCTTCCAACGATACCTCATTTGTCAAATTGTGATGAGTCGTTTAGAAGATATGAGGGAACAGATGAACATACATACATACGTACCGGTCAAAATCATAACCCTCCTTTTTGCTTCGCCGTAGACGGGTAAAAACAGAGCTCAAACACCAAACATAGTTCCGCCAGTCAACAAAATTAAACTTTTTACATTCTGAGCGAAGCAATTGAAAATTCGAAAGTACTCAAACGGTTTTCGAGCGCTCAATAGTGCAATAAAATCATGAAAACTAGTTTCCAAACTCAAATCTCTCGTTCAATGCTTTGTAGGAAAGTCACTGAACAATTTCTGTGATTTCCAATCGAATAGACAATTGAATGAGTCGGTGAAATGGTTTGATAAATGTTGACGCTTCATTGTGACTTCTAATGAATGACGTAAGAAGGGCTGCCATTTTTGTTTTTATACATTTTTCTTCATTTGTTTTATTTTTTGCTGTTTTTGTAACTCAATGATTATTTGCAAAGGGTGTTATAGTAATATTTTTCGGTAACTTATCGAACGTTATTGATTGATTTAGATTTCTACTTAGATACTTATCACGTCGGGGTCACCAATTTAAGGGTATGAGAAACAGGGTGTAAAGTTCACTCATCCACCATAAAAAAGGGAGGGTCCTCCGACCAGACGGGTGTTTTGTCTGGCGGGCAACTGCCCAACGATTGATGTTGGGTTTTTGTATACAGCGTGCCGCTACAATGGCGACATTAATTTAACACACGGGTAGGGCTAGTGGCCAGTAAACATAAAAATTAAAATTAAATAATTCGTAAATTGAAAAATTTAAATTTTCAAACACACTAAATAACAATACCAAAACAAAAAACATAACCAAAATTGAGATCAATTGAGAGTAAAAGATTCATTCATGAAGCTTCCTACCAGCTGGCTTACGTTCTATCGGTAGGTACTATGTTTTGTCGGCATAATTTCTAAGGAATTGCGCGGCTTTCTTTTATTCGCCTACCATATGATCCGTGACCCCGGCAAGTGACCTCTTCGCTACAGTTCTTTAAGAACAGGTTGCTCCAGGATGGTAATTTAGAAAATTGTAAATAAATCAATAAATAATAACGTTAAATGAAATTCTAATATTTTCATAAAACGAATTCGCGAAACCGTATACGTGTGTTAAATTAATGTCGCCATTGTAGCGGCACGTTGTATATGTACATCGCGCGGAAAACTTTAATTGCGTGATGCAGGATTTATGTGACGTCAGGTCTTTAATGCGTAGTTCGCATGTGGCGATGTAGATGGCGCCACACTGTTACTAAGCTGTTACAGTTAGCCTGTATCATCATTAATGATGTAACTAAAATCCTTGTATAGAGCCGACCTACTGTACCATCTATTTTGTACTAAGGCTAAGGGACATGACCAGAAATAATACATTAAGATGGTCCCGACCCTTTGTCCCTTCCAAATCGGAGTTTCTGGGCCAAAATTGCGAAACTTAAGCCATTTTGTGACTACACTTTGAATTGACTTTGGATGAACACTGATTGTGTTTGGGTGGCATCATGGTATTAAAAAGCAATTGTTTATAGGTAAGGTTAGGTAAAGAATCATCTGCTACCCAATTGAGTAATCACAATACAACGGATTTTGAAATAAATTGCTAATCTGTTGCTGCATATATGTTTGAAAAGTTTGTCTCCTCGACTACGTAAATCACGCGGTGAAGTTTTTTTGGTACAACTTATGTATTTATTTGTTTTTTAGAGTCAACTGCGACCCAATTGAGTAATCACATTACAACAGATTTTGAAAGAAATGGCTAATCCATTGCTGCATACATAAGTTTGAAAAGTTCGTCTTCTCGACTTATGTAAATCACGCGATGAAGGTTTTTTGTGGGGACTTGAAGATCATCATCATCATCTCCCTAGCCTTTTCCCAACCAAGTTGGAGTCGGCTTCCAGTCTAACCGGATGCAGCTGAATCCCAGTAATTGGGTAATACTATACCCCTTGGCAAGACCGGTTGTCAGACTTGGCACAACTTGAAGATAACGCAACGACAGATCAAACGGTAAAACTGTGAAAGTATAAAATCTGTAACATCTGAATCATTCTTCATTCATTCTAGAATCATTATAGCTAGTAGTCTGTAGAGATCACTGCTCACCGGTTGTGTGTTGTTTTATAGACTACATTTTCATAGAATTTCGTTTCACATAAAAAAAATCTCATATTATAATTTCATAGAATAATCAATACGCAGAATACTTTGAAGAAATTTTAATACATTGATTTTAGTTACAAAGAAAATTTAATGTTTATTTATTCATATCATAGAATGAGTAATCAAATATTCTTTATCCTCATATTGTTTAGTTTATATAAAACATATTACCAAGAAAAACATTTCATCGAGTGTCACATACAAAACGTTTCAATTTATACCTTTGACAAAATGCTCGTGTACCCTCTTATAAAATAACAACACCGCGTCCACTGTAAGAAGCATGCAAACAAGCATACACCATGCATGTAGCAAGAATGCAGCATGCAAGCAAGCATGCAGCATTCAAGCGAGCATGCAACATGCAGCAGGCATGGTTTCTGTCACGGCTCTGGCGGTCCCACACGAACACGCGGGCCGCCTCGCCCCTCCGCGCCTACGCGATTTTAAATAACACTCTAGGGGTAGGGCAACAAGACTACGTGGAGTCGGATTTAAAGCGGTTCGTTTGTTGCACTAAAACTTAATTTTTAGCAAATGTTTTAGGACTAACAATTATATTATAAATGAACATTCGGAATAATACACATTATGAAACAACAATACTTAGGACATATTACTTTAGTTCATGCAAAATAAGGAGATTGAATTATTATAATACTCAATATTATGACAGAAAAGTTTTAGAAGTAAAGATTTTTGAACATTATGGTTACTGAGGTTTATACCAAACGTGTTATGGATAATGATTTTCGGACAAACAATATTCGTTAAAAAATAATTCAACAGTTCGAAAAATTTGTTAAATAAAAAAATGTCATTATAAAATTCATTGAATTGTGCTTCTGTGAAATATGTTTCATTGAAGTAATTATTGAAGTAAAGTCGTTAAAAAAATAATATTCGAAATAAAAATACAAGGACCAAATATTATATGAAACATTTTCTGCGAAACGAAATTCTATGAAATTTCTGTCTGCGAAACAAGGAAACACCTGTTCACCTCACTCAAGTGAGCGCACACAATTCGAAAGCGAACTCATTTGTTTTTAAAGTAAATCATCGCGAATTCACAACGAGACAGCGTTCGTATTTCGAAGTGATGTTTAGAGAATTTATCTTCTACAAACTGGGTTACTAGGCTCTTGGTCCATTATTTATATTTTCCTCTTGATCTTGTTTAACAGTAAATAAAATTGAATAATAGTATAGGTACAGTTCTAAATTCAAAGTTGGCCAAAGGGTGATGGAGCATAGCGTGCTTAGTGTGACATTCAGTGAATCTGAAATATTAATTATGCATGATAATTTGATTTAATAAGTTAAATACCGTTCATTAACAATTTACATGGTGTTATGTTTATAAATATAGAAATCTAACTAAAAAAACTAAATAACTGAATGTATGTATGTTCATCTGTTCCCTCATATCTTCTAAACGACTCATCACAATTTGACAAATGAGGTATCGTTGGAAGCGTCTTGATCGTCCGCTGGTTATAGGCTATGTGACGTCACATTAAATTAAAAATGGCGCCCTCTAGAGGACATAAAGTCAGGAACTAAAAAAAAAATATTGTTTAATCGTACCATGTTGGGTATCAAATGAAAGGGCTTAATGAGCACATTTCAAAAATATAAATATTATGACCCCAAAAGAATTAAAAAAAAAAAAAAAAAAGTAATAAAAAACTAAAACCCAACTACGACTAAAAAGGTATAAACAAGACACCACAGACAGACAAATTAAAAATCCGGAGTCACACGTAATCTGTTCGATTTATACCCTAACACGTGTGACTCCGGATTTTTAATTTGTCTGTCTGTGGTGTCTTGTTTATACCATTTTAGTCGTAGTTGGGTTTTAGTTTTTTTACAAAGTGTGGTACCACACTGTGCTACCACGAATGAGGCGAGGCTGCGGTGACTTGTGAGCACGAACGTGCTGTGAGTGTGTCAGCGAGTCACGTGCTCGCCGACTCACCGCGCGAGTCGCGTGTGTGCCGTGTCGTGTGTAGTGAGTAGTGACGACAACGCGACACGACACGGCACACATACGCAATTGAGTAGGCAGACGCGCGGTCAGTTCTGTGTGTGGTGTATGTTTGTGCTAACAACAGTGAACGAAGACATCAATGATCAAAATACACAAAAAAGAGTGAGTGACTCGATCAACTGACTCTTTTCGTTCAAAACTCACAAGTACAAAATGTTCTGTGTGTAGCTAATCTGTGCAACTGTGGTGTGTGGTAGCACATCAAAATAAAATGAGTGAGTGACTCTTTTCATCCAAGTGAGTAGCTACAACTGTGCTAGCACGCGTGCTGAGTTACTCAACACTACACTCGGGCCCCATGACCCGAGCATGATAAAAACTTGAACTTGGAAGACATAAGTCCTAGGGTATAAGTTTCTTTGATAAAGTTGAAATTAGTAAGGTCCATTGTCCACGACGACGCCACTCAAAAGTAACCAGTAACTAACTCAAATCACCAATGAGTAGGTGTCACAGCACTAGTATTTCAATGCCACGGGCCGTGCTCGACCCAACCAATCACAAACTAGTTAATATTTGTTAGTAAGTTATTTAGTTGGGTTACCGGCGGTGGACATGTGCCTTAAGTGTCTGTAATTCAATTCATTCATTTTTGAAATAAATAATATTTTATGGTAAAGTTGAGGATTAATGTTAAGTACTAAATTTTACGAAAACACGATTCCATATTTTCTCTATAGAAAAAAAAACCAAATTACCCTACAAACTGAACACTGAACAATAAACCGCTGGTATTCAAAATTACTTCAAATTAGATCATGAAACTTTGCAGAATAACTGAACTAACTATAAATCACATACCTAATTACTGTTTTTTAAATTACCTGTATTTTTCGCCGTATATAGAAATTACCTAAACTATTGGCGCCTTGGAGCCTTCTCCCCGCGCCCGCCGTTCAGTCCGCGAGCAGTACCTATCGTGCGACCGAGATAAAAAGTGAATTTGAGCTGAGATATTATTGAATCGCAAAATTAACACCGAAAAATATCTATTTTTTTTTGTTTGGAAATACAATAGACTTAGATATATTTAGTAACCTATTCCGCCTAACTATTCTCCAAGAGTCATAAAAAACCCTGTAAGAAATTGACACCTCTCAACGAGGCCTCAGGATGACGATTGACCAGTCGCAAACCAGAACACGATGCGTTGCCTCGCCGAGCGCTGGACGCACGTCCTAGTCTAGTCTCTGCGTCCAGCGCTCGGTGTGGCAACACGTCGTATATATCTACGTCTATTGTATTTTATAATGGATTTCTGCAAAGTCACGCCTGAATCAATTAACCATCTTTAATTTGTTTGGTCTAAAACTCAGCAACGCGTATACCGTTCGCTGACGCAGCTATTAGGTACTCACGTGTGTAGGTGACAGGACATGTGGGGCAAGATGGGAGGTGAGCCATTGTCTAGAGGCGCCCTATTAAAGGCCCGTCAGGCCTCTTGTTAGCGACCGTTTTTGTCAACGGGCGCGCATCCGTCTTCGTCAACACACTTCTATGAAATGGGCTACGTCAGCCCACTGCATCGGACCGAACGCCGTCGCGCAATGTATATGCCCATCGTACAAACACCCACACTAACCTATTGAACACTGCGCGTCGGCCCGTGGTCCGTTATGAAAATCGGAACGTTGTCCGTTGTTAACAAGAGGTCTCCTTGTAACACGATAAAAACGGCAGTATTTCATGACATAGGGTGGATGCGCTAATGACTATTTCATGAATTCGTCGTTCAATGCACTTTCATGAACTTAGAGAGTTGTATTGCTGATTCTAATGTTTATAATTCTGTAAATCCATATTTGTTACGGCCGCAAATAATATTTAGATCAACCTGCAAGTTGCAAAAAAACGTAAGAAAATTTGAATTTCCACCTTAGCGCATCCCCCTTAACTAGCAATAAGTGGTTCAACCCCATCCTTACCTTTTTAGTGAAGGTTATAATGAGTATAAAATATGAAAACCTCTGTTATGCGTAGTCTAAGTTGAAACGTCTTCCGGAGACCGAACTCGAACCCACGGACCCTTATTTTAAATGTAACAATAGGGTACGGGTCGCGAACTTTTACAATGTAACAATGAAATGCATAAAGCAGCAATAAAAGGGATATTTTCACATGTTAATGCTGCTGTTGTGAAGGAGCTCGTGGCTAAGTAATAACAGCCGCACGGGTCGATCCATCAGTTTAAGTTACGCTTGCCGGGTTTGATCCGTGAATGGATGACCATCTTTACATACCGAGACTCCTCCGTGCCTCGGAAAGCACTTTAAGCAGTTGGTCCCGGATGTCATTCGTGGATCTTTGACAGTCGTTACGGGTCGTCAGAAGCCCGAAAGTCTGACAACCAGTCTTACCACCCTTGGTAAGGCTGGTTGTCTGACTGGTTATCGTATTACCCAGTTACTGGGTCGCAGAGGTCAGATAGGCAGTCACTCCATGTAAAATACTGGTATTTAGCTGCATCCGGTTAGACTGGAAGCCGACCGATCTTCAAAGGTATTTCTTTGATATTAATTTACAAGATCTTTCATCGAAGAGTACCAACATTTTTTACAAAATATCTTTATCTTTTGTAAAGAAATTCAGGTGGTTATACAAATTATCTTTTGCAAGGAGAAATAAAAGTTACATTTATTGCCTCCACGTAGTACCTATAACAACATTGGGCAATGTGCGGTCTTATTGGAAAAAGTTTTTGAAATATATGGAGTTTTATCTTCGGGAACTACATATTACAATTTGCATTTTCCATTTAATGTCTTTCGAAACTGTAGGCTTTTGGTCAAATAAATGTAATTAGGTCCCCACCTATGAAATTGGTGTTTTGTATGGGGAATTTTAAAGAAGTTGCATTTTTCATACTAACATTTTCTTAATAATATAACAACCATGAACACTGATGTTTTAAAACTTTTATGAAGTAATGTTTAAAAACTAAGATAACGTATGATTAAGCGACAAAAATAAGTTAGATTAAGCACTTAGATTAAGCGACAAAAATAAGTTACGGCTAAGTTTAAAAAAAATTGTGGTCATTTCTGCTAACAAAATGAGGAGTCATTTTTAAAGTATTTTTTATGTTTAGAAAACTATAAGTAATAAAGTTTTTTTACTATTGGTAGTTGTCTATGATGGTCATTATTCGATATAATACCAAGCAATTGATGGATATTTTAAATCATAGAAGTGACGAGGTTCTCTACGTGTGAGAAAAAAACGCCAATTTGGTGGGGACCCAATATTTAGGTACAGTCCAACTATATTCTGAACGACCTTCGGCATACTTCGTGTTTCGTGAGTCATCGGATTTCTATCAGTTGCTCTATGCACTTGGTGCAGTCCGGGTCTACACCAAGTGCAACTGAAACTGTTCCTAAACTAGGAGTGACATACCTAACCACTTATTATAATTTTTAGGGAGTGCCTCCGCTACCGGTGCCGGCTCTCAAAAATAACGCCATTGGGAACCGGCAGTGACATTACTGCC
Organism: Lithophane ornitopus; assembly: GCA_948473465.1. Classification (NCBI taxonomy): domain Eukaryota; kingdom Metazoa; phylum Arthropoda; class Insecta; order Lepidoptera; family Noctuidae; genus Lithophane; species Lithophane ornitopus. The sequence continues at coordinate 5,177,257 of OX419642.1, read as the reverse complement.
GGCAGACGATTTATTTAATCTCGGCCGCCGGCAGTAATGTCACCGCCGGCCCGCATAATGGACACCGGCGGCGCGGCGTTTATAGAAACCCTTCCAGTATTCAGAACCCCAACTAACTAACCGTTACTAAAATATGTTTTTCATCTTAATCTTACTAGTTCGGTTTCCAGTAGTACTTTATGACTTTATTACTGGAATATGGAAAAAAGAAATGCTCCATTACATGTTTTTTTAATTATGCCTACCCTGCCTATCTAGTCCATACGCCAAACTGACAACCAAAGTCAGCGCCGGCTGGCTGCCGGCGCTGACTTTAGTTGTCAGTCATTCAGCAACCGGCGCCGGCAGCGGAGGCACTTCCTAATTTTTAAATTTATTTTGTTTTTATTATTTGTTGTTATAGTGGCAATAGAATACACAATCTGTGAAATTGGTCAACCTATTACGGTTCATGATATTCAGCCCGCTGACAAACAGACGGACGGACAGCGGAGGCGTAGTAATAGAGTTCCGTTTGCCACCCATCGGGCACGGAACCTAAACGATGTAGCAAACAAAAACTAGTGATTTTTTTCGACTTCCATTTACTAATTTTCTGTGGGTAATTCTTAGTCTTTTAGGGTCAAAATTACCCCAATCATCACCCTGAAACCTTTCTATAGTCCTAATACTATGTAAACATCTATTTTCTCTCACAAATGCCAAGTTACACGGGTCTCTGTTCTCCATTTACTATACTTATACCAACTGTTGCGATCCCCAAAGTAATAACAACGTCATAACATTCTGTCTCATTCTAACAACAAGAACATAAGAACGTCATTACGTTTTGTCTCTCTCTAACACTTGGGGTAATGGAATGTTTTTGAAAGTTTACTTTTCATTTTGACGTTTGTCGAGAAAGCTGATTGGTTTTATAGACGTTTGACTCGTTCTTCTCGAATCGGCACGAATTATTTTGAGAATAGAGAAGTAAGCTCATCGATTAAATCAACGAAGCCCACTGGTGGACATAGGCCTCTCCTAGACTCCGCCACAACAGCCTGTCCTCCGCCTTTCGCATCCAGTCTGTCTCAACCACCTTTTTGAGATCGTCGTCTATCTAGCCGGGAGGCGTCTCACACTACGCTTGGCAATACGCGATCTCCACTCCGGATGGCCTAGACAACTGACAATCGCTTCGAAAGCGTTTCGTATTTCTACAACGACTTTGACATAAGCTTTTCGATAGCATATGTCAGTCCTGTACATTTTGGCCGTATTTTGCCTTTTCCATCATCGTTATCGCCGATAGAATGTAACTTTGTCTAGGGCCTCAGGACTCGTCTGCTCCACTGGCCATCGGTTCTTCAACTAACATGGCCAGCCCACTGCCACTTCAGCTTGCTTACTCTGCAAACTATGTCCGTAGGTCCGGTTCTTTTCCGGATACTTTAATTTCAGATTTTATCCTTCAAAGAGACTCCGAGCATAGCCTGCTCCTTATTGCGCTGAGCGATCCTGTGTTTGTGGACCAGCCCAAATGTCAGTAACCAAGGTGCTATGTCATAAAGGGCAGTGTTGCGACCTTTTTATATAATTCTTTGTGGTTTTTACTCTTTATACTTTTTTACATGTTCCATGTCATAATTAAACAGTTGTGTCAGTGAATCGTAATTTTATTGTTCGTTTAAATACAGTCCACATTTTTGCCCATAGGCAGAATGCACTGGTTGAAGACCTTCGTCTTCAAATATAATATTATTATGCTCATGCCGCTAACTATGGACCTTTTTTTAGGGTTCCGTAGTAAACAAGGAACCCTTATAGTTTCGCCATGTCCGTCTGTCCGCGGCTTAGCGCAGAGACCGTTGATACTAGAAAGCTGTAATTTGGTATGGATATACATAGAAACGACGCCGACAAAGTGGTAAAAAAAAATCGTAAAAAATATTTATTTTTAGGGTACCCCTACATGTGGTCTATTTTTTTCTCGTCAATCCCATGGTGTGGGGTATCGTTGGAAAGGTCGTTTAAAATAAGTTTTAGTTTTAGAGTTTATAATAGTTTTAGAGTTTGTGAAAACCATTTTTGGATTCAGGGATTCGTTTGCGGAATATTAAGCGTTAAAGTGCTAATTTTTGTTAGAGCCAGGTGTCCCCCCCCCCTGTCAGCTAAATAGTTGGGTTTGGATATGTGAAAAAAATCACGGCAGTAGTATATATAACGAAATTAAAAGGAAAACTATCACCGCTACGTAGGCTCCAAAAGTTACCGAGTAATAATCGACCAACTTTTTGCAGCTGTAAAAACATTTTCTTCCATACATTCTGTATCGGAGATCAAGTTTTTCAACAAGTTTGTTTTATAAATTCATCCCAACTACGGAAACCTTCATTGTGCATGGTACGACATGCCTTGGCCGGTTTTATATTGAATGATTCTCTGAAAACTTTTACGCTTCTAATGATACACACTTTTCTGATTTATTCCATTGTTCTTAACAATTGAGCGTCTTTTAATTTTCTGAGACCCAATTCTCTTACTTGAAAAACGTTCACATTCAAGTAGCAATCTTTCAAACTCGTCAAAAAAGCTGGTCTTGCTCCATAGGACAATATTCGAGTCTGGACAAAATCAAACTGGTTGCTAATCTAGTTGTATAATTTACTTTATTTGTATATCATAGATTTTTACACAGTTTGTGATTACTTAAACTCACACACTGTCTTATTAGTATTATTTGTAATGTAAAAATGTTAGGAATATTGTGATATTGTATAGGTACCTACTTTTACAATGTTTGTAAATGTGTGAGCACCATGTATCTATCACATAATTTTATTAATCAATTTATTTGTCATTGCTCCATTTTTAATTCTTTTTACAATTTGTGGTAAAGTAATCGTATTCTAGGTGCATCGTATTCACATGTAATTATAATTGATGTATACAAAATATTGTAAACCATTTTTTTAATAGAGTAACGGTGGAGTTTCTTGCCCATGATTCTCCATACGAAAACTATCTTTTGGAAGGGGCAACAAGAATCAGTTCTATTTCTTAGTTTTTTTGACGTTCAAAAGTGCCTTTAATGTGCCTATTTGAAATAAATGATTTGACTTTGACTTTGACTTTGAAAAATGTTGGTAAATTGATGATTTTTTTGACAGATTGCGAATGAGATGTGAAAGTTCTTAAAAATAAAGGAATTGCCCCGCTGATCTGTTTTTAGTAGTATCTAAGCTAGGGTACCCTAACCAAACGGGTTACGATAGGTTGGAACCGCGACCAACCAAGCGCGAGCCGAATCGGTCGCAGTTAAGCTAGGGTACCCCGATCAAATGGATTAGGTTAGGTTAGTAGTGACGAACCGCACGCAAGCCGAGCAAGCGAAGCGAACGGTGTCGCTACAGCGGTCGGCTAGCTACATGTACAAAATAACTTCTATATACAAAGTAACTGTGACAAACATTGTATTTAGAAGATATTTTGAGGCGCAATAATTATATTAGATTGTCCAATAATGTTTTTAGGAGCGCAGAATGGGAATTATTACAGTTTTTATTAAATAGATGCCATACAAAATGGTTAAATACCATCTGACAGCCAACTCTAAAACCGCACGCGCTCATTGGTCCAATCAAACAACGCGTGCTTTCCCGGCTTCCTGTCACACACTGCCGTCCCTTTTCACGATATCACCTCCACAGATTGCAGGGAAGCGAGAGGAATGATATTACGCATGCCCACTGTCTGAAAATTCTGTTCGTATTTTCAGTTTCAATAGTTTTTTACCTCTAAATACACAAGCTAAAGCTCACCAAAGTTAATTGAACACAAACTACCAACAATGGTACTTAGACCCCACTATCTAGTGCCATTGGTACTTCAAACCCAATCTTGTTAAGTGTATACAAATATATCGATACGCCGTAACTATGTGAACTGCCTACTGGGTACATAATATGGAACTAACGTTTGTTTTGGCCTTCAGTTGGGTTTCTATATGTTACTGATCGTTAATAGTAACAACTTACGAATCGTGTCACTTGATGGATTTACTTGCATCGCACATAAAGCTCATTAGTTTTCCAACTAGTATGTAAGTGGGTACAAATATGTTTAATCAAAATCAAAAGTCAGTTTTTCAAACTAGGCGGAGAAACAGCACTTTTCGAACGTCAAAATTACATAAGACAGTCCCCCAAAACGCCCACCCTTCGCCACTTCCTAGTGCTTTAGCTGGGAAGAAGAAGTGGCGCAACAAACTCCTCAGCAGCACAGCTGTCTGTTCAGTTAGAAAAAAAATGATTCTATACAATAAAAAATCTTCAAAAAGTTGACATGAATACTCGAAAAGAATGTGATCAAAAATTGTTGAGGTTTTTCGTATGTTCAGTCAGCCACACGTCATTGAATAGTCCTGTCAAACTTTCACTACTCCAAACAGGTTTAGACGCGATTAAAAACTTGCCTACTAAAATTACGTCAATTTACGTCAGGCGCTGATTAATTTGACAGGACTAAACTAAAATTTATCTTCTGTCCTTTTCATAATGAAATAGAAAGAAAAAGATGCACTGAACTTAAATTTAGTTTAGTTTGTGAACAAGGGAATCGGCACCATTGACAGGACCTTTATGTCGTAGCAATTAAGTCGGTTTTCCTGGTTCAAGTGTCACCTCAGACGTGCGGTTGAATGTTAATTATGACATAATATTGTAAACTTTGATTATTGATCAGTCTAGATCTTATAAAGGGTTGTGCCGGTCAGATAGGCAGTCGCTCCATGTAAAATACTGGTATTCAGCTGCATCCGATTAGACTGGAACGGCTGACCTGGCCGACCCCAACATAGTTGGGAAAAGGCTAGGCAGATGATGATCATAAAAAGTATAATTATAACAATTATCTTAGAGTATATAACAGTGATATATACTCTATGGTCTAGTTAGACTGTCGCGCTGCAAAGTAACTAAAACAAACAAACCAACTTTGTTATGCTGGTGTGCGTGACAGCTACATCTTACACTCGCGCCACGTCATTGAGCTTTTCTAGTGTGCGTGCATTTAGCGGCCAACAGTTGGACGCTATTTTTTTTCGGCGACTTCACAGACTGTCTATCTAGACATAAAAATTCTTCTGTATGTGTGTTTGTCACCTTACTCCTCCTACACGGCTGGACCGATTTGAATGAAATTTTGTGTGTTTATTTGAGTGGGTCCCTGGATAGTTTGAAAATACAATTGACCCCAGTAGATGCAGTCGTGATCTCGTTTTCACGAAAAAAAGGTATTACTGAACAATTATTGACAAGATTTCGTAATGTTGGCCGGTACTGTAAATTGCCTAGCTGTAAAGAATATAAAATTTTAAGTTACCCGTATTTTTTTATTTTCATGAAGGCCTTCAATTTTGTGAAATAAACCCATTTAATAAAAAGTATTTTTTTTTGTTTTTTATTATTTAAATAAAAGAGAGTTATTTACAAAATGACGTCATTCAGTCAATATTGTTTTGTATATTATAATATTTGTCTGTAAAGGTCATTATTAAATTCATAGATTGGCGAAAAATATTCATCCCCCCTTCTGCCTACCTCAAGAGCTACATAAAACGTTATGCCTAAAAGATTTTTACTATGATGAGTAAAGAAGAGAATAAACTCTGAATATTATGTAGGTAATTTTGCTCTTCAAAGATTTCACTTTTACTAAATCCGTGACCGTAACTTTTACTTAAAATACTTTCAGTTAGCCCGTATGGGAAGTTATTTTCTTCTTACTTCAACGAATTTATTAGCCTTTTTCGCAATAATGTTAAAAGCCCTAGGGTATAAATAAGTATAATATGAATAAAAGTAAATAAAATGAACCTTAAAGTTGGCAATTCATCGGCAAATGGGTGAATATCCCGGCGGTAAATTATACGTGTCCACGTTGAGAATCGAGGTGTTAAATGATAGGATGTTTCTTTTTTTTTTTAAGTATACTACGTAACTTGGTTCAATTATGGCCACATTTTTTTTTAAATATAAGTGTATGTAAATAATAAGAGGAAAAAAAACGCATTAAAATTCAAGTTGGGTGGCCTGTCCCAGCTCCATTTTTTATATAATTGCGTTCACCAAAGTAACAATTTGAGGTACAATAAAAAATAAACAATTTCGTTAGTATATGCATAAGACACATTATCTAAAAACAATTAAAACATATTAGAAAATCTAATTTAAAAGCGCAGGATACTCGATCAAAGTTTGTCCAAGCAAAAATCTAAATTTTGGTGGCACTTGTTCAACTTACTATAACATAAAGTTTCGTGCGTGTGCGTTCAATCGTGTTTTATTATTTCGCGTGTCTCAGGCGTGCGCCGGCACTTGCGCGTAATAGGGGTGTGATTAGTGCTGTGATTTCCCGCCCAAAACGTAATTATCATCTTGGGTGGCATGGGGGACAAGAATTGTTCAATTTTTGGTGGATCGATTTGCTATTGATTTTAAAGTGTTTTAATAGTAAGCTACACGTTATAGGTAGTGATTTGGGTTACGCATAAATCAGTTATATTAATTTATTTGTAACTTAAAATTATGAGTTTATCAGACAAATCATAATAAATATATTATATTTTAACAATAGAGAGTTTTATAAACCTATGAAAGTTATTGATAAAACCCGAGAATTTGTGAGATTGGTTACATTGAGCTTTATTAATTAGTGAGATTGAGGTTTATGACCAAATCCAATTTTGGTTCCACTGATTTTCAATTTTGGTGGGCATTTTCGATTCAATTTTCAATTTTGGTGGCCACACTAGACTTTAAACTAAAATATCTCAAAAAGTTATCGAGATATTCTCAGACCTCTTGAAGATCCTTCTAGCTTGGACTTTCTACTCTTATACCTGGTCCTTATTTTTCACGAAAACGGAAGAAAAAATTTCGCCACCAAAATTGATGAAAAATGCACTTTGTTGATATTGACCCAAATCTTTAAAAGCTAGACAGGTACCTATACGAAGCCATTTTCCATTGAGTGGGCTGCCTTTTATAGGTCTCGCGATACTTTTATAGAAAGAAAAAGAAAGAAAGAAAGAAAAATAGGTTTATTTGTCACAGAAACACGTGCTTAATAAAAGTTAAATTAAAAATTTAAAAAACCCCCGACAAAAACAAGGCATTTAAAAAGTAAACAAATAATATGTATTGGCCCTTTAAGTTTAATATAAAAGTTGTAGGTAATATTTTGATCCAAGCGTCGTCGTCGCGTCGGGGCACGGCTCATGAAAATAGGGAATTAACAGCAGCTATCCTTTCTACAATAGCATATATTCATTATTCCTAGTGTATGTTGGCGTTTTTGTTTTTCATGAGCCGTCCCCCGACGCGACGACGACGCTTGGATCAAAATATTACCTACAACTTTTATATTAAACTTAAAGGGCCAATACATATTATTTGTTTACTTTTTAAATGCCTTGTTTTTGTCGGGGGTTTTTTAAATTTTTAATGTAACTTTTATTTCCAGTTTTTTAAATTTCATATTATATTACTAGTAGAAATGCTATGATCAACCCGCGGCTCGCCGATATCTGCGTAGCTGTACGTACTTTTGCCACAGTGAAGCTAGTTTCTAATTTAGTCTCATTTCTCTTTCCTACTCCATCATCAGACCCTGATCACCATCCATCTGTAATCTATTTTTTGAGACCTTTCCAATGAGCCCAAACACGATACCTCTGCTGTAAGTTGGTGAGGGAGTTGGGTATCCTGCATCCAGTTGATGCTGCAGCATCAGTTCAAGGTTACTATATTCTTCTAATATCATTGAAGTAACAGAATTCTAAATTTCCAATTGATTAGACCTGTGAAAGATGCTCACCTCCATTCATCAACTAGAAAAGAGCTGATAATCTTCAAATGGCTGAACCGATTTTCTTGAATAATAGCTAAGAACACTCTCGATCAAGTCACCTTTCAAACAAAACAAAACAAAACAAAATCGGTTCAGCGGTTTGGCAGCTACGATGGAACAGACAGACACACAGATACACAGATACACAGATACACAGATACACAGATACACAGACACACAGATACACAGATACACACGTTAAACTTATAACACCCCTCTTTTTCAGTCGGGGGTTAAAAAGAGATAACAGTAATCAACAATATTAAACAAACAAAACAAAAACAAAATTGGTCTAAGTACAAATATGAGAACACGAGTATAAATATAAATAATTGGCACGTCATGACTGTGACAAGAAGGCTTCCACTCAGCATGATGCTGCGCTATGGGGGACCCACAGCTCAGGTCTTATATATATAGGCTATAGGTCATTTTCACCCTTAATTTCTACCTATAGGTAAATATCAGGATATACTATAAGGCTCAACTAACTCCATGCTTGCTATTATAAGCGTGGCAGCAAATACTAGAACCGTTAAGAGAATATTATAAGTGCGGGAGGCCTATATCTGCACTATAGGATAATTTTGCTGCTTGGTTAGGTATGCTATACAACATTAGTTTTTGTTTACGCTAAACCCGAAAAGGGGTCATCAAATCATAATCAGGCATCATCAAAAAAAATTCTGCTGTTCCATACATTTGTGTTCACTTAAATCGACAAAATGTATGGAACAGCTGATTTTTTTTTCGCGATTTCAACGTTGGTCCCATAGAAATAGTTGTTCAAAATGACGAGTACAATTACCCCGTTCGGGTTTAGCGTAAACAAAAACGAATGTTGTATAATATTATATAACTTTTAATAAATTATTTCCAGATGTTTCTGGTCAAATTATTTGCCAGATTTAGAACAAAAGTAGACTTTTTAATAAAAATAAATACTCATTTACGTATTAAAGAAAAAACACATTAGATATAAATTGTATAGGATCTTTAGAAAAGGTTGCCCACCTCGCAGACAGCAAGCAGGCAGCAAGAAATGATGGATCAATAAAATTGGCTTTTCAAAATTACATAAGACAGTCCCCCAAAACGCCCACCATTCTACACTTCCTAGTGCTTTAGCTGGGAAGAAGTGACGCAACAAACTCCTCAGCAATTTACCCGCTATCTGGACATTGTGAAACAGGCTTTGACTCCCAAAAATCTTAGAGATTTCACAATAATTGAAGCTCCTTGAATATCAATAAAAAGTAACAACCCATATCGTTCCATAGCCAAGTAAGTATCACCCATTTACCTACCTGAAAATAATCTTATAATCGCCTTTTACGGAACACATAAAAAGTAAAAGGGGTTCTTTTTCCCCAAGTGAAAAATCTTTTACATACCTGCATAGCACGCAGATTACACTTTCATTCAAAATTACAGATACAGTAAAACGAAGAAAAGTTAAAAAAGAATTATACTTACATAGCATCCTGTGCTCAGGGAGACGACACCCGTCGCAGCGCCGCCACCTCGCCGCCACCGCGCCTCTAATATCCAACTGGCGTTTTACGAACGTTGGCGTTTCTCCAACTTCTGCGCAACGCCAACGTTGCGCAGACGCGACGTTAACGTCACGAGTTTGTAGTGGTAAAGCGCCAACGTTGCGCTAACGTCGCGAGTTTCTTGCGTTGGGTGCGACGGGTGCAAGTGTGCGACGTTAACGTTGAGTTGCCACTAGAAACTTGTGACGTTAACGTCGCGTCTGCGCAACGGTGGTGCTGCGCAGACGTTGGCAAAGCGCCAACGCTCGTAAAACGCCAGTGGAATAGCGGCCTAAGCCGTGTAAATACAACGTTGCCAACTGCCGCGCCGCCGCCGGGGATTGTAAAAAGACATGACTAAATCAAGCGGAGACGGCGCGGTGATGGTACGGCGACAACGCGTTCAGTCTACATGGTTACACGGAGCGGTGTTAGTGCGGCTGCGGTTCCTTTTCACGCATAAAAAGTATAAAAAGTCACCTATAAAAAGGTATAAACAGGACACCGCAGACAGACAAATTAAAAATCCGGAGTCACACGTGTTAGGGCATAAATCGAACAGATTACGTGTGACTCCGGATTTTTAATTTGTCTGTCTTTTGGGGTTATAATATATATATTTTTGAAATGTGCTCATTAAGCCCTTTCATTTGATACCTGATATGGTACGATTAAACAAAATTTTTTTTTAGTTCCTGACTTAATGTCCTCTAGAGGGCGCCATTTTTAATTTAATGTGACGTCACATAGCCTATAACCAGCGGACGATCAAGATGCTTCCAACGATACCAACGATATCATTTGTGAAATTGTGATGAGTCGTTTAGAAGATATGAGGGAACAGATGAACATACATACATACATACCGGTCAATATGATTTTGACCCTCCTTTTTTCTTCGCCGTAGTCGGGTAAAAATAAAATAGACCCAAGAAAAAATACTTAAACATATCAGGCAGATTACATAGCAGGCAGATTACACATCCTTTCAAAATTACCGGTAGGTACAGTAAAAAGGAACCAAGTAAAAAAAAAGCTTATAAATACCTATATAGCAGGCAGATTACACTTCCTTTCAAAATTATAGGTACGTACATTAAAATGGGGGCGTACAATGAGGAACGAAGCTGCGCCGTATTCTAAGAGAATGTTTTATGATATTCTGTACAATTGAGGACTAAATAATTGGGTTATCTTTGTGAAGACTTTTGAAGTGAGTGTTCGCCCCACAGTTCGCCCCACTTTAAAGTAGACGTTTCAATGTCAAAGTGAATGGAAAATGAAATGTTAATAGTGTTACTAGTGAAGTGGAGCATTATTTGCAGTCACTTTAGCTTCATAAGGCCTTTTTTAATGTGTAACATTTTTCCTCTCGTTTTCGTGCAGTCTGTGGGAATGGTTTCGTGAAAAGGGACGGAAGTGTGTAACAGGAAGCCAAGGAAGCGCGCGCTATTTTTTTTACCAATGAGCGCGCGCGGTATTAGAGTTGGCCTAGCCTTTTTCCTTATGTTGTGGTCGGCTTCCAGTCTAACCGGATGTAGCTGGATACCAGTAAATTACATGGAGCGACTGCCTATCTTACCTCCACAACCCAGTAACTAGGTAATATTATACCCCTTGGTAAGACTGGTTGTCAGACTTTCAGGCTTCCGACGACCCGTAACGACTGTCAAAGATACACGAATGAGAGCCGGGACCAACAGCTTATCGTGCTTTCCGAAGCACGGCGGAGTCTCGGTATGTAAAGATGGTCACGCCTCCACGGACCAACCCAGGCACGCGTAGCATAACCTGATGGATCGACCCATGCGGCTGTTATTACTTAGGCACGAGTTTAATACACGTACTATATAAAATCTCGATATTTTGACAATTCTTAAAAACCGTGCGAAGCCAGGGCGGGTTGCTAGTATCTAATATATTCTAACAGTGCCCTGTTTATCAAAATTTACAAGCCTTTTATTAACAAGTGTCATTATTTAGTTCACAAGTACTTATATTTTTACACTTTTATTCGTGATTTTGTTTAGTAAAAAAATATTTGTAAGTTACAACTTAAAATACAATAGACGTAGATATATTTAGTAACCTATTCCGCTTGACTATGCTTCTAGAGTCCTAAAAAACCCTGTAAGATCGGCGCTGATTGGCTAGAATCGTTATCAGTGCGATAAGCGCGATAAGGGGCGAACAAACGCGCTTATCGCACTGATAACGATTCTAGCCAATCAGCGCCGAGCAGCAATCCTATATAAGTGGGGGTGACGGGCGATTTGATTCACTTTGCGTCCAGCGCTCGGTGTGGTAACACGCCGCATTCTGGTTTGCAATTGGTCAATCGTCATCCTGAGGATGCCTCGTTGAGAGGTGAAACACGTGTCGATTTCTTACAGGGTTTTTAGGACTCTTGAAGAATAGTCAAGCGGAATAGGTTACTAAATATATCTACGTCTATTGTATTTTATAATGGATTTCCGCAAAGTCACGCCTGAATCAATTAACTAAGTTACAACTTGTAGAGAATCATAACAAATCCTGAGAGTGTCCGGCGACTCTCTATTCCGTCTTAATAGTTTACAAGTGTCGTGCTTAGTACCGCAATAAATGTTTAAATTCGATTTTCTTTTTTTAAATGCGTTCAAAAAAGAGAGATGACCTGATGCCCGTGTCCAGCATTGGGAACATTAGGCTGATTATGAATATGGAGATGAGCTATGAATTTAACGAAAATTAACATTCTAGGTAACTTGTAAACGTGTAGACTTGTAACTTTTGATAAACAGGGTCCAGGTCTTAAACCTACTGGCACCTTGTGGCTAATTATTAATGTAATTAGTTGTTATTTAACCGTGCTTTTGTATGTTGTGTTAGACAGGGTGTAAGGGTAAACACCGTTGTCACTCAAACCATGGGTAGTTGACTTAAATATAAAAATAAATGACCGAAAACAACAACAAAAAACGTTATATTCATTCAAAGATTTTGAAAAGTTTCTATCCGACACCTTGCTTGCTAGCTAAATAGCTGACTAACTGAGGGAGGGGTCGCGCTCGCGGCCGGTCAGGACACGTCCCGCACCCCCCGCCCGTGTTGTAAAATCCCCTAATGTCCCTTGTGGTACAATTTAGATTCAATTAAAAATGTAAATTCCTAAAAAAAATATGTAGATTACTTGTTATAATGTCCATGTTGGTAAAATGTAGATTAAAAAAAAAAGTTGTAATTTTCCATTCATTTTAAGTTCTATAAATGAAACCAAACCACTGGTTGCTAGGATAACGGTGTTTACCCTAACACCCTGTATATGTCTTTTGTGTGCACTAAATAAACTTTTTGTCTGTCTATCTATCTTAAACAGGGTTTCCTTCATGATAGTATTTCCCGTCGCTTCTGACTCTCTTAAGTGAAATATCTGTGTAAACTTTTCCTATTACATTCTGCATACAAGCTTGATCACAAACATAGTTGGTTCTACATAACACCACGCCTGTATTACCTGAAGGGTTAGGCAGAGGTGTACCTATAGTACACCCACATTTCGCCAGTTATGTTTAAGTCCCATGTAATAGGGGGCGAGCCTATTGCCAGCAGCCGGGCACAAATCCAGACTAGGCTGCTACTGAGAAATTCCTGATGAAAAACCCAATAACACTTTGCTCGACCTGGGAATCGAACCCGAACGACTTCATGCTAAAAATATTATAATAAATATAACTAAGTGTCATCTATAAAAAACCGTTTTAACGAATTGTATAACTTTAGTTAATTACCTAAACCAAAGTATATAGACTTCTCTAAATATGATCCTGAATGATCCACACTACCCAAACATCGTGAGGAAATCGGCATGCCAGAGAGATATTTCTCAACGGCATGTGAAGCTAAGTCAGAGGCCCTTGGGCGGCTTTAAAACTCTGACACTAGAGGCCCTAGACAAAGTGACATTCTATCAGCGATAACGATGATGGAAAAGGCAAAAATGTATACGACTGACATAAGCTATCGAAAAGCTTATGTCAATCCCATTGAAAGTCGTTGTAGAAATACGAAACGCTTGCGAGCGATTGTCACTTGTCTAGATTCAACATAAATATAATAATAATAAATAATAATAAATCGTTTATTTATAAAAAGGGGCACTTTTACAGTAAGATGAGAAATGATGTAACCAATATATTGTAACAATATTCTGATAGTTAATTGATTCAGGCGTGACTTTGCGGAAATCCATTACAAAATACAATAGACGTAGATATATTTAGTAACCTATTCCGCTTGACTATTCTTCAAGAGTCATAAAAAACCCTGTAAAAAATCGACACGTGTCAACGAGGCACTCTCAGGATGTCGATTGACCAATTGCAAACCAGATCGCGACGTGTTACCACACCGAGCGCTGGACGCAAAGTGAATCAAATCGCCCGTCACCCCCACTTATATAGGATTGCTGCTCGGCGCTGATTGGCTATCGCACTGATAACGATTCTAGCTGATCTGATTTAAAAGAGTGTCCGTGGAGTTTCTTGTCCGTTCTTCGCCATAGGAACCTACTACACTTTGGAATGGGCAACTAGCTTCATCTTTCTGACTGACCGACCCCTTGACAATTCAAAAGTGCCTGTAATTGGTTTATTTGAAATAAATGCTTTGATTTTGAGTCTAGGCCCTTAGGTTATTCACCAACCACAAGAAAAAAGGAAGACCCAAATACCTAGTGCAAAAAGGTGCCTTCTTACACCCATGAAATATGTCACTGACATCTGTCAGTGAAAGCAGTGATTTATAAAAGCTGGAAAGTTAGATGTTTTTTCTGCTAACTGCAATTCATTTCCCGAGTCAGACCTGTCAAGAGCAGGGTGAGGCACGTGCATTCAAGATCGCTGTGTGTGTGCGTGTGTCTATGTTGTGCACCTGCTTCTTGCACAGTGGTGCTTTTATTCAAAAAATATTATGTAGGTATCATGAACTTCATACAACACAATAAGCTTTTGTGATGGATTTTTCTTGAAATCGTTACGTTTTGTGCTTGCTTTCAAAACCGTGAAGGAAAACATCGTGAGGAAACCGGCATGTCCTACAACCAAAAATTGGAAGACATGTGACATCTACCAACCCGCAATGGGCCCGCGTGGTGGATTACGGCCGCCCGCGTGGTGGATTACGGCCGGCTCCCTGTTACAGAGAGGAGGCCTGTGTTCCAGCAGTGGGAACATTATAGGCTGTGGGAACATTATGCTGTGCTTGCTTTAATTTTAGTATCCGAGAAAATAGAGTATGCTCATTTAATAGTATAGGATAGTTCATACTAATTCCATGCTGCCATGTCATTATTCTGAGGTAGCCATCTTGTTCTAAACTTTGGGCGGCCGAGCTCTGCTTGAGTGAAAATAGAGAAAACGAATTTTCCGAGATATGAGACCTAAATCAATTTTACACCGCCAAGCCAGCCTTCTTTTTTTTTTCTAAATAAAGCAGATAATTAGTCATATAACTATTGCTCTTTTATGAAAATTGGTTGAAGAGCTCGTGGCTAAGTAATAACAGCCGCACGGGTCGATCCATCAAGTTAAGCTACGCTTGCCAAGGTTGGTCCGTGGATGGGTGACCTTTACATTCTATCGAAAATCCTCCAAGCCTCGGAAAGCACGTTAAGCCGTTGGTCTCGGCTGTCATTTGTGGATCTTTGACAGTCGTTACGGGTCGTCGGAAGTCCGAAAGTCTTGCCATGTTACCCAGTTACTGGGATGTGGAGGTCAGATAGGCCATCGCTCCATGTAAAATACTGGTATTCAGCGGCATCCGGTTAGACTGGAAGCCGACCCCAACATAGTTGGGAAAAGGCTAGGTAGATGCTTGTTTGGTAAAGCTGCGAAAGTATAAAATCTGTAACATCTGTATTATTCTTCATTCATTGTAATAAAATCAGTACTGCTTTCTATAAAGTTCACTGCTCACCTCACTCAAGTGAGTGCACACAATTCGAAAGCGAACTCATTTGTTTTTACATCACGGATACACACCGAGATCCCGAATTTCGAAGTGTTGTTTAGAGATACAAATAGGAAGCAGGGCAATGTTGGTTTGGTAATCAAACAAGATTGAATTTCAGTTAAGCTTCGGTCAAACCTACGCGTCAAATACGCGGGACGCGAAGCGGGAGCGTCAACAACGCGACATAAAACGTGCACAATTATCGGAAGCCGCCAGAGGCGAGCCGAGGATGCACGAAACTCAAAGTACCTCTATACAGGGTGTACGGGTAAACACCGTTGTCACTCAAACCATTAGTAGTTGACTTAAATATAAAAATAAATGACCGAGTAACAATAAAAAAAACCTTATTTTCAGTAAAAGATTTTTAAAAGTTTATATCCGACACCATGCTCGCTAGCGAAACAGATACTGACTGAGGGAGGGGTCGTGCTCGCGGCCGGACAGGTCAAGTCCCGCGCCACTCACCCGTGTTGAGCACGCAAGTTCTTTGCCCTAGTGCCCTAGGGTGGAAGGTGAACTACTCTGAGGTAAAATGTAGATTTTCTTTAAAAAAAAAAAGTTGTTTTCATTTTTTTACGTTCTACAAATGAAACCAAACCACTGGTTTCAAGGATAACGGTGTTTACCCTAACACCCTGTATACTCTCGTCCTCGCCCAACTTCGATCAACTTCGTGAAGACGCGTGCGTCTCGCTCTGCCAACGTGGTGTCGGCGTTACTGTCGCCTAGGTGTGCAAGGCGCCCGCGCCATTGATAACCACGAGAAGCGTCCGCAGCGCGACTAACGCTCCCGCTTCGCATTCACTTTGGTCGCGCGTGTTTGGCCGAAGCTTTAATTACCGTCACAATGTTAATTATGACCTTGTTCCAATAGTCATTAAGGCTAAATGTTCAATAATTACAGTTGACCAAATTACGTCATTCGCACCATTTACTGACTTTCATGACTCTGAAGTGTGAAAGTGGTTCAAATAGCAAACATTATACTAATGGTCTTTACATTCACACGCAGAGTCTCTGCGTCCAGCGCTAGGTGTGCCAACACGTCGTGTTTTGGTTTGCAATTGGTCAATCGTCATCCAGAGGATGCCTCGTTGAGAGGTGAAACACGTGTCGATTTCTTACAGGGTTTTTTATGACTCTCTAAGAATAGCTAAGCGGAATAGGTTACTAAATATATCTACGTCTATTGTATAATGGATTTCCGAAAAGTCACGCCTGAATCAATTAATTAACTAATTGATAAGTGCCGTATGTGGAATACCTCAAGTGCCATTTGCTCAGGTGCCATTTACGCGGGTCCAATGTGGAATACGTCGAATTAAAATTTATTTATGGCCGACGTACTACCGTCCCGACACCTGCCCGACACGCACCCGCCTTTTGTGTGTTTTGAGCTTAAAGGCTCGTACAGACTGACGTGACATCGCGGGCACGACAGGCAGCGGTACCTTTGCCGACAAAGGTACCGCTGCCTGTCGCGCCCGCGATATTGCGTCTGTTGCACGAGCCTTTAAGCGCACCATTTTCTACAAAGTAATGAAACAACAGAGATTATAGAGATATCATTTAGTTCTCGGAATTACGTCGTGTCCTTTCCTCGTTATAATGATACTCGTATCTCTATCCTTATCATTAAACTAGTCACGCACGTACTCATTTATTATAACAGATTTTTCCGAGATTGTGTATGCGATACGTTTTCTTTGATTGTATTGTGATTTAATTTCTTTTAGATATAGAAATCTCAGCAGAGATTAGCCGTGGACTCAGGAGATAATAAATTGTTCTAATGCACAAGTTTGTGCGCAATCGTGTCTTGTTTTCTTATTTTGTTGGTTTTTTTTTTGTTTGTTTGACCTTGTAGCTATTATTTTATTAATGTAGTTATTATTTAACCGTGCTTTTGCATGTTGTGTTGTCTTTTGTGTGCACCAAATAAACGTTTTATCTATCTATCTATCAATCAGATTCTAGTACAGTTCTCTGACATTCGTTTCTCTCATAAACGGACCGCCGACAGAACCGTTCATCGGAGAATCGGAGAACTGGGGACTTAAACCAGCCACTATGGCAGAATCATAATAGGAAAATATTATGAATCATCGTAAAATGTCACAAACTGACAATTCATAATAAATGATCTGCTTGCGATTCATATTATGAAATAATTCATCTGTTTGACAGTTTTGTACGGAGATTCGTAAAATGGTCCACACATTATAAATTGATTTTGTGTCAAAATAGAGGAATTGCTAATGACAGCTGGGAATTCAGGAAATGAATTGCTTTTAGAGGAATTGCTAATGTGGCCGTTTTAGGCCCCTTTCAGAATTGTACAAATACAGGTGGCCTTCAAGTGGTCATCATCATCATCATCAGCCTATAGCAGTCCACTGCTGGAAATAAGCTTCTCCAAATGCACGCCATTCAGCTCGATTTTCGGTAACTCTCATCCAGCTACTACCAGCCACCCTGCGAAGATCGTCGCTCCGCCTAGCCTGAGGGCGTCCTACCTTACGTTTGCCGATTCACGGTCTCCACTCAAGAACACGTCTACCCCAACGGTCATCGGTTCTGCGGCTAATATGGCCGGCCTATTGCCACTTCAGCTTGCTTATTCTGTGGGTCGTCAAGTAGTGACGCAACAAAAACCCTATTAAGAAACTCAAACAACCCAATGTCACTTCCAACAACAAATAAATTGTAGTTCCACAAAGTTAAAGGCAACACTTTGTACACCAGGGTTGCTTCCAACTTCATACCCTCAAAGTATCTTCGGCCTGCGTCCATTGCCGGCACGGCACGGCATGGGAATTTTATGCGACGAATAGAAATAAAGGCTCTCACAAACAGGCGCGACGCGACAGCGCGTCGTGGCTTTAACAAAACAATTTCTGAGAAAATTTCACGGCGTACAATGCGATGGCGTCGCGTCGCATGACAAATCGCGCCAGTATGTAAGAGCCTTAAAACTTAATAGCCAATCTGCCTAGACTTTTCCCAACTATGTTGGGGTCGGCTTCCAGTCAAACCGGATGCAGCTGAATACCAGTATTTTACATGGAGCGACTGCCTATCTGATCTCGACAACCCAGTTACTGGGTAAGACGATACCTCTTGGTAAGATTGATTGTCAGACTTTCGGGCTTCTGACGACCCGTAACGACTGTCAAATATCGATAAACGACAGCCGGGACCAACGGCTTAGCGTGCTTTCCGAGGCACGGTGGAGTCTCGGTATGTAAAGATTTTCACTCATCCACGGACCAACCCCGGCAAGTGTAGCCTAACCTGATGAATCGACCCGGTCGGTTATTATTTAGCCAACTAGCTCCTCCTCAAATGTAACTTAACAGTATGACAATAAAATTGAAATTTCGATGACACGGCATACGGCAGCTTTATTTTTGTACCTACGATGATTAGCACTGAAAGGAGATAATTAATTTTGGGCTAAATTATGAAAGTGCCGGACAAAAAAAACCGGCCAAGTGCGAATCGGACTCGCGCACGATGGGTTCCGTACCATTACCTATAAAAACGGCAAAAATATCACGTTTGTTGTATGGGAGCCCCCTTAAATATTTATTATAATTGTTGTTATAGCGGCAAAAGAAATACATCAGCTATGAAAATGTCAACTGTCTAGCTATCACGGTTCTTGAGATACAGCCTGGTAACAGACGGACAGACAAACAGACAGCGGAGCCTTAGTAATAGGGTCCCGTTTTACCCTTTGGGTACGGAACCCTAAAAATGATATATTCCGTTAGAACATGTTATTATGTCATATAGTACGTCTAGTTTAGGCACCAGTCTCCCACAGTATAGAAAGAAAGAAAGAAAGAAAAATATTTTATTTGGGACACGCACAGGAAATAAAAATTAAGTAATAAAAACTAAAACCCAACTACGACTAAAAAGGTCACCACAAGACACCACAGACAGACAAATTAAAAATCCGGAGTCAGACATGTTAAGGCATAAATCGAACAGATTACGTGTGACTCCGGATTTTTAATTTGTCTGTCTTTTGGGGTTATAATATATATTTTTGAAATGTGCTCATTAAGCCCTTTCATTTGATACCTAACATGGTACGATTAAACAAAATGTTTTTTTAGTTCCTGACTTTATGTCCTCTAGAGGGCGCCATTTTTAATTTAATGTGACGTCACATAGCCTATAACCAGCGGACGAGTAAGACGCTTCCAACGATACCTCACTTGTCAAATTGTGATGAGCGGTTTAGAAGATATGAGGGAACAGATGAACATACATACATACATACATACATACCTGTCAAAATCATAACCCTCCTTTTTTCTTCGCCGTAGTCGGGTAAAAAGGAATAAAACAAAATTAACACGTGGAACGGGAAAAGAAAACCATAATATAATTATTATTGCTATGTAATCCGTATTGATACCTCTCTCTTGTACCTATATTGTGGTGAGAAATAAACGATGATCTTACCTTATCTTATTCTCTTCACTTATCACTATGGGACCAAATCTGTAGGACAATTCCCTGCGCTGATAAACGATTCTGAAAAATACTGTTTTCAGTATTTTTTTGTTAAAACAATTAACAGTAATCAAATTAAAGTAATAGCATGTAGTAATAAAAAAATAAGAAAAAACGTACTCTTTCGGAATATAGCTTTTTTTTTGTTTGGCAGTTTTACTTAATAGGCCAAGAATCCCTTGCCGTGTCGTGTCGCCAGTGGACGCAGGCCCTCAGACGACCGGATGCTGTCTTTTTAACAACATGGCAGCAGGAAGCCTCGAGGCGGCCATTTTCTTGTCCCATCTTTTTGAAATGTTCTCGGAACGTTGAACAACGGACGGTTGGCTATGGGTGCAGTGTAGCGCAAGAATTTGAGCCTCATGTGTAGCGCTCAGTTATAAACTGCCTAGCTTTTAAACTTAGTAACAGTGTTTTATGATTTTGAGACCAGGGAGCTTAAAACAGTCACTTTAGCAGAATCATAATAGGATAAATATTATGAATCATCGTAAAATGTCACAAACTGACAATTTATTTATGGTCTGCGTGCGATTCATATTACGAAATAATTCATCTGTTTGACAGTTTTCTATGGAGATTCGTAGAATGGTCCACAAATTATGAATTGCTTTTAGGTCAAATTAAAGAAATTGCTAATGACAGCTGGGATTCAGGAAATTAACTGTTTTTAGAGGAATTTTCTAATGTGACCGGTTTAGGCCCCCAGAAACCATAGGATGCCTGAAATAAAATCTGCGATTTCTGCCAGATGATAGTATATCTAAGTGTATTTCTAACCATTGCCTTATTCCTAGTTCATGAATTAAAGTTTTATAACCAATTTTTCCCAATCATTAGGGTGCGTTTCCCCTGAAGCGGAGACGAGCAGAACTGAGCGGAAAAGAGCAGGAATCATCCAATCACAGACGAGACGAAACACGCGATGAAGATTTCAATCATTGTGATTGGTCGATTCCTGCTCTTCTCCGCTCAGCTCCGCTCGTCTCCGCTTCAGGGGAAACGAATGATTGGGAAAAATTGAAACCCACTCGTACCCTTGGCTCCCCAGCTACGTTTTTCAAATTAATCACACGTATTTTCAGCACCTACACTGCACAGATACACTGACGCACACACTATACATATTAAGAATATGTCACTCTCTCTATTTCCTATTTATATTAATATTAATAATAATGTTGTACGTTTCGAACTACTTTCGAACGGACCCGTACCTCTACGTTGACGGACTTAGAGAGTAGGCACTACCTACCTTGATACCTTGATTCACAAATAAACTCTGGAATCCGTACAGACCCCAGGAGACTAACAGTGTGATTATTTTGGCGCGACTAGCTAAAGGTTAATCGTTGCAAAAAAGTTTGTGCTCGCGAGGTCTATACTGTTCGCAGAACTACTAGTATTAAATAAATAAATAAATAATTCAGGCTTGCATAAGGCCGGAAATCTATTATAGCGATCGTCACGTGAATACGCGATAGTCGCGCTCATAATTATGTCACTTTTTGTTCGATGTACCTGAACGTGTGGTCGCGCCGACAGAGGGCGTTTTCCGAAAAAAAAGTGACATAAGCACGCCCGACGCCACGACGATCGCGGTTAAATAGGTCGCGGGGTAAGCAAAGCAACGGCTTAATAAGCAACGCAGTTTCTCAAGCCGTGTTTGGCTTACAAAATTGTATTATCACACGGCACCTAATGCCTCATTGGCAAGCGTCAAATGTACGGGAGTGCAGCCTCGGTGCCAGATCGAGTACGTGACAGTTTTAGTAACATTTTTCCTGCACGTTTTTAACAATTTTATTTTGAGCAGCTTTGGAGTTGATGCTCAAAGGGAATCTACGGAATAAGGTTGCGGTTATCGTGGTAACTCTGTGTTGGTTGTTTTAATTAATTTGGAACGAGAAATTATAAAGTAACTAAAAAAATTAAAATAAAAAAGGCAGTCAACATCACAGTTGTTGTAATTAATTTGGAATGATGTTCCTGTTGGAGAAATGTCTGTATTCGATAGACGATGACTTGTAATGTTAGTGAATTTTTAATTGTATTGAATTTTTAATTTGTAATGTTAATGGCTTTTTTATTTTTTGTTATTTTATAAAGTGTTTATTGTAATTATGAATGTATTAGTTTAATAGGTTTAATTATCATCTTTATCTTATTTATTTATAATTTCAAACACAATGTGAATTTTTCATGAAAATTGAAAAAAAAAATTTGAATTGATAAAGTAACTAAAAAATCTAAAAAAAAGGTAGTCAATGTGTGTATACAGGGTGTTAGGGTAGACACCGTTATCCTAAAAAAAATCAGGTGTTCCATACATTTTGTCGATTTAAGTGAACACAAATGTATGGAACAGCTGATAAAGTATATTATAGATGACACCAAACCACTAGTTCCAAGGATAACGGTGTCTACCCTAACACCCAGTATAATGTACTCGCATACAGTGTAACAAAAATCCTGTCCAATCCGAAAGGGGGCGCCTAGGTATCGCAACAACATTACAAAATTACAAAAACTGTTTTATTTTTTGTGAAATTACTAAAGTTCACGTTTTTAGTACCAAAATTACCCCAAATTCATTATAAATTAGTAAATATTCGACGAAGGTTGTAAGTTATGACTTGTAGACACCCGCTAATCGACGGCTGCCCTGGGCCCATGTAATCCCTGTAAAATTCCCCATTGAAAAAATGCAGCGGTTTTTTTTACCTTTTTTCCAAAAAAAAAATCACGTAATAGACTTGGGCACTTTTCCCATTGACAGCGATGCGGACGAATTTGAATGCCCAATGAGCTCCTCCCCTTTTTTTTTCTTTTTAATGTTTTTATAATATAATTGTACGTACTATACATATTTATTTTGAAGTCTGTTAGAGTATAAATAAATAAATAAATATAGTTATTAAAAAAAACATTAATAGACTCTTAACAACACCCTCACGGATCGGACAAAGTTTTTGTTACACGCTGGTATAACATACTCGCCAGAGTAAGATCTTTTTGGCCCTAAAATAACGAACTGTTTCTAACCGCATATACTATTACTATGCAAATACTAAGAGCAGAATATTATTATAATATGCTTTAGTCCGTACTTCAAAGAAATAAGATTCTCCTATCCAATTTTGAAAAGCTTACTACAGTGGAGGGAAATTGTACGTACACCTTAAGTTTAGCATTCAATTTGGGGAAAATTCAATTTATATTTTCAGTTCATTGGCTAAAACAGGAAGGTAGGCAGAAAATATTTCGAAAGGCAGAAAACTTTATACATTTTCAAGAACACTTTTCGATTTTGTTTGTATTTGTCCATTGCGAAAACACTTTTTTATTTATGATACTGTGAAAAAAAAGTTTGTTATGCTGGCAGGAAATAATAGTATATTATGCAATCAGTGAATCAAGGACGGATTTAAAGCGAGAGCGCGAGTAGATGCTTCACGAGTAAGTGAAGGATTCTAATGATTGAATCACGAGCATAGCGAGTGATTCAAGTGTTAGAATCCTGAGCGACGCGAGTGGTTCATGGCCCTCGATATAAATCCGGTTTATTCAAGAATGGCATACTATACTTTATACCATGACTACGAGAACAAGAACTTGCAAATTCGAGTATGTTATTATGTCATGTTATGCCTTGTTTTATATATAGTACACCGTAGCATAGAATACGTACTCCAAAATGTCGATGGCTTCTTTTTCGTCGACAACTCATTAAAATAAGTTAGGAAAACAGACTCTGAAAATGTTCCAGAAGCTTAATTTTCATTTTTCCATTTGCAAAACTCATCGTAGGCTTTGATGTAAACCAGCCGTGATTTGTTGGGTAGCAAGTTTTCTACTATATCGGCCGCCTTCTCTTTCATAAACTCGGGTGTTAACACATCTTCTTCATCACTTGAATGCATTTTCAATCGATATATTATGAAGTAACACTAATTTTTGTGTTCATACAACTTACAGTATTTAAAATAGCGCCAATTTACTAATGGCAGCAAAGAACACAAAGCAGTTTTTATTATAATGCTAAACTGTCGTAAATGTCAACCAATCACATCGGAGTTTGTATCGAGTATTTTTTGGCAAGGAGGTTGTACAGCATTGAGATGGAGTTCGAATGTATTGATTTGTTTTAAATTCAAACAACAAAACAGTGACTAAAAGTGCATTTTATTCACTGTTTTCAGTGAATAAAATAAGCTTTTTAGAGGGGGAATGGTATAAAGAACTTTTTACTGGACATTTAATTTACCATGTGATAAACTCAGATAATTATGATAATAAAAATGTTCGGTCCAAAATAAATGTTTTTAAGACCGATTTTTAATCTTTATTATATTATAGCTGCGCCCCTCGGTTTCACCCGCCTAAGTCTCGATCCCGTAGGAATATCAGGATAAAAAATCCTATGTGTTAATCCAAGTTATAAACTATCTGTTTGCCAAATTTCATCCAAATCCATTCAGCCGTTTTTGCGTTATTGAGTAACAAACATCCAAACACACAAACTTTCACATTTATAATATTAGTAGGATAGTAGGATATATTTTATTTAGGTCTTACCAAGGGATATGGGTCATACGATATCCCTTGATAAGACTGGTTGTCAGACTTTCGGACTTCTGACGACTCGTAACAACTGTCAAAGATTTACGAATGACAGCCGGGACCAACGACTTAACGTGCTTTCCGAGACACGGAGGAGTCTCGATATGTAAAGATGATCACCCATCTAGGTACGGACCAACCCCGGCAAGCATAACTTAACCTGATGGATCGACCCGAGCGGTTGTTATTACTTGGTACGAGCACCTTTACACCCTATTCCTCATACCTCTATTAATCAAATGAAGAGTAAAACTCCTCAAAACATTTAATAGTTCAAACAGAATATAAAATATAGTTCTACAACGTATTTTAGCACTTTCCAACAACTAGTGAGCAATAAAGAGTACCTACTTTATGATCTTCCCAACAACTTTTTAATTTGTTCTAGCTCGAAGCCGTTAACTTTCTACGCTTCAAAACTAAGATGATTGCTATAAACTTGCGGCGGCTTATTGGTTGATTCGCACGAATTTACTCGCCTGGGCGATTCGACACTTTCAAATAATAATATTATTTTCTCTTGAGGCGATTCTCACGAAGTTAATTTATTTGTGGGCGAGTCGACAAATCCAGAAATACGTGTTAGGTAATTGGCACATTTTATTTTTTTCTTAATTAGTTATGTTTTGCATAAAATTCAAAATAAATGATTAAAAAGTATCGATTCGCCCATTTCGAGCGAGTAAATTCGTGCGAATCAATCCATAAGCTCTTGCGGCAATTTCCATGCATTTAATTTTTTAAGATTAAACTCACTACCCTTTTTCCAACTACATTTATGTTGTGGTCGGCTTCCAGTCTAACCGGATGCAGCTGAATACCTGTATTTTACACGGAGTGACTATCTATCTGACCTCCACAACCCAGTTACTGGGTAACACGATACCCCTTGGTTGTCAGATTTTTGGGCTTCTGACTACCCATTACGACTGTCAAAGATCTACGAATGACAGGCAAGGCCAACGGCTTAAGGGGGATGCGCTAAAGGGGCCCGCGAAATTAAAATTTTCTTATTATTATTGCAAAAAACGTAAGAAAAATTGAATTTTGCGGGCTACCTTATAGCATCCACCTTAACGTGCTTTCCGAACCACGGAGGGTTCTCGATATATATATAATAATCCTTAGTAAGCTTAATCCAATTACCTGAAAGTGGTCAAATAACCACAAGGTCACAGAAAATGTTTTTCCACAGAAAATGTTTTTCTAACGTTAATCAATTTCACCCGCGGGATCCCTTAGTATTTTCGTATAATTAATAAAACTAAATTTTAACTAACAAACAGCCTTAAAATTATAGCACAACATAGGAACATTTACATAAAGAAATAAATTATTTTAAATGGTGCCCCATAAATTTTGTCCTCAAGTGTAAATGGTGCTCTTTGTAAAATTAAAAGGAAATGGTTCGTTTTAAAAGTGAGAGTTAGACAACGGATGAGCGTGTGCGTGACGGATGCGTGGCGATTGCGGGGCGTTTGTTAAACGACTTTTTGTCACATGATTGAGGTTAATGTACGAGGTACTCACTGAGATTCTCTGCCTAATAGGTGCTATTATAACTTCGGGAAACTTCGGAAAGATTCGTATTCGGAACTTTTTATAACTTTCGGCCGAGGTAGTAATGGAACGCTGAGTCGAGCAGTTTGACATTTATTTGGAGCATTCTTTTGTCTTTTATTTTGTTTTTGCCTTGTTGCAATGATTTTTCTCATATTCCTCAATTAACCCGTCGTATGCCGTAATTACAGACACAATTAAAAATCCATTGTTTCTCAACGAGATCCACGTTCCAAAGGTTAATGGCAAAAGGCTCGCCCCCCCTGCTATATGAGACTTAAAGCATACAGATTCTATATATACGACAAAATAAAAAAAGATTTGATGATTCTTTTTGGGGCTCTGGAGACTTAAAACAGCCACTTTGGCAGAATCTCAATAGGAAAATAATTATGAATCATCGTAAAATTTCTCAAACTTCAATTCATAGTATGATCTGCGTGCGATTCTTATTACGAAATAATTCATCTGTTTGACAGTTTTCTATGGAGATTCGTAAAATGAGCCACACATTATGAATTGCTATTGTGTCAAATTAGAGGAATTGCTAATGACAGCTGGAAATAAATGAACTGCTTTTAAAGGAATTGCTAATGTAGCCGTTTTAGGCCCCCTGGTACCTCTGCGGAGTTTCTCTAGGAGACATAATCTTGGTCAGCTATCTAATTGCATAACTTATTTTCGTAACCGATTAAGACCAATTTTAAATGAGGAGGTTCTCAATTCGTCTGTAGGATGTTTACTTTTTATTTTTAACCGACTTCTTCAAAAAGGAGGAGGTTCTCAATTCGTCTGTATGTTTTTTTTTTTTTTTTGTATGTTTGTTACGCGATTACTCCGCCAATTATGAATCGATTTTGATGATTCTTTTTTTGTTTGGTAGCATGCTTCCGAGGTGGTCCCATATAAATTTTATTAACTTTGCTTGCGTAATTTTTGAGTTAGCTTCAATATTACGTATTTTTCCCACTTAGTTTATCTAGACGATATCCTGCTTGACTCCTTCACTGTTATTTACATTGCAGGTAGTGGTATTCGAATTTGTGTGGGGTAGGTACCACAACTAAAAAGTGAAAAATAAAAATTATTTACAAAAAAAAAGACAGCCGACTTCAAAAAAAACACTAAAAACTCAAAAATAACTTTAATTTCGGAAGTCGGTGGCAAAAAAACAAAATTGAAAAGCAAAGACCGACTTCTGAAAACAACATTCATTGCATTATTTACGTTGTAGAGCAGTTTTTTTTTCGAACTTACGAAGCAATAGATTAGACAATTGTTTCAAACTGTTTCCGATTCTGATTGTTCGTGTATTACGCATGGTCTTAAGGGGGACTATGCAGATAAGTGTGTGAGATGGTATTTATCCACGGTGATTTTTAATTTAAAACGGTTGAAATATTGCACGAAAAAGGGAGGTAGTTATTGCATAAAAAACAAGCCAGTGGCATAAAAGATACTGCTAATTAACAATCCCGTGCAGCTTTTAAATGTGCAAACATTGACGTATTTGCGTCAATCAACACTGAAAAAATAAAAGCACAACTCCAATGTTTTTCACCCCTGTTTGCCGATAGCTGAAAAATGACAACCAACAATAGTTTTTTTGAGGGTTGAAATTGAAAATAAACAAGGGTTGAAAGCTGAAACGTTCAGTAATATTGGAGGCACAAAGGGGTGGCTTTTGTGACAGCGCTGTGCCATCCCTTTGGGGTGAGTTTCAGTTGGAATTATTGAAATATTTTTTTGTTTTGTTTTTTTAATGTTGCTTATTCTGGGGTTGGGTTGCTGCATATTTTTGATAACTCGTTGCTTATGACATACTTTTTAACTATTGAAATAACATCGTTGAAATAAACCATGTATTTTAGTATTTGATATTAAAATACTAATACTCAATGAAATTTTCATTTCACCTCTTTCTTAAATGAAGAATTCTAAAGTTCAATTTCGTTTTAGTATAAAATAAATATTTATATAAATTATTGAGCAGCTGTCTACGTAGATGACCTTTCACTACGAATTCCAATGAGTCTTACCTCTAAGACTCATTAGAACCCTCGTTCTAAAACTTGAAACCTTAGTCCTGTTTTAAGACTAGTTTAAATGACAGAAGTTCTTAAGCCACAAGTTTTGATACATCAACTTCATCACCATCTTCCTGCCCTTGTCCCGTGTCTCTCCACTCCACTCCACACTCTCTCTCTCCACTCCATTCTCTCCTGTCAACCGTCACGCTGTCATTCACCCCCTTTTCTTTCCTTATCCCAATGACATGCATTGACGTCATCATTACATTATTTGTATACGATTCTGACATTTTTATAATTTTTTGACAATTTTAATTATTATTTTTAATGAGTTGTTGTATACTGAAAATTAATTCATCACAATTTAAACGAATGAATAGACAAGAATGATGTCTGAAAAAAAAAAACGAATCATTTGTAAAACTAGACTCACAAGTGTGTCATCATCATCATCATCAGCCTATATCAGTCCACTGCTGGACATAGGCATCTCCAATTGCACGCCATTCAGCTCGATTCTCGGCAACTCTCAAATTAAAGGAAAAAAATACAAAAAAATGAATTAAATGAAATTAAATGAAATTAAATGAAATGAAATTAAATGAAATTAAATGAAATTGTTTACTCACATCCAGCTGTTACCATCAACCTACGAAGATCGCTGCTCCGCCTAGCCTGAGGGCGTCCTACAGCCAAGTGTGTACCCTGCCTTAATCCACCCCTCTCCTACTCGAAGGGGTAAGAACGGCAAACATTCTGACAGGTTTATAAATAACAGAATTTCGAGGTAAATTAATCAATTTGAAACTTAAAAGATTATCGCAAGCCTGGCTGTCAACGGGCTAGCAGAGAGCTGACTGATTTATGACTAGGTTCAGCTAAATTAGTGGCCTAAACGTTGGTTTAGCTAAACGGTGAAGGAAAACATCGTGAGGAAACCGGCATGTTCTAGAAACAAAAATTCAAAAACATGTGACATCTACCAACCTGCACTGGGCCCGCGTGGTGGAATACAGCCCATCCCTCTCACAGAGAGGAGGCCTGTGTCCCAACAGTGGGAACATTATTGACTGATTATGCTACTCTCTCAGACTAAATAAAAAACCAAGACGGAGCGCTGTCAACAGTGACGTGAAGCCGGTTTCGTAAACATGATGTGTGCACTTAGTGAGGTGTAGTTTGATTGTGAATGCGTGCGTGTGAGCATGTAGGTATGCACAGAGTGGAGGAGTTCTGGCATGCTTCACAGGGTTCCGTACCGAAAGGGTTAAACGGGACCCTATTACTTAAGCTCCGTTGTCTGTCCGTCTGTCACCAGGCTGTTTCTCATGTCCCGTGATAGTAAGACAATTGAAATTTTCACAGATGATGTATTTCTGTTTCCGCTATAACAACAAATATAAAAACTAAAAAAACAGAATAAAATAAATATTATAAGGGGGCTTCCATACAAGAAACGTGTTTTTTTTTGCCGTTTTTATAGATAATGGTACGGAACCCTTCGTGCGCGAGTCCGACTCGCACTTGGCTGGTTTTTTATTTGGTCTGAGACTAATCTAAGACAAAGAAATGCACAGTTCTTCTCTGTACAAAACCCTTACCCGATTCATAGCTAACACTTATAACTATTATTCAAATTATCACACCATTTCTATTCTAAAATTAAACCTTTAATCTCACGTTTTAACCTCGGTCCATTTAATAACATTAATTATCTCATTACGTGCGCACAAAAGACTCCGACGATAACCTACTGAGGTACTTAGCTCGACGAATGTAATATGATTATGGGCCTCAAATGACGTGTAGACTGGAAAAGTAGAGTGGCTCTGAAATGGAGTATATTTAAATGCATATTTTTCTACAGTCTTTTTGGGACTTTAAAAGAGTCTGCATGAGTGAGTAAGTCTGACGCAAACTAGCGCTGTTAGTTTATAGGTTACTTTTTATGTCGATAAAAAGTAACCTATGTCCTTCCCCGGGATGCCATCTATCTTCTTGCCAAATTTTATCGAAATCCGTTCAGTGGTTTAGGCGTGAAAAGGTGACAGACAGACAGAGTTACTTTCGAATTTATAATATTATAGTAAGTATTGATGTTGCTGGATGGCAAAAAAGCTGTAGGGTATCCGATAGTAAGATTATCATCATCCGAAAGATATTCACTACTGTACAGGACACAAACTTTTCGCAAGCATCGCCACTTCGGCACTTCACAGTGGCTTCCCGTGACTTTCACCAGCTCATCGGTTCACCTTGGAGCCTTTGGGGCTGGTATGGTTTGGCAGTGTAAATAATTTCATCACCACTGCTCTCAAAACGGTGAAGGAAAACATCGTGAGGAAACCGGCATGTCCTAGAACCAAAAAATCGAGGTCATGTGATTTCTACTTACCCGCACTGGGCCCACGTGGTGGATTACGGCCCATTCCCTGTCTCAGAGAGGAGGCCTGTGTCCCAGCAGTGGGAACATTATAGGCTGATTATCCTTATGCTATAATTTTTTATCCGGGGGTCTAAGTAGAAAGGCATCGTTCACACATATAATTATAACACCACGCCTGAAATTCCCAAAGGGTTAGGCAGAGGTGTACCTATAGTATACCCATATTACGCCAGTTATGTTTAAGTAAGAGGGTGCGAGTCTATTGTGAGCCAGCTTGCTACTGAGAAATTCCTAATAGAAACACCCAATAACTTTGACCGATCTGGAATTCGAACCAAGAATACCAACAACGTGTAACGATAGATGCGCAAAACCTCAGACACACCAACAGATTTTTAGGGTTCCGTGCCCAAAGGGTAAAACGGGACCCTATTACTAAGGTTAATTTATCTGTCTGCCTGTCCTTCTGTCACCAAGCTGTATCTCATGAACCGTGATAGCTAGACAGTTGAAATTTTCACAGATGATGTTGCCGCTCTGTTGCCGCTATATCAACAAATACTAAAAACAAAATAAAATAAATATTTAAGGAACGAAAAAGGAAAAAAAAAACACGTTTTTTTTTCGTTTTTGCTTGATATTGATAATGACAGCAGGTAGATGCTTGAAATATTCACATAATATTTAGTTATATATTGACTTTAATATTAAATAATTAAATTAAAATAAAACAAATATTTAAGGGGGGCTCCCATAAAACAAACGTGTTTTTTTTTGCCTTTTTATAGATAATGGTACGGAACCCTTCTTGCGCGAGTCCGACTCGCACTTGGCCGGTTTTTTAATTCAATTGACCCATTTCAGAGAGAAAAAAATCATTCAAAAAATTTGAAAGGTTTTATGTGCTGTTTTAGTTTTGGAAGATTCGTATTTGCATTGAAATAAAAGCTATTACTATCCCGCGTATGAGAAAATTTAAATTGGTCGACAACAATTTGTGTTTGTTTACCTATTTTGGCGGGTTTGCGCATGTGATGGCTTGACCTATTAATAAATAGACACGGCAACGTCTAATAAAGAAGTTTTTAAAATGTGGTCTAGGTATATTAAAAAGTGGTTCAATTGATTCTGCTCGTTATTCTGATCAAACTATTACACGTTTGATAAATATATACACGTTGTATCACAATACACTTCCCGTAAGAAGTAACTTTTTGTATTAAAACCATAATTTTAAGAGAACGACTGGCGGCATCGTTACCTCATTTCGGTTTCGACTTTATTTATCCCAGTTTAGCTTTTTTCTTTGTAACGGTAATTTATCGCTTTCAATCAGAATTTTTTAATTAAAAATCTGTTTACCGTGATGATGTAAATCTGTCTGATATTTGTTTGATTACTTAATTTAAAATTCAGAGTTTATTTTTGTTGTTGTGTTTGCTAATAGACTCGTTTGAGTTAGCGTGGTTATCAATACTTGTCCATTCTCTGCATGAGAAGTATAATCAGCCTATAATGTTCCCATTGCTGGGACACAGACCTCCTCTCTGTGCGATGGAAAGGACTGTAATCCAACACGCGAGGCCGGTGTGGGTTGGTGGATGACGATTTAGTGATTATGTCATCAAAAAGAATCAACCTATAATGTTTCCACTGCTGGGACACAGGCACCTCTTTGTGAGAGGGAGTGGGCCGTAATCCACCACGCGGGCCCAATTCGGGTTGGTGGATATCGATTTAGTGATTTTGTCATCAAAAAGAATCAGCCTATGATATTCCCACTGCTGGGACACAGGCCTCCTCTCTGTGCGAGGGAGTGGGCCATAATCCACCACGCAGGCCCAGTGCGGGTTGGTGGAAGTCGATTTATGGCTGATTCCTATAATTTACGGACCGTTATTTGTTAAAATTAAGACTTGTATCTTTACCAATAAGCAAAGATCTCATAGCTTTGCATAGTAGACTCTCCCATATTGAAGAAGCTATCACTGGTAATATTAGCTCACGAATCTATTTATATGCAATAAAAAATGTACCATTGGTAAGCAAAAAGATTCGTTATTGTTTATAGGAATCAAACATATAAGCGATTAAGCGATATTGTCATCAAAAAGCTGAGGGCCTAGACAAGTGACAATCGCTTCGAAAGCGTTTCGTATTTCTACAACGACTTTCAAAAGGATTGTCATAAGCTTTTCGATAGCTTATGTCAGTCCTATACATTTTTGCCTTTTACATCATCGTTATCGCTGATAGAATGTCACTTTGTCTGGGGCCTCAGTTTGCTTCAAACAGCTTAGCTTTTACACTATAGGTTCTAATTAACACAGTAAAGCTTAATTAAAACTCAGGAATAAACACTCAAGAACCGCTAATTAAAATGTGTCTGTCAGGCGTACCCAGTTTCATTTGGTTCTAGAATTACGTCGCCCTGACGCCTAAATTATCTGACGCGCTGGTAGCTTGGATAAGTAGATTCTAACTTAGGCTATTTCGAGTTAAGGCTTTAAATTTTAAAATGGCTGTAATGTTGGTGAGACGGCCGGAGCCTTAGTAGTAATTGTTGTTAAGTTTAAACTGTGATTATTTTGGTGGAGGAAAAAACATAATTAGGTATACAGTATGTTATCTACAGTATCTTATCTACGAAGAGCGTTCCCGTTAACTTGTAACAGCGCTAAAGTATGCAAAAAAAAAAAACACAAAAAAAAAAGGTAAAATTTTCACAAAAAGTCGATGGTCCAATTAACAATGTCGGTTATGCATTTTTACCAATATTTCCTATTTTACATAATTAGAATCACAATAAAAAGATGTATCGTACGTTTGATGTAAAACAAGCGAATATTTTTTTTAATGTATAACCGACATTGTCAATAGGGACCATCGAAATATTAAATTGATACGGAAAAAAACACTCTGTACACGCATACTCGTCACACTTGTCTTTCCACGTTGAAATACAAGTGTACATGTACAGAGTGTTTCTTTTACGGTATCAATTTATTCGTTTCGTGAAATATCACAACTTTTTTTTATTTATTTTTTTGGTAGTTTTTTTTTTTTTTGCATATTTGTTTACCCTGTACTATTGCGGGTTATCGGGAACGCCCTTTGTTAGTTAACATAGGTACTGTATTTTAAATAGGTCGATAAAAGTGATATTTAGCAGGCTCATGTTTTGCAATGGATATTTATTATTAGGAATGTATTCCTATAAAAAAACTTATACTTTTACAAAGTATTCAATAAATATAGCTTATTTTTTTTTATGTTTAATGCCTTAAGTAAGCTCAAAAAAAATCCCTGATGAAAATACGTACTTATTACCCGACTACAGCGAAGCAAAAAGGAGGTTTATGATTTTGACCGGTATGTAATGAATGTATGTATGTTCATGAGATCATAACTTCTGAACTACTCATCACAGTTTGACAAATGAGGTATCGTTGCAAGCGTCTTGATCGTCCGCTGGATAAAGGCTATGTGACCATTAAATTGAATATGGCGCCGTACTGAGGACAAAAAGTCAAGAAGCTATACGTTTCTCTATATTGCACTCACATGTATAATTTCAACATAAATGATGTAACCAATATATTGTAACAATATTCTGATTTAAGGGAGTGTCCGTGGAGTTTCTTGCCCGTTCTTCTCCATAGGAACCTACTACGCTTTGGAATGGGCAACTAGCTTCATCTTTCTGACTTACCGACCCCTTGACAATTCAAAAGTGCCTGTATTTGGTTTATTTGAAATAAATGCTTTGAGTTTGAGTTTGAGTTCATAATAATACAAACGGTTCATATTTTCTCACTGAACGACAAAAATCTTAAGATTTTATATCTCTTTTTTTTCTTATCTGAAAAACTAACAATAAATTCCAAAATCCCAATTAAGTACCTAATTTAAACTACCCTTAAACTACCCTACCATAATTCTACCCTGTCGTATTAAATTCTACCCTAGCACGTACTTACACTAAGATAGGTAGGAGAGACTCGTGATAGGATATCGTAGTAAAGTCATATTTCGTAACTTAATCCTACTTAGGAGAGCTTTGAACCGGATAACTAGTTAAATAAAGTGTAATTCTTAATTAACGTATTCAGAGCAGTGGTGGCCCAGTGGTAACGGCCACAACTTACGAGTTCTAGGTCGTAGGTTCGAACCCTGACAGGTGCTTTACTTTGTGTAAATTATTTCATCGCCACTGCTCTCAAAACGGTGAAGGAAAACATCGTGAGGAAACCGGCATGTCCAAAAGAACCAAAAATTCGAAGACATGTGACATCTTCCAACCCGCACTGGGCCCGCGTGGTGGATTACGGCCCACTCCCTCTCACAGAGAGGAGGCCTCTGTCCCAGCAGTGGGAACATTATAGGCTGATTATGCTTATGCTTACTTAACGGAAACTTGATAATAAGTAGAGACGGGCCGAATGTGGTTGAACCGAATCCGAACTTCGGCCTAACATTCGGTTAAAATGAAAAGATCGGCCGAACTTCGGTTCAATTTCACGCGCTTTCTGGAGAGCGACACTCCAGGTGTTTGTTAGAAAAATACAAAGTTTTTTTTTGTTATAGTTTGTCAAATTTTATGTCTAATTAGTTAGGCAGAGATGTTCAAGACTAATAAAGAAGAACTGATTTCATTTAAGGTTTGCATTGACAATGGTCCTAACTAAAATAAATGACCATGAGTGAGTAAAAGACATAATTTTATTTTACAGTAATGCTATTCTAGTTCTATTCAATTTAATTTCAGTCAAAATTGTGCAAGTAGGTATTATTTTTCTTGTGCCGAAGCTGCCGAAATTCGGTTGAACCGAATTTCGGCCCAACCCTAAATTAATAAGTAATATCTTTTAAGAAGGTGAGTCTTTCTGTGGAAAATTATTCAGACCAAGCGATATTTAGTAAAAATATATAACTGGTACGTCGGTAACCCACCTCCGCTGCAAAATCATAGCAGTTCCGCTACTCTAACTTGAACTACTGCGGTTTCACTGCTATAGTTTCACGACGGAGGTGTGCTACCGTCGTTAAAGTGTGTGTTGGTTCTTCTGTGTCTGGGTTTTGTAGTAGGAGCCCGGAGTCTGGTTTTTGACCAGTGCCCTGTTTATAAAAAAATACAAGTCGACACGTTCACAAGTTACCTAGAATGTTAATTTTCGTTTAATTCATAGCTCATCTCCATATTCATAATCAGCCTAATGTTCCCACTGCTGAGACACGGGCATCAGGTCATGTCTCTCTTTTGACCAAATTTAAAAAAGAAAATCGAAATTAAACATTTATTGCGGTACTAAGCACGACACTTGTTTTGTAAGACAGAATAGAGAGTCGCCGGACACTCTCAGGATTTTTTATGATTTTCTACAAGTTGTAACTTATAAAGAAGTTTTTGTTAAACAAAATCACGAATAAAAGTGTAAAAATATAAGTACTTGTGAACAAAAAAATTACACTTGGTAATACAAGGCTTGTTAGTTCTGATTGTGGCGGTATCTACATCGCCACATGCGAACTACGCACCAAAGACCTGACGCCACATAAAAATCCTGACGTCACATAAATCCTGCATCGCGCAATTAAAGTTTACCGTGCAATGGACATATAAACAAGAGCCCAACATCAACCGTTGGCACACACTCGACGCGCGCCAGCGGCAGCGGTCGGACGTGCGCAGTGCAAGTGCGAGTGCTCCCGATTCCGGAATCAAGTGTTCCTGAACTTCTATAGTCGTAGAGACTATCTTCTGCTACTAGTTGTTTGCCTTTTTCAAGGCACAGCTAGTAAAGTATTCTTAACAGATACTTATCACAGAACGTATCGTCGCGTGTTTGGCCCCTTCTGGGTACCCCTTCAGGGTAAAACCACAGTTTCGTGGTTCTCGGTGGAAACCTATACGGTGCCAACGAAGCCGAGAGGGTGCTGCCCCAATTGCACCCGCCGATTCCCCTTCAGGGTTGAGGCAGTCACGTTGGACGGGTCCCAGTGTCCGGCCTTGGGGGATCTCCTAGTCGGCATTGGTGACAGTTTTGCTTCAACAGCTACACACCCGGTGTGGTTGGGTGTGTCTACCCCTTCGCACCGGACCCCGTTAGGACCCCGTTGCACAAATAAGATAGGCAACGGGCAAAAGCAAGCTTAGGGCTCACCTTAGGTACTCAACCTCCCTGTCTACACCCGACAGGGAGGGTTTTACACATCCCCGGGCATTCCTCCCGGGGAGTTAGGAGTAGGCTATTGTGTTAGGTGAATAGTTAGTTTATTTTTTATTTTTATTATGCTATATTAGGATAGTCTCCTAATAATAGTTAGAAATGGCACCAGACCCTCTTTGCAGGAGGCTCTTTGCCATCATCCTTAGGTTCCTAGCTAAGCCCACTCCCGAAGAGGAGGAACTAATCCGTAAGGATGTTAGGAAATTATTACCATTATTAGAAATGGATGATAGTCCCATCGCTGACTTCAGCGATGCATTAGGTAGTCAATCTCTCCCGGCAATTGACCTGGCTGGCCCTTCTGTCCGCCGCTCTCCCAGTCCGGCCTTCAGCCCAGCCGCGTTAGACTCAGACATAGTGTCAATGGACACTACAGAGCCCGCTTCCTCTAAACGGGCCGTCACTCCATTCGCGTACGCGCCCTCTCTCATGACTCATGCCTCGGACTCAGAGAACAATGCTTCTCCTTCGTCCTCTCCATCCCAATCCGAGGACGACGGGTTCACCCCAGTCTTAGGAAAAGGAAGCAAGAGGAAGAAGAAGAAGCATAGCTCCGGTCAAGCGAGCAAAGTCATCGCCGTCGATGACGATTCCCCCACCCCTACCCCCGTAGCGCAGGTAGCCGCGGTAGCGCCGAGTAGCGCAACCGCAGCTACAGCTAACGTTATTTCCCCCTCCACCTCTCTCGCCGCGACCGTCGCACAAGTTGCTACCCCCGCGCGCTCTAACTCTAATAATACTTCGAGCTCTAAAAAGCTCCCGCCCCCTCCCCCCGTGTTCATTCAGGACAAGGGGAAGTGGACCGAAGTGTCCAAGTGGTGTTCCGACAAAAAGATCGGTTTCACCAACGCAAAGTCTACCCTACAGGGTATTAAAGTCACGGTCCCGACCTCTACCGACTATCGTGAGCTTACTAAGCTCCTGCGAGCCAGAGGTGTATCATTCCACACCTTCTCGCTCGCAGAGGACAGACAAATTAGGGTTGTCATAAAGCGCATCCCTAAAGAGATCGCCTCTGACGATATAAAAGACGACCTTCTGTCGCAAAACGTCCCCGTGGACGAGGTCCACCGCATGCACCGCTCGCGAGGCGGTGAAGCATTCGACATGGTTCTTGTCGTCTGCTCTCCGGTAGAGGGGCATCACCCCATTTTCAATATTAAATACTTATGTAACCTTACCGGCTTCATTATAGAGAAGCCGCGTAAGAACGGCAATATAGGGCAATGCCATCGTTGCCAGCTCTACGGGCACTCGCAGAGGCATTGCCATGCGAAACCCAGGTGCGTAAAGTGCCTGGGCGAGCACGGCACGGCCGACTGCACCCGTCCCAAGGACCGCAATCTATGCCTCAGCCCTCCCAGCTGTGTGCTATGCGGACAGGAGGGTCACCCAGCCAATTACCGGGGCTGCTCTAAAGCTCCAAAATCATCTTCTCCCAAGCTCAAAAAGCGTGCTGACAATCGTCAGCAAAGGGAATGTCCCACTTCACTTCCTTCCTCTCAGATCCCACATAGGCTCAGCCCTCAGAGGCCCAGTCCGTGGAATAAACTCCACCATCATCATGAGGTATTCCCTCAGCTAGCCACAGCTAAGCCCCCAGCCCCCCCGCAAACCCCTATTTACTCTCTCTTGGATC
This sequence comes from Lithophane ornitopus, assembly GCA_948473465.1. Lineage (NCBI taxonomy): Eukaryota > Metazoa > Arthropoda > Insecta > Lepidoptera > Noctuidae > Lithophane > Lithophane ornitopus. The sequence continues at coordinate 5,138,837 of OX419642.1, read as the reverse complement.
CGCGTATCCAAACTCTCCCTCCGGCGCACTATGCGTCACCCTCCCGCCCCGTGCAATATGCACCCCCCTCCCCCCCCGCGCCCTCCGCGCCCCCCGCAAAACGCGCTCCCGCTCCCGTAGCAACGCGCCCCGCTCCCTCCCCCGCCTCCGCTCCCGTGGCCTCCCGCGCATACTTGTCTGATCCTTTCAATATGATCACGACGACGTACATGCAATTTCTGTCCCCCCGCGCTACTCGCATGGCCGCCGAACTCCAGGCGGCCCGAGATAGATGCGATCTCACACAGATCACTTTGATCTACAACGCTTATCCAGATATTAAGCAAGCCCTTATGGACCTCACTAAACCGACCCAATAATGGATAAAGCCATCTTATCTAGGTTTAAACCCCGATCCCTTATCTTAGGCATCTTCAATGCAAATGGCATCCAAGGTCAACGAGACGAGTTAGCTCTCTTTCTCCGCGACCATAAAATAGATATTCTCCTATTACAGGAAACATTTCTAAAACCTAGCCACCGCGATCCCTCCATAGCCAACTATCGTTTAGTCCGTAACGATAGAACGCATTGCCACAAGGGCGGCACTCTCATTTATTATAGAAAGGAGCTATATTGCATCCCTATGGACCCTCCTACCCTCTCTCTCATAGAAGTCTCAATATGCCGCTTAGGCATGTCAGGCCACCAACCGATCACTATAGTGTCGGCGTATCACCCTCCCAGCGGCGGTTCAGAGGACTTTCAGTCCCTCTCGAACGATATCTCTACCCTTCTCGGCTTGAGTAGCTCCGTTATCATAGCGGGCGACTTCAATGCCAAACATCCCTCATGGAATAGTTCCACTACCACCACTAGAGGGCGACACTTGTTCGACCTCTCATCCTCCCTGACCTTTGACGTCATCGCTCCGATGACTCCCACCCACTACCCTCATAATCCCAACCATGCCCCCGATGTCCTAGACCTGGCGCTCCTTAAGAACGTCAGCCTACGATTAGACTCTATAGAAACGGTAGACGAGCTTAACTCTGACCACCGTCCGATAGTCATAAAACTGGCCCCCCGCATAGGTCTCTCTGACCCCTCTCATCCCTCCGCAACCAAAAGGATCACGGACTGGAAGAAAGTAAGCGAAAAGCTGAAATCCAACACGTCCGCCCAGCTGGATGCCATCCCCGATCAATTCAACTCTACCGCGGACACGACGGCCGCGATCGACTTGCTTACTGATCACGTGCAATCTGTCGTGAACGATTGTTCTAAGGAGGTTCCAGCGACGGATGACCGTCGCTGGGCCCTCCCGGCAGATGTGCGTGAGCTGATAACCGAGAAGAACGCGGCCACTCGTGCTTACAGCGTCTTTCCCTGTGCCGCTAACAAAGCCCATATGCGCTATTTACAGAGATCTGTAAAGACACGCGTAGCGGAGCTGCGTAACACGGGCTGGGATAAGATGCTGAGCGAACTAGAGCCCACCCACCTAGCCTTCTGGGATCTCACCAGAAGGCTAAGGTCAGATAAAATCACTAGTATGCCCCCCTTAGTACGCCCCGATAAGTCAATCGCTTTCGATGACCAAGAAAAAGCAGAGTGTCTAGCCGACAGTCTAGAGGCTCAATGCTCTCCCAGTACCCTGCAGGTAGACCAAGCTCACCTCGATGAGGTAGACGCTGAAGTCGAACGCAGGTCATCCCTCCCCCCTGTAGAAGACCCCGATGACCCCGTGACCCCGATCGCACCCGACGAGGTACACGAGATCATCAAAAGTCTTAAAACTCGTAAAGCCCCCGGCTCAGATGGTATCACCAATAAGGTGGTCCAGCTGTTCCCAGCCCACCTCATAATGCTACTGGCCACCATCTTCAATGGTGCCCTTAGCAATAACATCTTCCCCCAAGCGTGGAAAGAAGCCACAGTCATAGGTATCCCGAAACCCGGCAAGCCCAAGTCGGATCCCTCGAGTTACCGTCCCATCAGTCTGCTCAAGGTTCTAGGCAAAATCTACGAGAGGCTTATTTATAAGCGTATCAGAGATTATGCAGAGACCAAGGGCCTCATTCCCCACGAACAGTTCGGTTTTCGAACTCAGCACTGTAGCGTGCATCAGGCACACCGGATCGTAGAATACGCCACAGCTGGTTTCCAGCGAGGCAATACGACCGGTGCTATCTTCTTCGATATAGCGAAAGCATTCGACAAAGTCTGGCACAACGGATTGATATACAAGCTATACCAACTCGGTGTGCCGGATCGTCTAGTACTCATAGTACGGGACTTTTTGTCGAACCGCACCTTCCGCTACCGTATCGAAGGAGCTCTCTCCTCCCCCAGACCCATTAGAGCGGGCGTCCCTCAGGGCTCCATGATCTCCCCTCTCATATTCACGCTATTCACTAGCGACATCCCTAAGAGTAGAAAGGCACAGTTGGCTCTGTTCGCAGACGATACGGCCATCTACTATAAGGGAATCAGTAATGACAACATACGCACCACTCTCCAGAGGGCTGTCAATAACCTTGGCGCCTGGTTCAGGAAGTGGCGTATCGAAGTCAATCCTGATAAAAGCCAAGCGGTTTTCTTCCAAAAATCGCGAGGTACCTTCACCCTCCCCCCCCCCAGACCGATCACCATGTTCGGCAAGCCGATCCCTTGGGAGAAGCAAGCCAAATACCTAGGTGTGATCCTCGACCAACATCTCACGTTTCGAGAGCACATAAAGCAGGTTCGTTCGCGAGCCGCTTTCGCTCTAGGTAGACTCCACTCTGTTCTAAATGCACGAAGCAAATTGTCACTCAAGTGCAAATTGCGAACTTACACCACGTGCATTCGCCCCATCATGACCTATGCGGGTCCAGTCTTCGCCCAGGCTAAGGCTCACCATATCCATAGGATGCAAACCCTCCAAAACCGTTTCCTTCGTAAGGCCACGGGAGCTCCCTACTTCGTTCGCAACGAGATCTTACATCTCGATTTAAAGATTCCCACTATCCGTCAGTTTCTAAAACGCCTTGCAAAGCGTTATTTCGATACGGCTGTCAAACATCGCAACCCTCTGGTTGTCGATGCAGCTACCTATGTCCCTTCTAGTATTAGTCGTATTCGCCGTCCCAGGCATGTCCTATCTGAGCCAGATGACCCCATCACCCTCTTACAGGAGAGCAATAGGGCCACCAGTACAGTGCACAAACACAGACGCCTACCGTCATTCCGACCTCGCCGACGAGGTCCAGCACGACCGCGACCCCGTGTAAATTCGTCCCCCCGTCCCTTGTCCGATGATGTGCCAGCCCGCGCCGCAGCTGAGCACGTAGCTTTAAATTCCCCTGATAATAATAATGATACTATTTTTATCCAGCCCGTCCCGCCTTGCCGTCCTCCCGTCAGTGATGCGCCCTAAGCCGAGGTCCGTACCCCAAAGGGGGTGCCCTTAGCGAGCGCACACTTAGTTTATAATTTAGCATAGTTTGTTTGCCCCTGGCTGGAGGCTTTAAGTTTAGGAGCTTAAGGCAGCCACAGGAAAGTCCGGTTAAGTAGTCACGGATTCAGAATCCAACTACGAGATGCCCTAGTTAAAAAAAAAAAAAAAAAAAAAAATCAACCGTTGGGCAGTTGCCCGCCAGACACAACACCCGTCTGGTCGGAGGATCCTCCCTTTTCAATGGTGGATGAGTGAACTTTACACCCTGTTCCTCATACCCCTAAACAGGGCACTGCTCGTGGCATTAGACTCGCCCCATATTACTTAACTGGCGAAATGTGGCTGTCATACGATCCTGCTTAACTACTACGATAATACAAGCGTGATGTTATGTTAATCCTTAATCGTTTCCATCGCATAATATGGTCTAGGAAATGTATACAGAAACGTGCCGATTACTGCACTGGGCCGTTTTTAGGACAGCACTTTTAGAATTCGAAACTTAACATTCAGCAATTACCAAGTTGATTTTGAAAACTATAATACCGTCCGGGGAAGTATCATAATCAGCCTATAATGTGCCCACTGCTGGGACCATAATCAAATCAAATCATCAAATCAAAATATTTTGTTTCACATAAACCTTCATGGGCACTTATGAAACGTCAGAAGCTAGGTGCACGGTTCCAATTGGTCGTTTCTAATGGAGAAGAGCCGGCAAGAAACTCCACGGTTACTCTTTAAAAAAAAAAAAAATTGGCTGTTGCATTTTTTTTTAATAACAGTGTTATTAAGTTATATAGATATAACGACTGTCAAAGATCCACGAATGACAGCCGGGACCAATTGCTTATCGTGCTTTCCGAGCCACGGAGGTCTCGGTATGTAAAGATGGTCACCTATCCACGGACCAACCCCGACAAGCGTAGCTTCGCCTGATGGATCAACCCGTGCGGCTGTTTTTACTTAGCCACGAGCTCCTCCTACCTAGACCTGTATAAATCAAAATATCAAATAAAGACCCGCCTTCATAAAATTATCTCCGTTCTGATTGGTCGACACATAACTCCAGTTAATTTGTTTAATCAACATAAATTCCAGCTGTTTACTTTAACCGTCGTTTTGCGAGGTCCTAAACTACCTTTCTAACTTTTGTCCTTTTAGTTAGTTAATCTAATGTCACTGGTAACCTTCAGTCGCTGGGAAAATTAAATTAAAGTTTTACACTGTCGAGTGTTTGTTTGCTGTCATTCGTGGATCTTTGTCAGTCGTAACGGGTCGTCAGAAGCCCGAAAGCCTGAAAACCAGTCTTACCAAGGGGTATCGTATTACGCAGTGGGTTGTGGAGTTCAGATGGCCTAGACAAGTGACAATCGCTTCTTAAGCGTTTCGTATTTCTGCAACGACTTTCAACAGGATTGACATAAGCTTTTCGATAGCTTATGTCAGTCCTATACATTTTTGCCTTTTCGATCATCGTTATCGCCGATAGAATGTCATTTTATCTAGAGCCTCTGATAGGCAGTCTCTCCATGTGAAAATTCTGGTATTCAGCTGCATCCGGTTAGACTGGAAGCCGACCCCAACTTTGGTATGGGTTTTTTAATGGGCGATAATTAGAAGACTCTTCTTTAACTTTTTACTGACTATAAAGAGTACGTATCTATAGTACTCAATGAATATTACGATTAACTCAGAATGAAGCATGTCTTGCACACTTTCATGTTTATTAAAACAGCAAGTATTATCAATGAAAAAAAGTAATTATCGTGCACCAAAACATAAAATAATGCTTTTTTTTCTTCTGAAAAACATGAAATGCCACGCAACGAAAGATATTCTACTTGAAGCTTCAACCCCTTTTAAAATAGAAATGGAAATTTTAATACAAAATTATATGAACAGAGGTGGTTTGCCGTGAAGTAGAGCATTTTCCCGTTTGCTTTTATTTTCTGTAATAAGTATGCGTAAAATGTGGTACATTTTTATGTTGACATCACTTTTACTAGCAGACAAAGTAATATGCTGGTATTCTAAATGGTTTTTACATGTATTGTTCAACCCACAACGGTCTGGTGCTCTTTAAATGGTAATAGGCTCTCCCCCTATTATATGGGACTATCTAATAACAGGCAAGCCTAGGAACCGGTTTAAAAAATACCGGTTAATACCGGGTTTTTTTCGAACTTTTCTTAAGAATGTGAACGTTTTAAGAAATTTATTTTAACCTAAATTAACTGGTTTATTCGACGAGGGTCATGTCGGCATTCTTACTAGGTACTGAATAAAAACTGAACAAATCGCGACGTTTCGTTTATCGTACGTCCAGTTTTTATTGCTCTAAACCGGTTAATCAGAAAAATCCTTTATTATATAATACTCGTACAAATATCTGTGAAAAAATCAAAAAAAAAAAATTGAGGTTCATTCATTTAAAAAGAAATCCTTCATTAGAAGTTCAATAAGATTTTAGAGGATAAGATAAATATATTTCCCATTACATTAACATAACATAATCAGCCTATAATGTTCCCACTGCTGGGACACAGGCCTCCTCTCTGTGAGAGGGAGCGGGCCATAATCCATATCCAGCTAAAGCACTAGGAAGTGGTGAAGGGTGGGCGTTTTGGGGGACTGTCTTATGTAATTTTGACGTCCGAAAAGTGCTGATTCTCAGCCTAGTTTGAACAAATGACTTTTGATTTTGATTTTGAATCCACCACGCGGGTCCAGTGCGGGTTGGTAGATGTGACATGTCTTCGAATTTTTGGTTCTAGGACATGCCGGTTACCTCACGATGTTTTCCTTCACCGTTTTGAGAGCAGTGGCGATGAAATAATTTACACAAAGTAAAGCGCCTGTCAGGGTGCGAACTTACAACTCGTAAGTCGTGGCCGTTACCACTGGGCCACCACTGCTCTCCCATTTCCCATTATTTTATATATAAATAAAAATAAAACCTACATCTACCCACATTCTTTACCCATGTTCGCAACCCAATTACAGATTATCCTCGTACCCACAGTTTACGTTACCTCTACAACGAAAATTCCATTATTTTGCGGACGCTACTCACACTTAATTGGAACTGTAATGTGGGTAGTATGAATATAAGCTGGATTACATGAGGTAGGCAAAAGATTATCTGATTAATTAATAGTTTAACAAGGACAAAGTTTTAATCCTATAACTGATTGGCTTGGCTATTTAAAATTATTTAAACTAGTGACTCACCCCACCCCTGCTTTGCACGGATTTTACGACTTGGCAAAATATCAAAGGAGATGGATAACGGTCCCATACAAGTTTGGCTCAGAAATGGACACGAATGAAACAAAATGTATTATGAAGCTTTAATATTGTTTCATAGCCCTGTATATTTTTGTTCGCCTTAAAACTTTGTGAAGGGATATAAGATCCTTCTCAAATATCATAGAAATATAAATGTCAAATCTGATGACTTCAAAAAATCAATTCAAAACTGTTGATTGCAGAGTAATTTATTATAGGTAACTTTCATAGATTTTTGCATTTTGTGATAACTTAAATTCACTGTCTTATTAGTATTACTTGTAAAAATGTTAGGAATATTGTGATATCGTATACTTTTACAATGTTTCTAAATATGTGAGCTCCATGTATCTTTCACATATTTTATTTATTTATTTGTCATTGCTCCATTTTAAATTATTTTTACCAATTATGGACCAGTAATCGTATTCTAGGTGCATCGTTGAAGACGATGCACCTAGAATACGACCATGTAATTATATAATTGATGTATACAAAATATTGTAAAACATTTTGTTACAGAGTAACGGTGGAGTTTCTTGCCCATTCTTCTCCATCCGAAAACTACCTTTTGGAAGGAACAACTAGAATCAGTTCCTTTGTGCCTTTAATGTGCCTATTTGAAATAAATTATTTGACTTTGACATTATATTAATGTATTATTCACTTATACCTTCCGAGTTAAATCCTCTAAATGAACCGTGATAGTAAGTATAGTGTCATCTCAATGGTGCACATGAGACCATACTATCGATGCGGTTTCGTGTGCACCATTCTCAATGGTGCAGATGAGACCATACTATCAATACAGTTTCCTTGGCAAGCCCCTGTCATCACGACGTCTGTCAAAGCTCGCCACAGAGCTCTGTAACGACGGAGGAGTTCGTACACCGCCACTATATATATTCCATTTGTCTAAAGATAAGCCTATTCTAAACCCTAAACTCTAAGTTAAATTGTCTAGGCTAGACCCAGGAAATCTAGACATATAAACTACTCTAACCACTAGATACTAAATATCCAGTGATTAGAGTAGTTTATATGTCTAGATTATCCAGGAGCTAGGTTGTAATCCTAATATACATTTCATATATAAAAACGTTCGTAACTTTAGTATTTTTGGAATTATTATTTGTTCTGCGTTTGTTAATAATTTGAGGACGTATATTTATCCTTTATTTATGATTAAATGAGCAATATTTGTAAGTATATATATTATATATATATATATATATGTAATCACGTTCTCGAAAACGGCTCTAACGATTCCGATGAAAGTTGCAATATGGGCTTTACGGGGGCGAAAAATCGAAATAGCTAGGTCTCAAATCTGGGAATCGTTTTCTCTATTTTCACCTGAGCAGAGCTTGGTCGCCATGATACTAAGTATAATCAGCGTATAATGTTCCTACTGCTAGGACACACGAGAGGATCTACTCTGTGAGAGGGAGTGGGCCGTAATCCAGCACGCGGGTCTAATGCGGGTTAGTAGATGTCACATGTCTTCGAATGTTTCTAGGAAATGACGAGTGGTTTACGATGGATTTTCTTCAGCGTTTCGTTAATTTTAAGAATCTTAGTACTATTCGTGAGTACGAAATATCACGTTGGGGTCACCATTATAGAGAAACAAAGTTTAAAGTTCACTCATCCTCCATAAAAAAGGGAGGATCCTCCACCCAGGCGGCTATGTCGTGTCTGGCGGGCAACTGCCCAGCGATTGATGTCGGCGGGAGGTCGCGGTAAATACTGCTTGCGCGATGCAGGATTTGTGTGACGTCAGGTCAAAACGCCTCAATACAATTTATTTCGTAATAAACATATCCTTTTAAAAGCAAAAACTGAAAGTAGGTACTTATCTTAACGTAACACCACGTAAAAATATGTTCCTTCTACAAAAAGAAGATAATTGTACATTTCTTAAGAAAACTAAGTTCACAAACTAGATAACTAAAAGTAAGTATAACATAATATTAAGTTAAGTGAAATGAAAAGTTTCGCACTCACACTCAGATCGTTATCTTGGCTTCAAGTCTTCAACTTATGTTATTTAGAATTAGTTTCAATGTTCTTAACACCTTAACAACCTCATGTTGTTTCTAAGTTTATCTTACGGTTGCGGTTAAGTTGTTGGAGGGTTTGGCTAATGCATGCTATGTAGTTTATTTATTTATTTAATTTTTACCCGACTACGGCGAAGCAAAAAGGAGGGTTATGATTTTGACCGGTATGTATGTATGTATGTTCATCTGTTCCCTCATATCTTCTAAACCACTCATCACAATTTGACAAGTGAGGTATCGTTGGAAGCCGTGGATCGTCCGCTGGTTATAGGCCATGTGACGTCACATTAAATTAAAAATGGCTCCCTCTAGAGGACATAAAGACAGGAACTTGAAAAAAAAAATTGTTTAATCGTACCATGTTAGATATCAAATGAAAGGGTTTAATGAGCACATTTCAAAAATATATATATTATAACCCCAAAAGAACAAAAATTTAGTAATAAAAACTAAAACCCAACTACGACTAAAAAGGTATAAACAAGACCCCACAGACAGACAAATTAAAAATCCGGAGTCACACGTGTTAGGGCATAAATCGAACAGATTACGTGTGACTCCGGATTTTTATATAAGTATTTTATACTTAATTTTTTATTTATTTGACGGCGCTTCTATAGATTTTACGACGCTAAACTTACGGAGTTGATTTTGGAACGGTTATGACAGCAGTCAACTTGACGTTAACCCGAGTACTAAGTAGGCGACACTCCGCCAAAAAGGAAGATCGCGAAGATGGATCGAAGGTAATAAAACTGACTACCCTTGAAGGACAGTGAGTTGATTCATGTGCGGTCGCGCCACACGTACTCGGTGGAACGTCGTTTACATATTTGTGGTGGTAGGTTTTAGTCAGTAACAGTCTGACACGCCCTCCCGCTCCGCCCAGAGTGGAAGAAGTCATTTAATGATTTGCCAATCTCAAAAATAATAATTGGTGAATTAATTGTAGTCGATAGTTATAGATGAATTCTCCGTTGTGGATTTCGTTCATTAGTTATTACAAAAATCGGTGAAACGATCTTTAGGTATGTTAAACGATAGGTCTTTTGACTGTAGTTAGCTTGAAAATAGTTGGAATAAACTTAGGTATTTTAATACGTAAGCCTTATGTCGTCCTATACATTTTTGCCTTTTCCATCATCGTTATCGCTGATAGAATGTCACTTTGTCTAGGGCCTCGTATCTAGCTTAGCCAAGGAGCGGCGCCTGTATGAAGGCTATTTTAATGCAACTCATTTGAGTGAGAAAAACCTCATACAATAAAAACTTTTTACACTCAAAACTGAAAAATAACTTTAATTTCGGAAGTCGGTGTCTTTGCTTTTCAATTTTCGTTTTTTGCCCCCGACTTCCGAAATTAAAGTTATTTTTCAGTTTTGAGTGTTTTTTTTTTAGGAAGTTGGTTTTTTTTTTGTAAAAAGTTTTTATTTTTCACTTTTTAGTTGTGGTACCTACCCCACACAAATTCTAATACCACTAGCTGATGTAAATAACAGTGAAGGAGTAAATGAAAACATCGTCTAGATAAACGAAGTGGGAAAAATACGTAATATTGAAGCTAACTCAAAAACTACACAAGCAAAGTTAATAAAATGTATATGGGACCACCTCGGAAGCATGCCCTATCATACAAAAAAAGAATCATCAAAATCGATTCATAATTGGCGGAGAAATCCAGTAAAAAACATACAAAAAAAAAAAAACATACAGGCGAATTGAGAACCTCCTCCTTTTTGAAGAAGTCGGTTGAAAAGCGATGAGAAACCGTTTTATTCCTTGCAATGAGAGTAACTTTTTACGTTGCTATATAAAAGATAATTTGGAGCCACCTGAAGTTTTAAACTGAAAGGTTAAAGTTGTAAATATACTTTATAAGGGACCGTGAAATGTTTTTTTTGTGATGTTGGTATAAACAAAACTGTAACGACACGATATCTTTTTTTTCTGCCAAGTATTTTTTTAATATATTTTTTTGTATTTGTATTTTTACAACCGATACATTTTAACATAACGAACAAATGATATATATTCTGGAATGTCTAAATGAATGGACAAATTAAGAAAAGGTTTACAAATGTAAAATTCTGTGGCAGCATCTACAACGCCACATGCGAACTACGCATCACACTGATGTCACGTCACAAGCTGTCACGAAATTACGAAAATCACCGCATTTGACAAACTGATTGGTGATCATCGATCCAAAATGAGGTGAAGGCATGAAAAATCAAAATTACTTTTCTACTAAGAAAGTGATTCTTTGCTTTCAAAACGGTGAAGGAACACATCGTGAGGAAACCGGCATGTCCTAGAACCAAAAATTCGAAGACATGTGACATCTACCAACCCGCAATGGGCCCGCGTGGTGGATTACGGCCCGCTCCCTCTCACAGAGAGGAGGCCTGTGTCCCAGCAGTGGGAACATTATAGGCTGATTATGTAAGAAAGTGATTACGCGACCTTTAAAATCTACCTCAACCAACTTCAGTATGCCATCAAGGCAAAATTATAAATAAATAACAAGAAGATAGCATGTTCTGAAAACGCTGACATTTAGATGACCCTTGTCATGTTAAATGTGATGACGTTTAACAACCCTTAAAAAATATCTTACCTACTTCATATTCTGTCATGACAATTTTGTGAAAATAACTTTTTGGTGCGGGGTTTTATTTAGGGTTCCGTAGCCACATGGCAAAAACGGAACCCTTATAATTTCGTCAGGTCAATCTGTCCGTCTGTCCCAGGGGAGGGGTATTGTGTTACCCAGTAACTGGGTTGTGGAGGTCAGATAGGCAGTCGCTCCATGTAAAATACTAATATTCAACTGCATCCGGTTAGACTGGAAACCGACCCCAACATAGTTGGGAAAAGGCTAGGCAGATTGATTGAATCTGCCCGTATGTCCATCTATCCGGAAGTCACACAGCCATTTTACTCGGAGACTATTAGCACTATAGAGGAACAGGACGTAAAGTTCACTCATCCTCCTTAAAAAAGGGAGGATCTTCCGACCAGACGGGTTTTGTGTCTAGTGAGCAACTGCCCGACGATTGATGTCGGGACGTTGTATATATACTTACTCGTCGCGTAGTAAACTCTGCTTGCGCGATGCAGGATTTTGCAGACATCATTGTGATGCGCAGTTCGCATGTGGCGTTCTAGATGCCATACATAAAGCATTAAGTCCATCTTAAGACAGTAGTTTACATCACTTGTGCATAAAGTTTGAATAAATAAATAAAAATCCTTTTTCCGCCCAGGAACGCCAAAGAATAACAACAATTTTTTTTTTACTCTCCCAGTCTTTTTAATCCATAAAATAATCCTTTAAAATGCCTAAAAGGCAAAATTACCCGACTCCGTGACTAACATTTTTCCTCAAGACATTTAATTAAAGGGACGCTCCAATTTGCAATAGGTAGTAATTTAATTTATGAATTTATTTAAGTTAATTAAAGATAATAAGTAAGTACTGTAATAATGGAGGGAATGAAACAGGTGAGATAGGACAGTTTTATCTATGTCAGAATATTTTTTCTTGTGTTAAATAGGTTTAGAGGTCGCGCCACCACTCCAGTCTGATAGACGCGGAGCTAGTGTATAATTGCATTTTAAAAAAAAACCGGCAAGTGCATGTCGAACCACGCAGGGTTCCGTAGTTGGGATGAATTTATCCAACAAACTTAACATTGTTGATGAAAAACTTATTCTTCCATACAAAATGTATGGGAGGACATGTTTTTGCAACTGCAAATTTAAATTGGTCGATTATTACTCGGTAACTTGTGGAGCCTTCTTAGCTGTGATAGTTTTCCTTTTAATTTCGTTATAATATACTACTGCCGTGTTTTTTTTTCACATACCCAAAACCAACCATTTACCTGGCAGGGGGGGACACTTGACTCTAACAAAAATTAGCACTTTAAAGCTTAATATTTCGCAAACCCGTGGATCCAAAAATTGTTTCGACAAACTCACATTATTTTTAAACGACCTTTCCAACGATACCCCACACCATGGCATTGACAAGAAAAAAAAGCCATCCCACTTTAAGTGTAGGGGAGGTACCATAAAAAAAAAAAAAAATGGTTTTCTTTTAGCACTTTGTCGGCATTATTTATATGTATGCTCATACCAAATTACAGTTTTCTAGTATCAAAAGTCTCTGAGCTAAGCCGCGGACAGACGGACAGATAGACAGACAGACAGAGAGACAGACAGACAGACAGACAGATGGACGGACATGGTGAAACTATAAGGGTTCAACGGATAATATAATATATTTTTTATTTTATTTTTTATTATAGTGCGCTGTACCGGTACAGCGTCATTACGTCAGCGCCGGCTGTCGCTGAAAACCAGCGCTGGGCTCTGTCTTGCATAGGGTCGCAGCATAATGCTGAGCGATAGCCGTTTTGCGTGGATGTGACGCATGTTTCCCCCAAACTTTTCTTTTTTTTTTTTCACTATGTTATTTTTTTTTTTTTTTGCGTCATGTGTACCGCAAATAAACTTATTTTCTTTCTTTCTTTCTAACCCTAAAAAGTAGTTCCAGAATTTTCCGCCGGACTTTAGTGGCGACAACTTTGACTATGATACTGTTTTTTTGCGAATGTACGCGTCGTATTTTATTTTCTTATTGTGATTGTCTGTGCTGCGGAATAGTCTGAATAAGGGCGGATTCGACCAAACTCGAATTTATACACGAGTAACTATACGGGGAATAATCTATTCCATGATTTTATTCTCGAGTAAAATCAACAGTCGTTTTTCCATGCAATCTAACGTATAGCTATACTTTGATTAGAAATAGCGGAGTGAATGTGAACGAATGTAATACCCGGCAAAAAAACGTTGTTCTCCAAACGGGACGGTGCAGAATCATAACTCATCTCGACTCTCATTTGCCGTATTATAACTTGGGAAAGTAGGTAGCTGTCAATGTCAATGTACAATTTAAGTAGTGTTCTATAAATATTGTGTATAGTAATGTAAATAATTAAAATAAATGAATAAAACGTTTCACATTTATTGTGTTGTCGTGATTGTCAGCTGGTAATGAAGCGGCCGCCATTATATTACTCTCGGATAACTTGTTTACTCGATGCATTTCGGCGGTATAACGATTTACTCTCAGATAGACAAATAATACGAGATTAAGATTTGGTAAAACGAAAAGTTGTCTAACTCTAGAGTAATTAATGATTTTATTCCCAGTTTGGTCGAATCCGCCATTAGTAAAAAAAAACAAATTGAAATTTAATTTAATTTTAATTAGGTATACTTACATATTTTAATTTATTATAATTTTATTTGTGTCATTAAATGATTTGAATTTGGTATCCTCACAGTTTCAAGTCCTTGGATTTCCGATTGAAGACTAAGTTTAGAAAAAGTTTGTAAAGCCAAAAAACACTAAAATCTGAAGGCCTATCCCCCCGTAATATAAAAACTTTCAAACTCAAAATTTCAAAGCAGCTTACACTCAAGTCAAAAATTTAATTAATAGCATAAGCATCATTCCCACTGCTGGGACACAGGCCTCCTCTCAGTGAGAGCAAGCGGGCCGTAATCCACCACGCGGGCCGTAATCCACCACGCGGGCCGTAATACATCACGCGGGCCAAGTGCGGGTTGATTTAAAAGTATCCCCACTCAAGAAGCCTCTTTAATATTATTAGGTCCTATGAAATTGGTGTTTTGTATGGGGAATTTTAAAGAAGTTGCATTTTTCATACTAACATTTTCTTAATTTATATAACAACCATAAACACGAATGTTTTAAAACTTTTATGGACTAATGTTTAAAACTAAGATAACCTATGCCACTTAGATTAAGCCAAAAAATAAGTTATGGCTAAGTTAAAAAAAAAATGGTGGTAATTTCTGATAACATAAAACCCAACTACGACTAAAAAATATATGTATTATAACCCCAAAAGAATTAAAAAAAAAATAAAGTAATAAAAACTAAAACCCAACTTGTCTGTCTGTGGTGTCTTGTTTATACCTTTTTAGTCGTAGTTGGGTTTTAGTTTTTATTACTTTTTTTTTTTATTCTTTTGGCCAGCGGACGATCAAGACGCTTCCAACGATACCTCATTTGTCAAATTGTGATGAGTGGTTTAGATGATAGGAGGGAACAGATGAACATACATACATACATACATACATACATACCGGTCAAAATCATAACCCTCCTTTTTTCTTCGCCGTAGTAGGGTATTGAGAAGTCATTTTTAAGGTATTTTTTATGTTTAGAAAACTATAAGTAATAAGGTTTTTTTTACTATTGGTAGTTGTCTATGGTGGTCATTATTCGATATAATACCAAGCAATTGTTGAATATTTTAAATCATAGAAGTGACGAGGTTCTCTATGAGTGCGAAAAAAACGCCAATTTCATAGGTGGGGACCCAATACTTATTTTCACGAGGCATTCCCACTTAAGGGTTGCAATATTAAAAGTCATATAAAACAAAAGAAATACAAGACAACAAGGCTGTATGTGGAAGTTTCCATTTCCGTGTTCTGCCGATCAAAATTGTGACAATAGGCAGAATGTATTGTGCCTATTTCAAGAGACAGACATCTTTGTGTGGGTAGCAATGAAGCTAGGAACGAACGCTTTTGAATTGCCCTGCTTACTTACTGATAAATGATTTTATTACCCGACTACAGCGAAGAAAAAAGGAGGGTTATGATTTTGACCGGTATGTATGTATGGTCATCTGTTCCCTCATATCTTCTAAACGACTCATCACAATTTGACAAATGAGGTATCGTTGGAAGCGTCTAGTCCGCTAGGTGATGTGACGTTAAAAATGGCGCCCTCTAGAGGACATAAAGTCAGGACAAAAAAAAAAAAATTGTTCTATCGTACCATGTTGGGTATCAAATGAAACGGCTTAATGAGCACATTTCAAATATATATATATATATTATAATCCCAAAAGAATTTAAAAAAAATAAAGTAATAAAAACTAAAACCCAACTACGACTAAAAAGAAAACTAAGTAATAACAGCCGCATGTGTCGATCCATCAGGTTAAGCTACTCTTGCCGAGGTTGGTCCGTGGATGGGTGACCATCTTTACATACCGAGACTCCTCCGTGCCTCTGAAACCACGTTAAGCCGTTGGTCCCGGCTGTCGTTTATGGATATTTGACAGTTGTTACGGGTCGTCAGAAGCCCGAAAGTCTGACAACTAGTCTTACCAAGAGGTATCGTATTACCCAGCTACTAGGTTGTGGGAGGTCAGATAAGCAGTCGCTCCATGTAAAATACTGGTATTCAGCTGCATCCGGTAAGACTGGAAGCTGACCCCAACATAGTTGGGAAAAGGCTAGGCAGATGACAGACGCCTTAGAGTAAAAACCTTGTAAGTGTAAAAGAAGTAATTTTTCAGGAGGAATAAAAAAACTGCGTGCTGTAAAATTGTATGTTTATATATTAATTAATATGGAAAAACCCGCTTTTATATCAAGAACTGTTTGATACAGATTGTCCGAAATGCATAAGATTTTCTTCCTAGAAACGCAAAGGTTAAGAGGAAATAGGGTCGGTCCCCTCTACATACAAACGCTCTCGTCTGTTTTCTCTCTGGTTTATGACCGCCTTAGAGCAATGATTTTTACAGTAAAATAAATATCAACTAGTTCTATGCTTTCCGTTTTGATGACACATTATCTGTAGAAGCACTAGAACCCTCAGAAAATGCTCAAAATTGCCTGTTTAGACCGCTGTCATCAGAGGCCTATTGTACTAATTTGACAACTATTAATAAAAAAATAAAAACATAGGGGCACAGTAAATATCCTTCTTATTCAATTTATAAAATATCTATATATATATATATATATATATAAGGTCCAATATTTGGAGGAGGAAATAGACGAAAGCGGAACCTCGAATTATGAATTTTTGTATGGAGAAAAGACCGACCCTATTTCCTCTTAAACCACGCTTACCGCGGTCGGTTGGTGGATCTATTACATATCGAGACCCCTTGCCTCAGGAAGCCCGTTAAGCCGTTGGTCCCGGCTGTCATACGTGGATATTCGACAACATAGTAATTAAGCGGATAAAATATCACCCGTCCCATACATTTAGGTCGAAAGTTTTGTATGGGACAGTTGTTTACATTTTTTTGAGATTACATTATTGGTCCCATGGAGAAAGTTGTTCAGTTTGATTGTCTGTACCACACTCTTTTTGACCACACTTTTCTGATACATACCATTGTACATCATGAAGTCAGATTTATGTCTGTACTAGCTGCGCCCCGCAGTTTTCAGTCTCGATCCCGTGGGAATATCGGGATAAAAAGTATTTTATGTCCTAGTCTAATCCGGGTCATGGTCTACCCGTGTGCCAAATTTCATCCAAATCTCTTCAGCCGTTTTAGCGTGAAAGCGTAATAGACAAACAAACTTCACACTTCCGCATTTATAACAAGAAAAAAACGTGTATAAACAATAGTATATTTTTTGCAAAAAATCGCTTGGTCGCATTAATTTATTTTCGGAAGCCGAATAAAATAAATGAAAAAGGGTAGGATAAAGGAAAAGGTTCAATCATCTCGTTTTTATTAATTTGAATAAACAAATAAATCAAACAAAATTAAAAAACAAATCTAAATTCCGATAATTAAAAATAAATCAAAAAGTTTTGAAAAATTAATAAAAGGCTTTATTGGACCCAAGCGGCGGTATTCAACATTTAAATATTAACCTGCACTCACGATTGTAAACTCTATCCCACAAATATAAGGTCGATTTTAACTTGAATCTTGATTTTAGTTTTACCCAGATTGCGCCCAAAGGATTTGAAAATCCCGACAAGCGATTTTAAACTTCAAATCTAGAGAACTAAAGCTTCTTTCAGCTTGAATAAATTTTTAATATAAAATAGATGGGCTTTAGATAATATTAAATGAAAACAATGTTCTTTGCTTTTCAAATAAAGTGTTTGTGGGACACATTTTTTTGGCGCGAAAAGAAAGACATTTTGACTTTTTTATTGGATTTTAAAAGGTTCTCGGATCTTTTATTAACTTTGCGCTGACGAAAATTTTTTTTTTTCAAAGATTACTGGATTAAAGCTCTCGGCTTAACTTTATTAATATACTGCCTTTTAAGTTCTCATTAAAATAAATTTATTACTTGACTGACATTTTTATCAAATTTTAAATTACACAAATCATATTTATGAACTAGCTGCTGCCCGCGACGTTGCTCGTTTGGACCCTAATTATTTTTCTAAAATAAAAGCAGCCTAAGTTACAGGGCCGTAGCTAGGAATTCATTTCGGGGGGGGTTACGCTTACTAACTTTTTTTTTTGAAGAAAAACTGTTTCTGATTTCGGAGACAAAAGAGTATTATATATTGTTATTTTTAAAACAGCATTTTGTGTTATTTTTGCGGAAAATCATTAAAAATAAAATATTTTACGATTTTAGACATTCTAAGTCAGAATTCAAATTGGTGAAGAGCTTAGTTATCATTAATTTTAATAAAGCCCTGTTTCTCTTTTCGCACAACTTATGGTTGATTGATTCTGGTTTCTCACTTTTCGGGGGGGTTTGAATCCCCAACCCCCCCCCCCCCCTGCCTACGGCACTGCTCAGTTACACCAACATCAGTCATCTGCCATTGAAAGTCCTGTTAAAATCGATTCAGCCGTTTTGGAGATTAGCTGGAACAAACAGACAGAGTGCGTGGCCCAGTGGTAACGGCCCTAACTTACGAGTTTCAGTACGTGGGTTCGGACCCAAGCAGGCGCTTTACTTTGAGTAAATGTTCATCACCACTGCTCTCAAAACGGTGAAGGAAAACATCGTGAGGAAACCGGCATGTCCTAGAACCAACATTGGTTCTAGGACATGCCGGTTTCCTCACGTTCTGTTCTCATCTTCCTTCATTTCTGAGTTGAGCTCCACTATTACTGACAAATGCTTGCACTGACTGGACAGGTTCACTCAAATAGTTGTGGTTCTTTCCTCAAACGACCATTTCGGACGCTAATCTACATGGTCCTCATATGGCCTGTCCAAGATTATGTCTGGACTTTAAAAGAGACTGGGACCTCTGAGTTTGTTTCGGCCTTTCTTCTCAGAGTAGTCAGATAGGAAACGCCGACCTCATCTAGCTTATTTTTGATATTTTTTATTATGACGTGTAAAAGTGATTCCTATTTACAGAATAAACAATTTCATTTAATTTCTTTTCATTTCCAAAAAGTTATTTTTGGTCCGGCTCTAGTAAATCTGTTTTCAAATCTTATTTACTAAAATACAACAATGCTATACGAATAAGCCATTTATTCGCTAGATTACCTCGCGCCATCTCCCGTCTCTGCCCGGATGTGTGGCACAGCATCTGTCTCCATAACGTCACAAGCTGAGGGAATATGGAATATTAACGCTAGTGAACTATGTACTAGCTCCTGTATGTACTTGGTACAGTGAATGCTCTGAAGAGCGGTTTATTTGGGGTTTGATCAGACTTTCGGGCTTTTGAGGACCCGTAATGACTGTCAAAGATCCACCGATGACAGCCGGGACCAACGGATTAACGTGCTTTCCGAGGCACGGAGGAGTCTGTAAAGATGGTCTCCTATCCACGGACCAACTCCAGCAAGCGTAGCTTTATTAGCTACCGCGCTCTTTCTTTGTAATGCCGTGCCGCTACAATGGCGACATTAATTTAACACACGTATACGATTTCGCGTATTCTTTTTATGAAAATATTTGAATTTCATTAAACATTATTATTTATTGATTTATTTACAATTTTCTAAATTACCATCTTGGTGCAACCTGTACTTAAAGAACTGTAGCGAAGAGGCCATTTGCCGGGGTCACGGATCATATGTAGGCGAATAGAAGGAAAGCCGCGCAATTTCTTGGAAATGATGCCGACAAAGAATCTTGACCGATAGAACGTAAGCCAGCTAGTAGGTAGCTTCATGAATGAATCTTTTACACAGAGTGATCTTAATTTTGGTTATGTTTTTATTATTTAGTTTGTTTGAAATAGTAAATTTTTCAATTTACGAATTATTTTATTTTATTATAATTTTTATGTTTACTGGCCACTAGCCCTACCCGTGTGTTAAATTAATGTCGCCATTGTAGCGGCACGTTGTATATCACATAAAAATGTGTAATCTAGTGGGTACAAATACGTAAAAGTAACTTACTTTATGACAGGGTTTCTTTTAATAAACCTCTCACAAAATTACAAAGACAATACAAAATTATAAGTCCAACATAACCATACATTTTCTAACACATCTGCAAAACTATTAAGAGCCTATACTACCTCAGGTTAAATTCACTTTATGTCTCACTCGTATCATACTACTCGCGGACTGAGTGAAAGCGGGACGGAGTGGGATGCTGGCGGCTCCAGAGCTCGAAAAGTTTCGTTTATTGCTTTTTATGGTGAAAATAATGGTAATAAAAAAAAACCATAAGACCTGCTTTATAGTTAGTTCGGTTATTATGTAAAGTTATTTGCATCTACGACCCATTTTATTTCCTGGCAAATCACTGTCCATTCCAAGGTTACCTGGAAGAGATCGCGGATAGCGATAAGGCTGCCCATTGTATATTTTGTAGTGTTTGTTATTTTTTTTGTTATATATGTTTGTGGTGTACAATAAAGTATAAGCATAAGCATAAGCATAATCAGCCTATAATTGTTCCCACTGCTGGGACACAGGCCTCCTCTCTGTGAGAGGGAGTGGGCCGTAATCCACCACGCAGGCCCAGTGCGGGTTGGTAGATGTCACATGTCTTCGAATTTTTGGTTCTAGGACATGCCGGTTTCCTCACGATGTTTTCCTTCACCGTTTTGAGAGCAGTGGCAATAATAATATACACATTAATAAATAAATGAAACTAATTTGAAGTATTTTTTGAATACCAGCGGTTTATAGTTCGGTTTAGAGGTAAGGTAACTATGGATTTTTTTTCTATAGAGAAAATTTCATGTAATCGTGTTTTCGCCAAACATAGTACCTAGCATCAATCCTCAACTTTAACATAAAATTAATTCTGCAGTATTTTCGATTTAATGGAGGATCAAGCTAAGCAATTTGAGGTAGGGTAGGCCCTTAAAGCGTTCGTATCCTAAGCAAGCCCACGTTTTGGCCATAAACCCTTTGAGCCAACTCTGGTGTCCCTTTGGCAATAATAGCCGAAATAAAGGCCATCAGATGGACCTTCGACCGTTTATAGCCATTTCATTTGTATGTTATTGGCTGTCTATTCCTATTGGGGACTATTTTGTAGGTTTTATGGACTTTATTAGCGTCGTTCCGAATCTGGATTTAGAAATTTTCGATGAACCGAATCGATTAATTTTCGTATTGTTTTTAAAACTGCTCGGGCTAAACGATAACAGTTGCACGGGTCAATCGAAGGTTAAGCTACGCTTGCCGCGGTCTGTCCGTGGATGGGTGACCATTCATTACATACCGAGACCTCTCCGTGCCTCGGAAAGCACGCTAAGCCGTTGGTCTCAGCTATCATTTATAGATTTTTTTGACAGTCACCATGGTTAGTTAGAAGCCCAAAAGTCGGACAAACAGTCTTACCAAAGCGTATTGAAATAATTCGAAGACATGTGACATCTATGAACCCACAAAGGGCCTGCGTGGTGAATTATAGCCCACTCCCACTTACCGAGAGGAGGCCTGTGTCCCAGCATTGGGAACACTTAGGCTGAGTCCTGAGTGATGGCGCACCGCGCAGGCGGAATGAACTACGGATTAAACAAAATGTTCGAGATGTTCAAACTTGTCCGGAGTGCAAGCGGGCGCGCGCATTTCACGGAGCTTTTGACGTTTCTCATTATACATGCCGCGATAACTTTGCATGAACGTAAGTGATCGAAAAATCAAATTCATAATCCTCATTAATTACTATTTTATCCATACACTATAACAATGAGTATCATTCGAAAGCACCAAGTTTCACTTTATATTGGAAAAATGCACTCAAGAACACGAATTAATCGTTGATTAATATTCTGACAGGACGTTATTACAATTGATAATTGATAAAGATAAGATAAAATTTATTTATTGTTTACAAGGACCAGATTATAGTACAGATACATTGGGACATGAGAATAATACACAATGACATGTCGGTTTGTGACATGGCACTACCGTTGCCATAGCAAAAAACAACGGCGCTGCGCCGTCACCTAGGACGCCCCGTCTGATAAATCCGCTCCGCAATCCGCCTGCGCGGTGCGCCTTCACTCAGGACTCAGCCTCAAGGTTGATTATACTTCACATTAGCTAACTTTCATAAAAGACGAATGAACAACATAATTAACCAATCAGAAACTACATCATGTACCATTTACAAAGTTAGGTATCATCCAATCAGCCAATACCTGGAATGAAGCTACTTAACTTGAATTCCTACTCACCCCCTACG
Source organism: Lithophane ornitopus (assembly GCA_948473465.1). Lineage (NCBI taxonomy): Eukaryota > Metazoa > Arthropoda > Insecta > Lepidoptera > Noctuidae > Lithophane > Lithophane ornitopus. The sequence goes on along the minus strand of OX419642.1, from coordinate 5,116,598 downwards.
GGAATAAGCTTTCAGATAACTGCGGTACTTCCTCAGAAGTTATATAACTCAATACCTCACTATGACTGCTTTGGAGTTTAGTTGTGACTCAGTACATGTATGGCCAGGGATATACAGAGAGCGTTTAGCGTAGGCCAGGGGGCCTAAATAAGTGAAATGAAATGAAATTGTTTATTCTGTAAATAGGATATTGGAATCACTTTTACACGTCATATTAAAAAATATTAAAAATGAGCTAGATGAGGTCGGCGTTTCCTATCTGACTACTCTGAGAAGAAAGGCCGAAACAAACTCAGAGGTCACAGTCTCTTTTAAAGTCCAGACATAATCTTGGTCAAGCCATATGAGGACCATGTAAATCCGAGTCTGAAATAGTCTTTTGAGGAAAGAACCACACAGATTTGAGTGGACCTGTCCAGTCAGTGCAAGCATTTGTCAGTAATGGTGGAGCTCAACTCAGAACTTAAGGAGCTCAACGACTCGACGAACAATACCAAAGAAAGGACATTTGGGTAGGCCGCATAAAATTCTCAAATTGTCAGACCATCGATAAAATTAACTGAGAACGAAAAAAAATAAAAATTCACATAGTCCTCACATTCACAATAATAAAATACTTTACAATAAGTGACAATCGCTTCGAAAGCGTTTCGTTTTTACAAGCTTTATATTAGCTAGCTCTGTTCGATGTGTTTCCGGTTACTCCAATTGTCATCCAGTTTTCAAGCACTTCCTGGCATCCGATTGAGCTGAAACTTGGCATACTTATATAACTACCGAGACATTTTGAAAAAATCATACGATGGAGCTGGTCTGATGATGGAGCCGGAAGTTGGGCATAGGAATTCCTCAATCAAACAAGATAGCACCATCGTATTTGGACTCATTGGCTATGTATTAACAAGTGCTTTGCCACTGGGTGGTATCCAGTGATGGGACCAGAAGGTGGCCATGGGAAAATCCTTTTTAGTTCATTAAAAGCTTGTTATTTAAAAGATTTTTACTTATATTCTATTCTTCAACGACTTTCAACAGGACTGAGCTTTTCGATAGCTTATGTCAGTTCTATAGGGTGCCAGGGTAAACACCGTTGTCATTCAAACCATGGGTAGTTGACTTAAATATAAAAATAAATGACCGAGTAACAACAAAAAAAAAATGTAATTTACATTAAAAGATTTTTTAAAGTTTCTATCCGACACCGTGCTCGCAAGCGAAACAGCTGACTGGCTGAGGGAGGAGTCACGCTCTCGGCCGGTCAGGTCACGTCCCGCGTCCCCCACCAGTGTTGAGACGCAAGTTCGTTGCCCTAGCATGAAAGGGTGAAATATTCTAGTGGTAAAATGTAATTTAAAAAAAAAATGGTCATTTTCCATTAATTTTACGTTCTATAAATGACACCAAACCACTGGTTTCAAGAATAACGGTGTTTACCCTAACACCCTGTATATTTTTTTGTCTAGCGCCTCAGGCTTGGAACAAAGCTAAGTTCGCTTAGCTTCGCTCATAGCTACATTGTCTTTTAATAATTCGCCGTGTGAAAAAACTTTAATTGGTTGAATATGAGGCTTTTGGCTAGTTTTGTATGTGTCTATTTTATGTCTTTTTTTTGTTGAATGTGCGTTTTGTTTGTGATAGCAGCTCGTGGCTAAGTAATAACAGCCGCACGAGTCGATCCATCAGGTTAAGCTACTCTTTCCCGGGTTGATCCGTGGATGGGTGACAATCTTTACATACCGAAACTCCTCCGTGCACTATTACATCTCTCTAAGTTAGATTTGTTCCCTAATTTCTATAGGAGATTTTGTTCAAGGAACAAATATATCTTAGATGTACCAATGATTCTAATTCTATAATTACGTATCTGTTATAATCGCGAATCATATTTTGATCAAGATAAAACGTGACACGGACCTGCAAATAGCAAAAAACTTAAGAAAATTTTAATTTCGCGGTCTTCCCAGACGCTATCGCCTTAAGGTTGATGCGCTAGGGCGGCCCGCGAAATTCAAATTTTCTTACGTTTCTTGCAATTTGCAGGTCAGTATCAGGTTGTATGTTGATCTAAACATTATTAGCGGCCGTAACAAATATGGATTTACAGAATTATAAACATTAGAATCAGCAATACAACTCTATAAGTTCATTTAAGTGTATTGAATGAAAATTTCATGAAATCGTCAGTCAATGCACTTACATGAACTTAGAGAGTTGTATTGCTGATTCTAATGTTTATAATTCTGTAAATCCATATTTGTTACGGCCGCTAATAATATTTAGATCAACATACAACCTGATACTGACCTGCAAATTTCAAAAAACGTAAGAAAATTTGAATTTCGCGGGCCACCCTAGCGCATCCACCTTAAGTTTTGTGCACTCTGCAGTCACTTATATTTCCTCTCACTCACTGAGACACAGTCAACATTGAGTTATTCTCGTGTATTTCATGCCGACTTTAACGAAGATAAACCCGCTACATTACTGAATCGCTCAGCTCGTCGGTCTGCAGTTCTAAATCCGTAGCTTTAAACTATACTGGTGGTACGCGACTAAATTTTACGACATGTACGTGATTTCAGACTAGACTCTTTGTCATACAATAGCCGATATTCTAGATTCTGACTGTATAGTAAAAATGCGAGTGTGTTTTGTTTAAAACTGTTTTGAATTTTTTGATACTTTACAATACATGTGCTCAAAAAGAGCGTTTTCAAAGCAGCCAAATTGTGCGGAAAGTGCCACTTTTTCGTGCTGATGGGTGTTGACCGCCGTTCTAACGAAGTTTATATATTTATTTAACTATTTATGCACACACATATAAATAAAGACAACAAGAAAGGAACAGAAAAATACGTACAAAGGCAATGCTTATTTCTAAAGAAATCTCTTCCAGCATACCTGCGATAGGAAAGTAGATAGAAGAGAAGTAGACAACGTGTGTAAGAGTAGAAGAGAAACAACATACATAAAATAAGAAACAATACACTAATTTAAATATAAACATCCAATTTGAGAATATACGTACATACATACTCCTAAAATAAATATCACTAAAAAATATATAATATATATATAATTACAATGTATTTAATTTAAAATAACTATGCAACTATGACGAAACGGATAGGTAGTGTTCTTTCACTCTTCTTTTAAATACTGCAACAGTTTGGCATTGCCTGATGTCAGGCGGAAGTGAATTCCACAACCGAACCGCGTGCACAGTGAAAGAGTAGGATTAAAAGTCAGTCGAGTGGGGAGGGGATTTAAGGAGGTGTCTAAGATGCATGGTGCATCAAAAGGACGGGTGTAGCAAAGCGTTCCCGCATATAGGATGGGGTTTTAGGGCTGTGAGGGATGTTAAAAAGCAAACATAATATCCGAGAATTCCTGCGAAGTCGAATAGGGACCCATTTGAGTATTTTGCGGAAGTTCTTTAGCAATAAAACTAATTACTTCATTAAACGCGTTATTAATTATCTATTCTATGTAAATTTAGATTTTGATCAATATATTAATTTTTCAATATAATTTTTTTTATTTCCCCACCCAATGCATAGTAAAACATTGAAGAATCAACGTGCGTAAGATGATTTCCGACTCGTGTCGGCTGATACATTTGCTCACTTCAATCGCTCGTGAATCAAAATGCCACTCGTCGGAAATCACCTACTTTCCGCACTTATATCATAAAACACTATTGCAGTGTAAGCACGAATCTATGGATATACGGACCTTCATTGGTTTACTCGTCATTTCTATTAATCTTTCAACATTTTCATATTTTCCTTTACGTTTGTGGATTCAAATACAGTACCTGGGCGACCCAGCTCTGCTCTGACAAAAATAGAGAATGCTCATTTAATAGTATAAGATAGTACATACTAACTCCATGCTGCCACGTCAAAATTCTAAGGTAGTCATCTTGTTCCAAACTTTAGCCGAGCGAGCTCTGCTCGGGTGAAAATAGAGAAAACGAAACGCACGGTAAATTCTGCCTGCGCGATGCAGGATTTAGGTGACGTCAGGTCTTGATACCTAGTTCGTATGTGGCGATGTAGATCCCACCACAAGAAAGTCCTATGTAACTTCTAAATCTATTTCCTAAATACCCTGTGTACTTGTCCTATAAAATCAATGATCGTAATTGGAACAAACGTTAGCTGTAGGTAATTGACATTTATCACTTGGACAAATAACAGCCGAAACAAAAATGGACCCAAAGTCCTGGGAAATCCTCTCTAAGTTCATATAAGTGTATTGAATGACTATTTCATGAAATCATGACATTTGGTATTTTTATGAACTTCACTTCGAAAGATACTTTTAAAAATAAATGAGATCGCTTTCGAATTGTGTGCGCTCACTTGAGTGAGGTGAGCAGTGAACTTTACAGAATAATACAACACGAATCCGTTCTCCGTTATTTAAAAAGGAGCCAGCGATTTCATAATAATTATGAACCCTTGATAATCCTTTGTAATTTTTAACCAACTTTTACAAAAAGGAGGAAGTCCGACTTCCAAAAAAAAACTCAAAAATGCAAAATAACTTTAATTTCGGAAGTCGTGAAGTGAAAAGCGAAGACACCGACTTCCGAAACTATAGTTAGCTATTTTTCACTTTCTTATTTTTTTTGGAAGCCGGTTGTTTCTTTTTTTTAAAGTTTTTATGTACACTATTATTAATCATGTATTTCTCTTTGTTTCATGTACCTTTTGGTAACTACAGAGCCCAGCTGGAGTAAGTATATTACATACCTAATAATTTACATTTATTATTAAAACAACACGCCTCGACTACATCGTTAGTCTGGTGGTTACAACCGCTACTGCTGTGCACGAGGTCCCACGGTCGATTCCCGGGTCGGGCAAAGTGTTATTGAGTTTTTCCATCTGGAATTTCTCAGTAGCAGCCCGGAGTCTGGATTTGTGCCCAGTTGATGGCAATAGGCTCGCCCCCTATTACATGGGACTTAAACATAACTGGCGATATATGGGTGTACTCAGCTTACATTTTTTTTATTTTTTTTTTATTGTGGAATCCTCATATGACATTTGGTAGGGCGTGTCAGACTTTTACTGACTAAAACCCACCCGTATTCCTTCAGTTACCTGTTGCCATGGGCCCCGTCTCCATGGGAACTCCTACATCATAATCGCGAATAAACTTTTTACAACAAAAAAAAACCACCGACTTCCAAAAAAAACACTAAAAAGTGAAAAATAACTTTTAATTTCGGAAGTCGGTGTCTGCTTTTCAGTTTTCGATTTTTGCCACCGACTCAAGAAGTTTTTTTTTGGAAGTCGGTTGTCTTTTTTTGTTAAAAGTTTTAATTTTTCACTTTTTTGTTGTTGTACCTACCCTACACAATTCGAATACCACTAACTGGTATGTAAATAACAGCCATCGTCATATACTAAATGGGAAAAATCCGTAATATTGAAGCTAACTCAAAATCTACGCAAGCAAAGTTAATAAAATTTATATAGGACCACCTCTGAAGCATAACCTACCAAAAAAAAAGAATCATCAAAATCGACTTATATTTGGCGAAGTAATCGCGTAACAAACCTACAATCAAAAAAAATATTTACTGACGAATTGAGAACCTCTGTTTTGAAGAAGTCGGTTAAAAATAGATAAATATGTGTAGCAAATAATAATAAACTCTACTCGTTACATTAGGTGTCGCCACTAGTGTGGGACTAAAGTTAGCAGACAAACAAAAAGACTTTTCCAAACTGTGCAACAACATAATCCCTAGTTAACCCTTAAACGTCACCTCCCAAAAGACAAACCTGTAAACTCCCAAAATTTAGTCAAAAATAGTCTTGCCCTGGACATTTCATAATGAGTCTAATTCATCACATATTCGCTAAAAGCTTTTATGACACCTTTGGGAGGGTGACATGGAAATTAACTTAGCCATTGCATATGCATGCGTTCAAGCTAATAATAAACACCTTTTTCTCACATTTATATTTTGTAGGTTATTTCGTAGAGCAGGGTAATTTCCTGTAATTTTTTTTTTTGTGCTAGATTATGAATCGAGCCTCGATCGAATAATTCCAATTTTTGCGCTCCCAAAAATATTTTTGAATAGTGTAATATAATGATTCCGAAATACTGGTATTCAGCTGCGGTTAGACTGGAAGCCAACTCCAACATATTCGGGAAAAGGCTAGGCAGATTTTTTAATTTAATGATTCCGCTTCTTTTTGTGACCCTAACATCCTAACTTCCTAACTAATTTTAAAGTGAATTTGTTTGTTTGCTACGTTTTCGCGCTAAAACGGCTGAACGGATTTGGATGAAATTTGGCACAGGAGTAGACCATGACGTGGAATAGGACATAGGATACTTTTTATTTCGATATTCCCACCATGAAATGTGAAACCATGGGGCGCAGCTAGTATTTTATAATAAACTAGCTTCCGCCCGCGGCTTCGCCCGCATGCCATGCCCCCGGGATGCCATCTATCTCCTTGCCCTTCAGTGGTGTAGGCGTGAAAAGGTAACATACAGACAGACAGACAGACAGAGTTTCTTTCGAATTTATAATATTTTATAATTATAATAAATTTACCATTTTTTTTTTTGTCTACATTGTGTCCCACTGACAATGACTCACAGGTCAAATAGGCAGTCGCTCCATGTAAAATACTGATATTCAGCTGGATCCGGTTAGACTGAAAGCCGACCCCAACATAGTTGGGAAAAGGCTAAGCAGGCAAGGCTAAGTAATTACAGCCGCACGGGTCGATCCATCAGGTTAAGCTACGCTTGCCCGGGTTGGTCGGTGGATGGGTGACCATCTTTACATACCGAGACTCCTCCGTGCCTCGGAAAGCACGTTAAACCGTTGGTCCCGGCTGTTATTCGTGGATCTTTAACAGTCGTTACGGGTCGTCAGAAGCCCGAAAGTCTCCGGGTTGTGGAGGTCAGATAGGCAGTCGCTCCATGTAAAATACTGGTATTCAGCTGCATCCGGTTAGACTGGAAGCTGACCCCAACATAGTTGGGAAAAGGCTAGGCAGATTGATTTCCCTGGTCTGTGTGCGAGTCTCGTCATGTTGGCTCTTAGTACAAATAAATAAATAATCAATACCAACAGCTAGCTAGCTATTCCTGTATCAGAATGTTACGCTGTGATTTTAGTCCGAAGTTAATTCGATTTGTTTGTGTATCGGCAAAATAACAAGCGTAGAACAACTGGACCGTATTCGGGAATATTTATTTTGTGATTGGTTACCAGTTTATACAATGTGGAGATGAGTATACGACAATAAATGAAAAAACTAGCTTTTGAGTTTTTGGAACTAACAAATAAAGCCTAACATTGAACCTCACTCAAGTGAGCGCACACAATTCGAAAGCGAACTCATTTGTTTTTAGAGTAAATCATCGCGGATTCACATCGAGACAGCGTTCGAATTTTAAATAATAACATTATTGTAACCTCCTTGATAATAACAATACTTGTAATGTACTGGTAACTGCATTCAAACTGCAAATTTTCAGTTGCAGTGCAGTTGAAACAGTTGAAATGCAGTCTGATGGCAGCCTAACACAGATTAAATTACCAATAAGCTTTTTCTTCCTACTTCATCTACCAAAGACATACCAACTCAGGATAGTAGATTATATTTTAACTACTAAGTAAATCAAAGGCTTCATTAGGCACCACTCTCTCTGATTCCCGGCCACCGTAGGCGCGGGCTTGCGGACGGTGAGCACTGGGTAGCTCGCCGTCCGATAAGGACCAATGCCCTGTTTTTTAAAACTTACAAGCCTTGTATTACCAAATGTTCACAAGTGCTTATATTTTAACAAGTTTATTCGTGATTTTGTTTATCAAAAAATTCTTTGTAAGTTACAACTTGTAGAAAATCATAACAAATCCTGAGAGTGTCCGGCGACTCTCTACTGTCTTACAAGTTTACAAGTGTCGTGCTTAGTACCGCAATAAATGTTTAAATTCTATTTTCTTTTTTTAAATGTGGTCAAAAGAGAGAGATGACCTGATGCCCGTGTCCCAACAGAGGGAACATTAAGGCTGATTATAAATATGGAGATGAGCTATGAATTTTACGAAAATTAACATTCTAGATAACTTGTGAACGTGTAGACTTGTCAATTTTGATAAACAGGGCCCAGGCCCGGGTCGACGGTGAGTTGTGGTCCACGCGCGCCTAAAAGTGATTTCACCACAACTGACGGGGTCCCCTAGAGCCGATACGGTAAATCCGGAAGGGATACCGTAGTCCCTGGCAACATACAGGCAACTGAAGGAACACGGGTGGGTTTTAGTCAGAGTCTGACACGCCCTTCCGCTCCACCCAGAGCGGGAGAAGTCAGTTGATAATTTCACACCCAAAAAAAAAAGGTACCACTCTCTTCAAAACTTCACCACCATCAGTACTAACAACTCGCTTCTTTACAGGACTACTTCAATAAGCTCTCCCCAAGCGAAGTCACCAGCTGGAAGCAGCGCTGGAGCGGCTGCAAGCGCATCAACAGCACCTGGAGAGAGGACGCCAACTGCCCACAACAAACAGCTGCAAAATGTCAAGGGACAGGACCATCCGCCGCATCCATCTGTAAGTAAAAGTTCTAGACTTTAAAAGGGGAGTTTGTGGGATAGAAGTGGGAGTTTATGGGATAGAAATGGGAATTTGTGGCATTCAAAAGGGGAGTTTGTGGGATAGAATAAGGAAGTTTGTGGGATAGAAATGGGGAGTTTGCGGAATTTTAAAGGGGAAATTGATGTTTAATTAGTTAATGTTGATAATGATTGTGTAGTTTGAAGTGTGATGTTTGTGTAGTAGTTTTTATTGATAAAGAATTGTTGTCTCGGTGAAATGGAAGTGAATGTGTTTTCAAAGAACATGTAGGGACGCTTTAGTAAATAGGAGTAGGATGATCCGTAGATCTGAATGTAGAACAGAACAATGTAGAAGATGAATTTAATCTGAAACTAATAGGAATCAACACTTCAATATAGAACGATATTATGAGTCCAGATATAATAAGTAAGGTATACAAGTAGAGGAAGCAAATGAAATTAATTACAGAAAGAAACATATCGAAATTAAATGAAAAAAAAAATTGTTCCAAAAGAACATTCTGAGTTGGTAGAAACTTATTAAAACGTCAATTTGCTTTGTATGATAAAGTAAAAGTACTCGAATTAGGGGGGATACAAAACATATATAAAAATGTAGATACGATATATTATTATATTAAACATAAGGAAGGAATATTTTCCCACTTACGTGTGGTTTGGATACAACACTTCACCTTGATATTTGCGGAAAGCTTCTCAATTATTCATGTTACGCTGTGAAGGCTTTTCGTTCACAATATTTTCTTTAAACTGAATCTCAGAAGCAATGATAATATAGGCGTGGGAAAAATTACGATTTACATTTCGAAATTGATTGAAATAGACTATTTTTTTCTCATAATATCCTACCTACTGATCTTAAGAGACTTTTTACCTATTCAAATTGAGAAATGAAAGACTTGGAAATCGAATCCTAAAAACAAATGATTTGTTTAGTTTTAAATGAGCGTTCTATTTTGATAGAACTTCTGAAATGAAGTTCACTAGGTGGCAGCACTAAGATGACAGGTCCGAGTGTCCACCTGTCAATAGTGTCATAAAGCTTATAGCTTCTTTAATCGAGACTGAATGATGAAAAATTGAATGAAATGAATGATAAACGTCATCATAGGTAATATTTAATTTTCACTGTCGAAATAGAAAACCTAACTTTTGGCGTGAATTTTTATGAAAACCGTCTTTGACATTTGATTCAGTACTTTTTTTCGTCAGTGCAGTTAATATTATTTATAACAAGGTTAAGAACATTATGAAGGCAGAATTTTAATGAGATTAAAATCAAAGCAATGAAAAACATTCCTAAAAATTATAAGGTTTTTCAAAACTTGAAAGGATACTTACAGAAGTTTATTAGGTACTTAAAATAATCTAAGTAGCTAAACAAGGGAATATTCTACAGGTTTCATAATTATTATTAAACTGATAATATCTTTATTAGGTAGTAAAGAAAAGACAATAAGGAGGCTTCTAAGTAAGCATTATGTGATAGGAAAGATTGTTAAAAGAAAAAAATATGATTAAACCAAAGATTTCAATCGTAGATTTGTCCTGCAGCGTCTTAAGATGGATGCGCTAAGGTAGTCCGCGAGATTCAAATTTTCTTTAGTTTTTTGTAATTTACAGGTCAGTGGGGCCGATTCCCTTGTTCACGAACTAAACTAAATTTAAGTTCATTGCATCTTTTTCTTTCTATTTCATTATGAAAAGGACAGAAGATACATTTTAGTTTAGTCCTGTCAAATTAATCAGCGCCTGACGTAAATTGACGTAATTTTAGTAGGCAAGTTTTTAATCGCGCCTAAACTTGTTTGGAGTAGTGACAGTTTGACAGGACTAAACTAAAATTTATCTTCTATCCTTTTCTTAATGAAATAGAAAAAAAAAGATGCACTGAACTTAAATTTAGTTTAGTTTGTGAACAACAGAATCGGCACCAGTATCAGGTTGTATGGTTGATGTAAATATTATTTGCGACCGTAACAAATATGGATTTACAGAATCATAATCATTAGAATCAGCAATACAACTCCTTATGTCCATGTAAGTGCATTGAATGACTATTTCATGAAATCCTCATTAAATGCACTTACATGAACTTAGAGAGTTGTATTGCTGATTCTACTGTTTATAATTCTGTAAACCCATATTTGTTACGGTCGCAAATAATATTTAGATCAACATACAACCTGATACTGACCTACAAATTGCAAAATACGTAAGAAAATTTGAATTTTGCGGGCTACCTTAGCGCATCCAACTTGAGATGGTCGCCTTTCGTTTTGACACCTCTGATACACACAATGTGACTTGACTTGATTGTCATGGAAACGCCATTATTATTTTGTGAGCTCACCCTTCTCAGTATGGACAGTTTTTCGTGCGACTTAGGGCGGATTCGACCAAACTCGAATTTATACACGAGTGACTATACGGGGAATAATCTATTCCATGATTTTATTCTCGAGTAAAATCAACAGTCGTTGTTCCATGCAATCTAACGTATAGCTATACTTGGATTAGAAATAGCGGAATGAATGTGAATGAATGTAATACCCGGCAAAAAAACGATGTTCTCCAAACGGGACTGTGCAGAAGCATAACTCATCTCAACTCTCATTTGCTTGGGAAAGTAGGTAGCTGTCAATGTCAATGTACAATTTATTGTTTGCTTGTCGTGATTGTCAGCTGGTAATGAAGCGGCCGCCATTAAATTATTATCAGATAACTTGTTTACTCGATGCATTTCGGCGGTATAACGATTTACTCTCAAATAGACAGATAGACAGATAATCCGAGATTAAGATTTGGCAAAACGAAAAGTTGTCCAACTCTAGAGTAATTAGTGATTTTATTCCCAGGATAAGACTTATCCAAGTTTGGTCGAATCCGCCCTTAGTAAGTACGGTGGGGGCAAATCTAACAATTTAAATCTTTGAGATAAACAGAAAAAAAAGGTAACAAAAAGTTTAAAACACAAAAAAGTTTCAATAAAAGAATGTTTTGTTATTTGAAAACAATGAATGAACATTGAATTGTTTATAACCACCGAATGAAAGGTTTTGTCACCAAAAGTTTTCGCTAAAACCTTATTGGAAAACTGTTACATTGATTGGAGTTAGTAAATAGTTTGAACGTTACGAACTAAAGTATTTATTATATTATAGCAAACTGTGGGTATTGTCGCTGTCGATACATAGGAAGCGATAATTTTCTTTGTGTATTCGTGCGTCTAGTTCCAGAAACAAGTTGCGAGAGCGTGCGACTGGCCTGAGGGCCTAGACAAGTGACAATCGCTTCGAAAGCGTTTCGTATTTCTACAACGACTTTCAACAGGATTAACATAAGCTTTTCGATTACTTATGTCAGTCGTATACATTTTTGCCTTTTCCATCATCGTTATCGCTGATAGAATGTCAATTTGTCTAGGGCCTCTGGTGTTGCTCTGGACTCTGCAACTCGCCGCCAAGTATTCGGAGTTTTTAATGAATTATATTATTATGAAAATAATTTTCGGCCGTAGCCAGTCTTTGCGTCTTATCACCGAGCTGTCACAGTCGGAAGTCGCATAGTGTGCGCCATGTCAAAGTATTGATATACATAGAACGTAGTTACTGGAAGCCCACATTCATGGAGAACGCTGGTAACCGGTGCCGACAGTTTTCATACTTTAGGCCGTATACAGAAAGAAAGCTGGTAGCCGGCGCCGATCTACCAGCGCTTATCGGCGCCGGTCCAGCCTGGTAACAGTTACATAAAGCAAGCGGATAGGTTAATTAGTTAAATGCCGGGCGGCGCCAGCTCTGACCGGCGCGTGTCGACGATTGTCGAAACTTGACGGCTACCTGCTTTCTTTCTGTATACGGCCTTTGCCAATTTAAATAAGCGTGAATCGGTGCCGATAAGCGCCGAAAAATCTATCTGATTAGTCGACGCCGTCGGTTCGCGCCGATTCGGCAAAAAATATAAGAATACTGCCTGCGCCAACCAGCGTTGACAACCAGCACTTGTCGGTGCTTACAAGCGCTGGCTGGCATATCGGCGCCAGTTACCAGCGCTCTACGTGAATGTATACAATGAAAATGAATACTCGATATTCACTTGATTTGAACTGAATTTTTTTAAGGTAAGTATAGAATACAGGGTACTGGTATGTAAATGATATTGGAAAAAGACTTAACTGAAATAATTCAAACAATTTCGAAAGGGAATTAGTCGAATATTTGGTAAATTATTACATTGGAAAATAAATCACGAACGACTTGAATTCAGACAAAAAGTAATCAGGCCGTTTTAAATGGAACAGTAGGTAATATGAAAGTTTTTTTGGTTTCAAAATAATAGATTATTCAGTCTTTAAGAAAATAATTAAAACAGAAACTATGTAGTAAAGAAAGGAAGAAAGAAGAATGAGAGAAATTAATATATTCACTTTTTACTAAAGAATGAAACAATCTTTGATTATTTATATGTCTAGATACAGTATCGCGCTGTAAAAGAACTAAAACAAACGAACTTTGTTATGCTGGTGTGCGTGACAGTTACATCTTACACTCGCGCCACGTCATTGTGCTTTTCTAGTGTGCGTGTATTTAGCGGCTAACACTTGGACGCTATTTTTGCGACGAGATCACAGCTTTGACTGTCTATCTAGACATATTTATATCTTTGGAAAAAATAAAAATAATTAGTAACTTATCATAATTATACTAGGTCCACAGTAAGTAACTGACGAGAGATGTTAATAATTATTATTATGTGTGTTTATAATTAATTATAATAATTATAATTATGTTTTTAGTCAATGTTCGATGTTACTGGCTGCTCTTATAATGAAATTGGTTGTTTAATTATTATTATACTTAGTATTATAGATATTTCCTCTAGGTGTTTCAGAAATATATATCTTACTGTTATCTATTTAATGTGTGTCTATAATTCTTTAGTTTTTGTAGTCAGTCACAGTTTGTTAAATAATTAATTATTTTTAAACTTAAAGTTCCGCTGTCATTTGTAGATCTTTGACATTCATTACGGGTAATCCTGGAAAGCCTAAAAGTCGTACCAGTCTACTAGTTTACCAGTCTTACTAAGTGGTATCGTTTTACCTAGTAACTGGTTTGTGGAGGTCAGATAGGCAGTCGCTCCATGTAAAATACTGGTATTCAGCTGTATCCGGTTAGACTGGTAGCTGACCCCAACATAGTAAGGAAAAGGCTAGTCAGATGATGAAATAAAATAAAATAAATAAAATCATTTATTTTTCTCACCACAATATTTAAACATAACATGAAGATATTGTTTAGTAATTATAATAAAATATAAAATATTGTGGGAGACTGGTGCCTAAGCTAGGCTAATAACCTGTGTTATAGGACACCAGGTCCCCACTCCGAGTAACAATGTCAGGACGTACTAAAGCAATACAATTAGTTGCAGCAAGTACAGTGTTGTGGGAGGTAAGTAAAAAGAGGGTGTGTATGGTATGTGTGTGATAGTGTATGTATGCTTGTGTGTATATGGTGTTAGATAAGTGGACGCGTAAATGGTATTTAATAGGGAATAGATTATGTATATAGAAGGTATACTAAGACATTGAAGGACTACGAGTTAACTATAAGGACACATTCGGTGCTATCGTAAGACAACTCCTGCAGCCAATTCGTAAGCTTGGTTATCAATTTACTTCTGTTGAGAGGATATATATCGAGAAGGCAATGGATTTTATTATATATTCTAGCACTGAGGACGCCGAACTGCCGGCTCCGGAATGAAGTACGACATTGAGTTAATGTACAAACTGGATGACCTTTGCGTTTCCTTAAAAATTTTTTGTCCAGAGGAAGCAAAGAATGACGGCGTAATACGGCACGCAGAATGTACAATTGGCGCACCGTTAGGACCTTTGAATCGGAGTAGAGCAGGGCAGTTGGGTAATCTCTGCGTTTGAACTGCATAACTTTTAAGACTGCTCTTTGAGCTCGCTCAACCTGAATCAGGTGGGTTTTACTGGTTCCTCCCCATGCAGAAATGCAGTAGGTAAGAACAGAGACACACAGGCTCTGGTATACAAGGAATAGAGTTTCTCGATCAGCTGAGTGTCTGAGTTCTTTGAAAATATATATTAATTTCCTAATACGCGAGCAGAGTGTTTCTATATGGGAATGGAAAGGATGAAGTACATAAGTTCTGCTAAGTAATTTAATTTCTTGACAGAAACTGTGATTCCCGAATGATTCACTTCATGAATATTTTCGCCAGTTAGAAATACATAATTCAAAATTACTGTAAAGCTTTGGTTTCATGGGAAAGTGGTTCCGTCATAGTATATCCTTCAACCTTTATGAAAATCTGTCATTTTCATGAGTATTTGACAAGTGTCAAAAAACGCCCTGTATTTGGAATGCCGATATTGTGCGTTCACCGCTTTTCCAGGACACCAAAGCTTAAGGCCGTACCCTACCTCAAATTTTATCTCGCCCGCACCATACTACTCGCGATGGAGTGGGGTGCTGTGCCTCAACTTTAACGTACATTTATTTCAAAATTAATGCTGCAGTATTTTCGGCATAACGGAGGATCATGCTAAGCAATTTGAGATAAGGTAGGACCTTAACTCAAATGTCTACCTACTACTAAAGGTGATATTTTCTTCCCGTGAATTGACGAAACTCGGTATTTTTCTTCTAACTGTACTCCATTTAAAATAAGATTAGACATTTAAATAAACCTTTTTTAAAGTCCGTTCAACCGATTTTTCTATTGCGTTGGTGGCATGACAAATGGCAGCTGCAGTAGACAATTGGTATTGTGTAACCTTTTTTGCTTTTAATGCCATCCTTATGCAGTATAGCAGTCAAAATCGGTTAAACGGACTGTAAAACGGTTTGTTTAAATGTCTAATCTTATTTCAAATGGAGTATACTTAACGTTGCTTCGAATAAAAGATTTCCACATTTCAATATTGCACTTTTCATCTAAACATAATGACATACTGATTAAAAATTCGCATCCTTCAATATACACAGAGTAGTGAGTTTATTCTTTAATTTAACAGACTGATTGCAAAACTGAAGAACAGAAAAAAACTTAAATGTTTCATTTGTTTTTTAATAAACTTTATCCAAACAAAATGTGGGGCGAACTTTGTCAGGCGAGAGCGGAACAAATCCTTTTAAAGTACTGTGAATGACTGCAAAAACATAGATATATATAAAAAAAACTGTAAGGCTTTTCCATATAATGTGTGTTTCGTTCCAAAAGAGGATAGTTCGGAAACTTTTACTTTACTAACTTTCTTTTACCATCTTTATACGACTTTATTTTACTACTTTATTTAGATTTTTATAGCACGCTTCGATAGTTATACACTAAACATGTAAACTTTAAGAACAAAATACGTTTCTTTAATAACAAAATACTTCACTTTAATAACAAAATACGTTTCTTTATAACAAAATACGTCACTTTAATAACTTTAATAACTGCTTTTGATTATTTTTTGTTTTACATTGTTCTCACATATAGAAGCAACAAGAATACTGTACCCACGATTTTGTAAGATCTATATCCATTTTTAAAAGAGTGTCCTTGGAGTTTCTTGCCCGTTCTTCTCCATAGAGATCTACGTTTTGGAATGGGCAACTAGCTTCAACTCTCTGACTAACTGACCGACTCTTTGACAATTCAAAAGTGCCTGTAAATGGTTTAATTGAAATAAATGCTTTGATTTATCGAGTCTGGTTAAACCACTCTGGGGTCGGTGCATTTCATTCATTCATTCATGAATTCGTGTAAGTTTATTGAACGTAAGAAAATGTATGTAGGTATTTAATAAATCCATACATAAGATGTTTAAAAAATAAATCTAACTCGCAATAGATCCAATTTGCAAGTCTCTATCAATGACAGCTAGCGTTTCCTTTTTTTTTGGCTCCGATAAAGCCAGTTCTATTCTGTAAAGTTGACTTCGAAACTCACTCAAGTGAGCGCACACAATTCGAAAGCGAACTCATTTGTTTTTAAAGTAAATCATGGCGGATTCACAACGAGACAGCGAATTTCGAAATGGTATTTAGATACATTTTCTTCTTACATTTAACCTTTACGTCACTGATTCTGAATCCTGATTGTCAGTTTGAAATTCAGAACGTCTTCATAAATATCTGTATATTATGTATAACAGTATCCTTTATTAGCTCCACTCTAAACCAAGACACGTACAAGACGAAATAAATAATTCATCTCAAGTAATAAAGACTACCTTTAACCCGGCACAGGTGTTGCCAAAAAGTGTATGTGTTTTGTTTTTAGGGGTATCTTTTATCTTGTGAGGCGTACTGAATTTATTTAAGGAGGGACCTGGGTAACCGGGCTCTCAAAACGTTGAAGGAAAACATCGTGAGGAAACCGGCATGTCCTAGAACCAAAAATTCGAAGACATGTGACATCTACCGACGCGCACTGGGCCCGCGTGGTGGAATACAGCCCACTTTCGAAGGAGGTTGTGTCCCAGCAGTGGGTACATTATAGGCTGATTATGCTGGGTGATCGATCTGGGCCCTGTTTATCAAAAGTTACAAGTCTACACGTTCAAAAGTTACCTAGAATGTTAATTTTTCGTTAAATTCATAGCTCATCTCCATATTCATAATCAGCCTCAATATTCCCACTACTGGGACACGGGCATCAGGTCATCTCTCTCTTTTGCCAACATTTAAAAAAATAAAATGGAATTTAAACATTTATTGCGGTACTAAGTACGACACTTGTAAACTTGCAAGACAGAATAGAGAGTCGCCGGACACTCTCAGGTCTTGTTATGATTTTCTACAAGTTGTAACTTACAAATAATTTTTTGTTAAACAAAATCATGAATAAAAGTGTAAAAATATAAGTACTTGTGAACTAAATAATGACATTTGGTAATACAAGGCTTGTAAGTTTTGATAAACAGGGTGCTGGTCTCCACAATTCCATGCTGCCATGTCATTATTCTAAGGTAGCCATCTTGTCCTAAACTTTGGGCGACCGAGCTCTGATCGGGTGAAAATAGAGAAAACGAATTTTCCCAGATAGGAAACCTAGCTAGATCGATTTTTCGCCCCCGTTAACCCCTATATTGCAACTTTCATCAAAATCGTTAGAGCCGTTTTCGAGAACGATATTATAATTTTTACAAATATTCCCTCAAATATGGCGAGGGGGGTAATGGCTGATCTTTGCGTTATGCTCGTGAACGGGTGCTGCTTGTGGTGACTGGTCGTCTTGCTGATCTTGGTTTTTTTATTGTTACTAGTAATTAACTTTTTATTTATTTTTACGTCGATGGTCCTAGTTTATCATTTATAACTTCTAGTTATAGCTATATGTAAGCGGTCACGCCCTTTGTGCCTGGACGCTTTTATTTAGATATTATTTTATGTTTACATTTACTTTTTATTTCTGCTTGAGTACTTACAGTTCTAGATATTTTTTTGGTTGGTATAATGGCGTGTGCTAGCTGACATATGGCTAATAATTAGATTTATGGTTTTTTTTTTGTTCCGTAATATGAATGATTTTGCATACTATTATATAGAATCATTTATTTTTCTAACTAAACAGACAGCTGTGCTGCTGGAGAGTTTGTTGCGCCACTTCTTCGTCCCAGCTAAAGCACTAGGAAGTGGTGAAAGGTGGGCGTTTTGGGGGACTGTCTTATGTAATTTTGACGTTCGAAAAGTGCTGATTCTCAGCCTAGTTTGAATAAATGACTTTTGATTTTGATTTTTTGATTGCTCATAGGATCAATCTATCAATCATATTCGCAGTAAATAACATAATTACGCTTGAATTTCCCTGAAGGGTAAACAGATTTACATTTCGCCAGTTATGTTAAAAGTTCCATGTAGGTATTATAGGGACTGCATATGTCGTTAATCGTACACAAATCAAGTTATATTCTAGGGGGCCTAAACCGGCCACATTAGCAATTCCTCTAAAAGCAGTTCATTTCATGAATCCCAGCTGTCATTAGCAATTCCTCTAATTTGACATAAAAGCAATTCATAATTTATGGACCATTTTACGAATCTCCATATAAAACTGTCAAACATATGAATTATTTCGTAATATTATGAATTAGGTACATGCAGATCATATTATAAATTGTCAGTTTGTGACATTTTACGATGATTCATAATAATAATTGTTCATATTATGATTCTGCTAAACTGACCGTTTTAAGCGCCCAGATTTCTAAGATTTTTTTTTCTTTTTTTTTATTCTTTCTAAAACTCTCAGCCTATTTTATAGTTTGGTTTTAGCCACACAACGAACACTTCTCAGGGTTTATAAATCATCTGGCGTGCCGTTCATTAAAATTTTACAAAAATGTGAATTAAGTACTACAATAATGCTTTTATAATAATTTATAGGTTTCGGTTTATTTTACCCGATGGGGAGCTCGTGGCTAAGTAATAACAGCCGCCCGGGTCGATGCATCAGGTTAAGCTACGCTTGCCGGGGTTCGTCCGTGGATGGGTGACACTCTTTACATACCGAGACTCCTCCATGCCTCGGAAAGCACGTTAAGCCGTTAGTCCCGGCTGTCATTTGTGGATCTTTGACAGCCTGAAAGTCTGACAACCAGTCTTACCAAGGGGTATCGTATTAAGGATTTTTAACAAAACAATTTCTGAGAAAGAGCTATTTTTAAGAAAACTTCACTGCGAACAATGCGGCGGCTGGCGTCGCGTCGCGCGACAAGTCGCGTCAGTATGTAAAAGCCTTTACCCAGTCACTGGGTTGTGGAAGACAGTCGTTATGGGTCGTCAGAAGTCCGAAAGTCTGACAACCAGTCTTGCCAAGGGGTATCATGTTACCCAGTTGGGTTGTGGAGGTCAGATAGGCAGTCACTCCATATAAAATAGTGGTATTCAGCATCCGGTTAGACTGGAAGCCGACCCCAACATAGTTGGGAAAAGGCTAGGCAGATGATGGTTGATACACAATTATATTAGGCGCGGACAAGTGAACCCTTTATAGAAATAAAAGCAAAAAAATAATTCTTGCGGTACTATTAGCACTCCCCCAGTGCGGTCAGCACCTACTGCAGCTACTATTTCTAAACTTAAAGTAGTATTGTAATTAAAACAATACAGTAAAAGAACAACAATGTAACATTTTCACACTACTGGTTCAGACTAGTTTAGAACTAAAATAAAACTAAAACAAACTAACTATGAACGAGCGAGCACTCGGTTTAACTCATTTCAAGTTTGTTGGCTCTACTCTACTTACTAATTATTTAGATTTTAGACTTTTAAAGCTTTAAGGGAGTACATTATTATGAAGCTATTCATAATCAGCCTATAATGTTCCTGTGGCGGTATCTACATAGCCACATGCGAACTACGCATCAAAGACCTGACGTCATCCTGACGTCACATAAATCCTGCATCGCGCAATTAAAGTTTACCGTGCAGTGGACATATATACGAGAACCCAACATCAATCGTTGGGCAGTTGCCCGCCAGACACAACACCCGTCTGGTCGGAGGATCCTTCCTTTTCTATGGAGTATGAGTGAACTTTACACCCTGTTCCTCATGCCCCTAAATTCCCACTGCTGGGACACCTAGCCTCCTCTCGGTGAAAGTGTCCGGTCCCCTCGGCCGGACACTGATCAAACAAGATGATTTATTTTTAACCGACTTCTTCAAAAAGATTCTCAATTTCTCTCTATTTTTTTTTTTTGTTTTTTACGCGGTTACTCCGATCGATTTTGGTGATTCTTTTTTTGTTTGGTAGGTCATGCTTCAGAGGTGGTCCCATATGAATATTAACTTTGCTTGCGTAGTTTTTGAGTTAGCTTTTTAGGGGTATGAGGAACAGGGTGTAAAGTTCACTCATACTCCATAGAAAAGGGAGGATCCTCCAACCAGACGGGTGTTGTGTCTGGCGGGCAACTGCCCAACGATTGATATTGGGTTCTTGTATATATGTCCACTGCACGGTAAACTTTAATTGCGCGATGCAGGATTTATGTGACGTCTGTCTGACATCAGGTCTTTGATGCGTAGTTCGCATGTGGCGATGTAGATACCGCCACAGCTTCAATCTTACGTATTTTTACCACTTACTTTATGTAGGCGATGTTCTATGTGATACTGTCACTGTTTTTAACATAGCAGGTAGTGGTATTCGAATTTGTGTGGGGGGAAGTAGGTACCACAACTAAAAAGTGAATAAAACCTAAAACCCAACTACGACTAAAAAGGTATAAACAAGACACCACAGACAGACAAATTAAAGATCCGGAGTCACACGTGTTAGGGCATAAATCAAACAGATTACGTGTTGTCGTAGTTGGGTTTTAGTTTTTATTACTTTTTTTTTTAAATTATTCTTTTGGGGTTATAATATATATATTTTTGAAAAGTGCTCATTAAGCCCTTTCATTTGATACCCAACAATATTTTTAACAATATTTAACAATATTTTTTTTTTAGTTCCTGACTTTATGTCATCTAGAGGGCGCCATTTTTAATTTAATGTAACGTCACAGCCTGTAGCCTATAACCAGCGGACGATCAAGACGCGTCCAACGATACCTCATTTGTCAAATTGTGATGAGTCGTTTAGAAGATATGAGGGAACAGATGAACATACATACATACATATATACATACCGGTCAAAATCATAACCCTCCTTTTTTCTTCGCCGTAGTCGGGTAAAAATAAAAACTTTTTACACAAAAATTCGGTTGTTTTTTTTTTGTAAAAAGTTTTTTTTAGTTTAGAAAAGGGACTACGTGCGTGTTGGTAGATGTCACAAATGTCTTCGAATTTTTGGCTCTAGGACGTTTTCCTTCAACGTTTTGAGTACAGTGGTGGCTGATGAAATAATTTACACAAAGTAAAGCGCCTGTCAGGGTTCAAACCTACCTGCCAGGGTTGCGGAATAGTCCGAAAGGGATACCGGGACCCTGGCAACAGGCAACCGAAGGAACACGGGTGGGTTTTAGTCAGTGAGAGTCTGACACGCCCTTCCGCTCCGCCCAGAGCGGGAGAAGTCATATGATGATTTCCCACGCAAAAAAAAAAAAAAAAAAAAAAAAAAGGTTTCAAACCTACGACCTACAAGGCGTAAGTCGCAGCCGTTACCACTGGGCCACCACTGCTTTAATTTGATTGTAAATTGTTGTGAATGTGTGCGTGTGAGCATGTATGTACAGAGCGAACGTGTAGTTTTGGCATGCTTCACTGTACTGTTCGGAGCGCTCTGTCTTGGTTTTTTATTTGCCTCGACGATGATGCCGTAAAAGCTACGGTAACTTTTTCATTTAACGGAGCGTAAAACTAATTTATTATCAGTATTTTAATTAAAACCACGAACCTCACATTTCACGGTTACGATGCACTAATGAAAGTTCATTAGTAAAATCAACTGTAACCGAGAACTGAATATCAAGTGACGTCATATTAATTTATATCTCGTAAATTATACTGAATATACTTCACAGAAATGCAAGAGAATTTACTGAAATGTATGTCGCTTTGATGTGGGGGTTCTGCAGAAGCCATATTTTTGCCACAGTACTACCTACCTCGTTGGCCTAGTGGTCGCAAATTCTACTGCTGATCATGAGGTCCTAGGTTCGATTCCCAGGTGGGGTTTTTCTATCAGAAAATTCTCAGTAGCAGCCCGGAGTCTAGATTTGTTCCCAATTGATTTCTCATGCGATTACAAGGTGAAATGAATTTACAATTTAGTGGAACGTTAGCGTTTCAAGTTGATTTGAGGCAGGGCCGGATTTAAGGGTGTCGTGGGCCCTGGGACAACAAAGAAATGGAGGCCCCGTTTTTTTTGGAAATCGAAAAATTGATTTCATTCAGTTTTCGGTATCAAAGTCAATTAACGTATCATTTTTAAGGCCATCAACAGCAGGCGTAGCATGAGCACTTGTTTTGTCGACAGAAGAGTAGACAAAAATAACGTTCCGTGTAGACAGTACGACAGCAGCAAAGTAGAAAGAGTCAACTGCACTGTTTACGAAATTCACTCTTCTACATAATTCGACTCAGAATTCTTTGTTTTGTCATAGGATTTTATTTCTGATGTTGATTTTGACAGTTGGGATAGAAAACTTTCTTCCGAAATTGTCTACATATAAAAAGATCTAGAAAAAGATCGTCAGAATCGAAAGACAATATGGCAGATTGTAGAAGGATTTATAAGGTGCGATGTCGAAAATGAAGAAACGAAATGTCACTTTGTATAGAAAAGGCTACGTCTATTCTTCGTAGAAATAGAAAGTGTCATGCTACGCCTGCAGGACATGACAACTAAAATTAAAAAAACTTCCTTCATCATCATTCTCCTGCCCTTATCCCAATTTATTCGTGGTCGGCGCAACATGTCCCTTTCTTCCATACTTCTCTATTAGCCGTCATCTCGGTAGTCACCCCCTTTCTAGCCATATCATCTTTCACACAGTCCATCCATCGTTTCTTTGGTCTTCCCCTACTCTTATAGCCATCGACATTAATACCCAAAACTTTCCTCACAACATTTTCCTCATTCCTTCGCATCACGTGCCCATACCATGACAACCGATTCCACACAACTTTTCAGTCACCGGTGCCACTTGCAGACTTCCTCTTATGTACTCATTTCTTATTCTATCCATTAGTGTAACACCACACATCCCTCTTAACATTCTCATCTCAGCTAAAAAAGCAAAAGCAGTTTAAAAATCTTCCTTGTGGATATGATTTTTAGGATTCCGTACCCAAAGTATAAAACGGGGCCCTATTACTAAGACTCCGCTGTCCGTCCGTTTGTCTGTTTGTCCGTCTGTAACCAGACTGTATCTCTTGAACCGTGATAGTTAGACAGTTGAAATTTTCACAGATGATGTATTTCTGTTGCCGCTATAACTTAAATTTACCTATCATTAATGAAGTATCTCTCTTGACTATTTTATAAGTATTATTACAAAAATTAAATATACTAGTAGACAGCCATCCGCTGCAGCTTAATACTTCATCGTTTATACTGTAGACTTTCAATTTTTTGCAAAAAAGTTTTTTTGGTATTGCCCCACTTATATATAATAGAGTACCTAATATTATAAAAAATAAGTCATATTTTTTATAATATTAGGTACTCTATTACATTAGAATTTAAAAGGGCGCTAAACGACATTTTAATTACGAAAACTTATTACAAGATTGACGATTTTCTTAATGACGATTCACTTACTGATTGACATAATGTTACTTTGATTGACATAATTATTGTGATCCAGGTTCACTTACCTTTTATTTCCATTTGACATTATTATTTTATTTTATATTTTTTATTGCTGTGACCACGCTGACATTTTAAATTTTTAATAGTATTTTTTATTTTTTTAATATAATTTCCAATGACCTGCAGCTTATTTTTTTTTTTTTGTTTGTATTGTAAACCTTTGCATGCCCACGTGACGGTAAAATATGGAGAACTTTATTTTAATCAAAACACCTATGTACTATACCCATGTTTGCAAAGAAATAAATGAATTGAATTGAATTGAATTGACTTTATCACCATAGACTAAACTTTCATTACTGTATAGTATCATTATTATATACATCTGAAACAAGGAAATAAAATAATTGAATTCACTTTAATTAATTAAAATCTTTAGGAAATACAGGATAACATTGAATTGCTATATAAACTATGATTTTTCTTAAGCTTTTGACATGGTAAACTCAAGCAGGTGCATGAGTTTACCATGTCAAAAGCTCTGCATGGTGCAGCAGGTCAAAAAATTGACGGGTAGTTAATTAAAAGGACATCGTGAGTATTCTAGCCTTTATCCCTGACAAGTGAGAGAAACTAAAACCCGTAAATAAAATCTGTTGGAATTCAGGCTTTCAAATCAGTAACCTAATTTGGTGTTCCCCAAGGAAGTGTTCTTGGGCCTTTATGAAATTATTCCATATCATTGTGGAGCTTACTAATGACAATACCAATATTTACGCCTTACATAACTAGTAACAGGATTACTATCCATCTTGCCATAATCAATATTAATATAATTATAGACTGTGTAATTAAAATGACAAACAATTTGCAGATAAGTGTAAAAATATTCAATAAGATAGTAAGAAATGGGAATGGAAATACACAGAGCTATAATTAATAAAGAACAAACAACATTCTTTGGAATAATACTTAGGAGTACATTGTACCTAGAAAAGAAGGTGCTAAGGCTTTTTCAGTCCACATTATATTTTTTCTATACTTAATCTTAATTCTGATAACAATATCTATTTATTTTGTCACAATCATTGATTCCGAACCAATATTCAGCCCATTTTCAATGCAATTACTTTTATTAAAATCCAAGCGATTATTAATTTATTGTGTGTGTAAAATGTAATTACCAATTTATTAGCTTATATTTAGCAAATTGACAGACTGTGAACAACGTTAATTATTAATTAATTTTAGTACAAAATTGCTTGAAGTAATATGGAGTTTATTAGCAGCTAGGTAAAATATTAACCTTTTGATAGAATGTTGTAGTAGGTTTTATACGATGAATGAATTTCTGTATATTTTATAGCGATAACTACAATTTATTTTTCAAATATTTTTTTACTTAGGTTTTACAGAATAAAACAAATATCGGGCTCCCATACATGATTAGGAACCCTTCGTGCGCGAGTCCTTGCCTCGCACTTGGCCGGTTTCTATTTTTATCTTAAAAAAAACAAGTTGATTTTATCTAAAACAAATTGTTGAGACCCGGCGCCATGGCCCCTGTTGCCCCTCCTTAAATTCGGCCCTGCTTGGGAGTACCTAATTAGTGCTACCTACTCCTACCTACCTTTTTCGGAATGATTATTGTCGCTCATCTTCCGTATCTCCTAAACTTAGTAAAACAGTTCCGCCTACATTGTGTCATTTCTAATAAATCGCACGTGCTGCCGACTCGACGTAATCTCTTTCATTCTATCAAGTTTGAAACTTCAAGTTAAATTAAATTTGCATACTTCGTCTCCTGTATTAACGTTAGAGTGGGATGGATATAGATTTATGTTTAAGTTTGTAATTAATACAGTGTAATTAATTGAGAAAAGTCAGCTGTTCCCTACACATTTTAACGAGCTATGCGAACATAAACGTAGGGAACAATAGATTTTAAAAAAATACTACCAGTTGAAAATGCTGTAATATTAATAATTCCTCGATCATAGACATATCTTTCTCAGTAATAAAATAAATATAAAATTTCTTGTTTTTTCTTCTATAACAATGTTTGCTATTTCAAAATATAAATTCATTGAATAGTCGAATTATTTACACAAAGCATTTAGGATGAATTGAAGCTGAAAATTTTACTTGGCTAGTTTTTAGGGTTCCGTAGTCAACAAGGAACCCTTATAGTTTCGCCATGTCCGTTTGTCCGTCTGTCCGTCTGTCCGCGGCTTAGCTCAGAGACCTTTGGTACTAGAAAGTTGTTATTTGGTATGGATATACATATAAACGACGTCGACAAAGTGGTAAAAAAAATCGTGAAAAAAAATTTTTTTTTGGGTACCTCCCGTACCCGTAAAGTGGGGATGGTTTTTTTTTCTCGTCAATCCCATGGTGTGGAGTATCGTTGGAAAGGTCGTTTAAAAAAAATGTGAGTTTGTGAAAACAATTTTTGGATTCAGGGATCCTGCTGATTGCGAAATATTAAGCTTTAAAATGCTAATTTTTGTTAGAGTCGAGAGTCCCCCCCCCCTGCCAGCTCAATGGTTGGGTTTGGATATGTGAAAAAATTCACGGCAGTAGTATATATAACGAAATTAAAAGGAAAACTATCACCGCTACGTAGGCTCCACAAGTTACCGAGTAATAATCGACCAACTTAAATTTGCAGTTGTAAAAACATGTTCTCCCATACATTCTGTATCGGAGAACAAGTTAGTCAACTACAATGTTAAGTTTGTTTTATAAATTCATCCCAACTACGGAACCCTTCATTGTGCATGGTTCGACATGCACTTGTTTACATACAACTTATCTTATTTATCTTTGATAATTGTCTGTCTCTTTTAGCTTGTACCATCTTCAACATAGGTTCAAACTAATTAGTCTGGACCTGTGCACCGGACCAAAATGACTTGGAATACTTTATTAGTGCCTAACGGCTGGGGTTGATACTCTACATTAAGGTTTTCATTAAAACCCGTACCTATTCATAACTATTTGCAACATGGCGCTTCAGAAATGTAGTTATCCCCAAAATAACTGTCAAAATGTGACTTTCACATGAACATTGTTTTAGAAGAATCCATATTAATATTATAAACTAGCTGCGCCCCGCGGTTTCACCCGCGTAAATCTCGATCCCGTGGTAATATCGGGATAAAAAGTATCCTATGTCCTATTCCAGGTCATGGTCTACCCCTGTGCCAATCCAAATCCGTTCAGCCGTTTAAGCGTGAAAGCGTAACAAACATACTTTTTATCCCGATATTCCCACGAGATCGGGTCATACGCGTGTGAAACCTGGGGCGCAGCTAGTTTTGAAATAAATATCAATTGTAATTTTCTGTGTGTTTACACAATTAGACCGCTGTTTAGACTGGACACTAACCCCAATACAGGGTGTAAGGGACAGCCCTCCACAAATTAACAGGGGGCATTCAGCTCCTTATTTTGAATTATATTCCACCGGAAATTTTCTCAGGAATGTTTTCATTTTTGTATCGTTTTTCAGTTACTATTCCTTTATTTCTATATAAAAGTACATTCTCTGTACGCAGCACTCCATTTATGTAAATAAAACAGCAATGGATGTTAAAATAATCGAGCGCGCCCCCCCGACACGGGGAGTGCGGCTACGTGGGTTTTGCCACGGTAGCGATACATTGCGCGTGAGGTAATAATATTAATACAAATCAGGTTTATTGGATTCCCATAACGTTCGTGAAATAATTTCATGTATCGGTCGTCTTAGTATGATATGCTGAATTCATCCCATCAGTCTGCGGAGGGCTGTCCCTTACACCCTGTATAGTTGGAAAAAGGCAAGACAAGATGGATGACGATGATATAAATAAATAAAATAACATGTCAAAGAAAATTATGTAGGCTGAAATAAAAATGTCTAGCTTTTCTACCTCAATCCACGAAATAAGACTCCGCCAATAGATACTAAATCGGCTTGGGAATTGAAATCGTAATAAATCACGAGCATTAGACGTAGGTCAAAGAAACCATGTAATAAAATGTACTGATTGCGCCCAAAAACGTAATAGGATTTGAATTCCAAGAATAAAAAAAAATTAAGTAATAAAAACTAAAACCCAACTACGACTAAAAAGGTATAAACAAAACACCACAGACAGACAAATAAAAAATCCGGTGTCACACGTGTTAGGGCATAAATCGAACAGATTACGTGTGACTCCGGTTTTTTCATTTGTCTGTCTGTGGTGTCTTGTTTATACCTTTTTAGTCGTAGTTGGGTTTTAGTTTTTATTACTTTAATTTTTTTTTCTTTTCTTTTGGGTTTATAATACATATATTTTTGAAATGTGCTCATTAAGCCCTTTCATTTGATACCCAACAAGGTACGAATAAACAATTTTTTTTTTAGTTCCTGACTTTATGTCCTCTAGAGGGCACCATTTTTATGACATTTAATGTGACGTCATAGCCTATAACCAGCGGACGATCAAGACGCTTCCAACGATACCTCATTTGTCAAATTGTGATGAGTGGTTTAGATGATAGGAGGGAACAGATGAACATACATACATACATACATACCGGTTAAAATCATAACCCTCCTGTTTTCTTCGGCGTAGTCGGGTAATAAATGTAAACTATACCCCATTTGAAATAAGATTAGACATTAAAACAAACCCTTTTACAGTCCGTTCAACCGATTTTGACTTCTATACCGTAGGCATAAGGATAGCATTAAAAGCAAAAAAGTTACACAATACCAACTATCTACTGCGGCTGCCATTTGTCATGCCACCAACGCAATAGAATTCAAAATCGGTTGAACGGAATGTAAAAAAGGCTTATCTATACGTCTAATCTTATTTCAAATGGAGTATACGTAGTATGGGTAGGCGTTCTCAAAAGTTGAAGAGTGTTTTGTTTGTTTGAACGTGGTTAGGAACTACCAGTTGGATTTGATCAGTAACAGCCGCACGGGTCGATCCATGAGGTTAAGCTACACTTGGCGGGGTTGATCCGTAGATGGGTAACCATCTTTACATACCGAGACTCCCCGTGCCTCGGAAAGCACGTTAAGCCGTTGGTCCCGGCTGTCATTCGTGGATCTTTGACAGTCGTTATGAGTCGTCAGAAGCCCGAAAGTCTGACCAGCAGTCTTACCAAGGGGTATCGTATTACCCAGTTACTGGGTTGTGGAGGTCCGATAGGCAATCGCTCCATGTAAAATACTGGTATTCAGCTAGGTATTCAGCACCCCTACATAGTTGGGAAAAAGCTAGGCAGATTGATATTCGTCAATGGGGTGATTCTACTTGTAATATGAATAACTTTCGCTATAAAATGCAAAACAGATTCGGAAAAAAAAAATTGGCAGTCATGGGGTCTGCCGACAGAAGTGAAAACTTAAAACTGGTATATACAGGGTGTTTGGCAGAACGTTGAACATACGAAAATGGTGGATAGGTGGGGTCATCTGCTACTTACTCAGCCCTGGCCCCCTGGATATTAAAAAAAAAATGTTTTTGCTTTCTTCTAGTTTCACCAGTTTCTCAACTTTAAAGGGTAATTTAAAAAAAAAAAAAAAAACTTGCCTGTTTTACCCATTTTTAATCAAAATTACACTTTAAAGTTAAGAAAGTGGTGAAAATAGAAGAAAGAAAAATTTAAAAAAAATTATCCAGGGGAGCAGGGCCAAATAAATTAGGGCTGAATAAGTAGCAGATGTCCCCACCTATCCACCATTTTCATATGTTCAACGTTCTGCCAAACACCCTGTATGATATACCTAAACAATATTCATCATCGTCATTATGATCCCTGTAACCCCACAATGCTTTAAAAAAAATTAAACTGGTATTAGCGCCAACTGTGTTCTATAACGTGTAACGTTAAATGCGCTAAAACTCAGACACCCCAACAGATTTTTAATTCAATTGACTTATTTCAGAGAGAAAAAAATCATTAAAAAAATTGTAAAAGTTTTATGTGCTGTTTTTAGTTTTGGAAGATTCGTATTTGCATTGAAATAAAAGCTATTATTATTAAATTGGTCGACAACAATTTGTGTTTGTTTACCTATTCTGGCGGGTTTGCGCATGTGATGGCTTGACCTATTAATAAATAGACACGGAAACGTTTTTTAATGAAGATTTTTCGAAAAATGTGACCTATATTAAAAAGTTGATCAATGAATTCTGCTCGTTATTCTGATCAATTTACAGATTTTGCGCATTTAACGTTACACGTTGTATAAGCTCAGTACTACGCGAATCCAGAAGTTTATCCCATTACAAAATTCGCTCAATTCGCCAAAAAAATTCAATTCGTTTCCCGATTATTTTCTTTATGAACTGATTCAGCTGAAAATTCATGAAGTATTTCCATTGAACCGTTCCCTCTAAGTATTCAACTTAGTTACGTGTTGCGTAACTCAAAGGAAAAAGCGGCCAGGTGGGAGTCGGACTCACAGACGACGGGTTCCGTTCCACCGTACAATATTTAAGGCGGTAACCTACCTCAGAGTTTATCTCGCTCGCAACACACTACTCGTGGCTTGAGTGTGAGTGAGACGGAGTGGGGTGCTGGCAGCTCTCAAGCCTCGAATAGTTTAGTTAATTGCTTTTTATGGTGAAAATAATAGTAATTAAAAGAAAATAAAAGCATAAGACCTGCTTAATAGTTAGTTCAGTTATTATGCAAAGTTTCATGATTTAATTTGGAGTCTTTTTTGAATACCAGCAGTTTATAGTTCGGTTTAGAGGTAACTTTGGATTATTTTTTATCGAGAAGTAATCGTGTTTTCGCCAAACATAGTAATATAATTTTTCCAAAATTAACGCTTCGTATTTTCGGCATAACGGAGGATCATGCTAAGCTATTTGAGGTAGGGTAGGACCTTAACACTACATATATTTTAAAAATGCTTTAATAAAAACACGCTTTCATTTTTAACTTTTTATTTTTATTACCTATTTGTTGTTTAGAGGGGCTCATGGCTACATGATAACAGCCGCACGGGTTGATCGAAGTTTATACTAAGCTTGCCACGGTCATGTAAAATACTTGTATTAAGCTCCATCCGGTTAGACTGGAAGCTGACCAAACATAGAAATTAAATGAAATTGTTTATTCTGTAAATAAGATATTGGAATCTTTTTTACACGTCATATTAAAAATAAGCTAGATGAGGTTCGGCGTTTCCTATCTGACTACTCTGAGAAGAAAGGCCGAAACAAACTCAGAGGTCAGGCCATACGAGGACCATGTAGATTACAGTCTGAAATGGTCTTTTGAGGAAAGAACCACACAGATTTGAGTGAACCTGTCAAGTCAGTGCAAGCATTTGTCAGTAATAGTGGAGCTCAACTCAGAACTTCCAATTATCTATCTTCTCAACTCTAGTCGTTGAGCTGACTAGAGTTGAGAAGATAGATAATTGGAAGATAGATAGTTGGGAAGACCTTGAATATAATATGTAGTTTGGAAAAGGCAAGGCAGATTGATTGATTTTGTTATAGCAGCCGTACACTCTGTGGTTTCAAGTGACTACCTATTTCGGTTCAAAAGATACAGCCCTGTCACAGACGGACCTACAGCAGAACCTTAGTAATGGTCCCTTTGGTTGGCACCCTTTGGTTACGAAACCCTAAAAAGTAAAAAAACTTGTATACTTGAGATTCCATCCGTTCGGAATAATAGTAAGTATTCAAACTATTGAGGAGGAATCGTTCGTGCATAATTAATTAAATAAGGAAATCGTAAATGTACCGTTTTTTCATAGTTGATGGATTTTTTTATAGAGTATCTATTAGTTATTTTGAGGAGCTCGTGGTTAAGTAATAACAGCCGCACGGGTCGATCTATCAGGTTAAGCTATGCTTGCCTGGGTTGGTCCGTGGATGGGTGACCATCTTTACATACCGAGACTCCTCCGTGCCTCGGAAAGCACGTTAAGCCGTTGGTCCCGGCTGTCATTTGTGGATCTTTGACAGTCGTTACGGGTCGTCAGAAGCCCGAAAGTCTGTCAACCAGTCTTACCAAGGGGTATCGTATTGCCCAGTTACTGGATTCTGGAGGTCAGATAGGCAGTCGCTTCATTTAAAATACTCGTATTCAGCTGCATCCTGTTAGACAGGAAGCCGACCCCAACATAGTTGGGACAAGGCTAGGCAGATTGATTTGGATTTATTAGTTATTTTAACAATAACCCTTTTAGAAGTCGGTTAAAAAGGAAATGAAGGTCTCACCGACTGGTCGACACTTCACGTGATAAGCAGGGTTACCCTGCTTATCACGTGAAGTACGTAACACCAATAAAATGACAATTGATCGCGATGGGTTTCATTTTGACTGTACAGCCACGTTCATTGCGAACGTTATTGTGCAAACGATTTTTTAATGAAATGAAATGAAATTGTTTATTCTGTAAATAGGATATTGGAATCACATTTACACGTCATATAAAAAAAATATTAAAAACTAGCTGCGCCCCGCGGTTTCACCCGCGCAAGTCTCGATCCCGTGAGAATATCGGGATAGAAAGTATCCTATGTGTTAATCCAGGTTATAAACTATCTGTTTGCAAAATTTCATCCAAATCCATTCAGCCGTTTTTGCGTGATTGAGTAACAAACATCAAACACACAAACTTTCACATTTATAATATTATATAGTAGGATAGTAGCTAGATGAGGTCGGCGTTTCCTATCTGACTACTCTGAGAAGAAAGGCCGAAACAAACTCAGAGGTCACAGTCTCTTTTAAAGTCCAGACATAATCTTGGTCAGGCCATAGGAGGACCATGTAGGTTAGAGTCTGAAATGGTCTTTTGAGGAAAGAACCACACAGATTTGAGTGGACCAGTCCAGTCAGTGCAAGCATTTGTCAGTAATAGTGGAGCTCAACTCAGAACTTAAGGAGCTCAACGACTCGACGAACAATACCTAAGAAAGGAAAAAAAAACCTATGAACCAATGGATGAATGCAATATCCTTCAAAACTTTAGTATTGTGATTGAAAGTGTGTTACACAATTAGGGTGCACTGCAGGCTGGCTCGTTCTTTGGCCAAAGAATAAGCATTGCCATTCAATGTGGCAATGCTGCCAGTCTTCTGGGCACGTTTCCCGATGACAGTTTTTTTGTTTTAGTATTTATTTGTATTGTAAAGTAAGTTGCATTTATTAAAAGGAAATGTCAGTACCTATGAAGTTTTATAACCATTATGAAATTTTGTTTTTTTTCTGAGCAATCGTTTTCAGTGCAGACTAAATTACAATATTTTTAGATCAACTTATTGAGTCGAATATATAATTATAACAATTTATCTTTAAATGCAACTAGAATTTAATTTTACTAAACCTTATTAGGTAATTTAAGTAACTATTAATATATTAAATATATTAGGATATTTATTATCGATTAATATAGAATTTTATGTTTCAAATATAACAAAATCATTTCAAATTAAAAATAGCACGCATTAATCAAAACAAATTATAATAATTTTACTTTTCACAAAAATATAAATAAA
This sequence comes from Lithophane ornitopus, assembly GCA_948473465.1. Lineage (NCBI taxonomy): Eukaryota > Metazoa > Arthropoda > Insecta > Lepidoptera > Noctuidae > Lithophane > Lithophane ornitopus. Next base: position 5,083,213 of record OX419642.1, on the reverse strand, counting down.
AGATAATATATATATACACTTTTAACATCAACATCAGTGCTACTAACGATCAAATTAGGATATCACGCCAACACAACATCTGACGTAAATGCAGAGCAAATAATCTTGATCCGCCACGATTTTATGCAGTCACGTACTACGACTACACAAATGTAGAACCCTAAATAAAACAAGTATCTTTTTTCGTAAAAAAAGAAATAATTTTATCTTTTTTAAATAAAAAGTGTGTTTTTTTTGTATAAAGTGTAATTTTTTAGCTAAGTGTTTCCGAACTGTCCTTTTTTTCAACTGTGCTCCTTGTTTTTGGTTTTTTACATTTTATTTTCGGTGGAGTTTTTTCTAAACTATGAATTCTCTTTCCATGCTTTCTCCTTCAAACATGGTAGGTAGAAGAGGTTGTATATGAAAGAAATAGAGAATTTTACGAAAAAAAACAGCGAAACGCTTTTGAAGATTCGCTTTTATTCACTTTTTTTTTTCAATATTATTAAGATGCTTAAATTTTTTCAGTGAGCCCGCTTGGTTTCAGCTGAAAAGCTTAAACATTTTGTAAATATTTGCTGCGCAAAAAGATCAAACAAATTAGCTTTTAAAAATAATTTTATAGCAAAAACACAAAATTTTAACTTATTTTCTAAATCCCACACGAGAAGTGGAGTAGCAATTTTTTATTAAAAACTCACAAACAATAAGTTAAACCAAATTTTGTTATTGAATTTCACGGTTTTTCACGATAAATCAATTTTAGATATAGAAAAGTAGTTAATAGGACAATAGACTAGCTTAGCACTTACCACCCAAAATAAATTATTTAAATTTTGTAATTAGAACTTTTGTAAAATAGCTACACAAACAAAATAATGTGAGATTTCAAAAAGATATATTTTTTTCTAATAAAAGATAATACGTCAGGCATTTTCTTTTATTTAATTATTATTTTTGCAATCTCGCATTATTTTTATGAATTTTAAATTAATAATATTCAATTTGAACTAAATAGTTTAATGCTACAGCATAAAGTATATCTTTTCAGCTATCAATACTATTATAAAATCCATAAAATATGAAAAATATTGTAGTATTAGATCAAAATAGCCTAGAATAGCAATAGTTTTAATTGCTTTTATTGCAAAATATTTCATACAGTGCATTTTTTTTTCAAGGTCGTTTCGAAAGATTGTTTTCTCTTAACATTTTTAAAAATCTCAAAATAACTCCCGTAGTATCTAATAAAATCGTTTTATACGTAAATAAAAAAGGTTTGTAAATTCATTAAAACAGTTATTTCTTAATAGAACAGAGAAACCATTTTTGTAAATTATACATACCCCAAAAATCTTGCATGATCCGACCCCTTTGATTTTTGTGACGTCGACCCGCAAACAATATAACAACAATTAAAAAGTATGATTTTTCTTTACTGACATTATAAAACCCTTGCAAAAAACAATAATAAGGCAATTAATAATAACTCCTAAAGATTTGTTTTATAACGATGAAATCATACTTTTAATTTAATTCATAAGTACCTATTTATATAAGAAACCAGACCTGCAATATGTTACTTTGCACGATAAGTGGACAGAATTTTGATAAAAAGAAAAACAGGAATCTTGTGAACTTTGTGAAATAGAGTAACTCAATTATTTCGAAGATAAAAATTCGTATTATTGTCGGGTTTGACCCTTCTGAATAATGATAATTATACTTAATAACTCCAATAATAATTATATTACAATGATTAGTCAAGACTTTACGATATTATTAAATTTCTAATGTTTTTATTACTTTATTTTGTTAAGAATATCAATAATTATTCAATTACAAAAGAGTTTTTATCAAAATTCTGTCCCACACTCCGCTTCAAGACGGCGCCAAGCCACACAAACGCTTTAAGTGTCCGATTTGTGCTGACAGATGGCGTTTCTGCAGAACCGCTCCATTTCGCTGGTGGACATGTACATCGACAACTCTGAACCGTCGGAGAATGTCGGCCAGATCCACTTCAGCCTGGAGTACGACTTCCAGAACACTACTTTGATATTGAGAATCATCCAGGTAAGTCAAAATCTGCAGGACCTTAGATTAGCAATGGATTTTTATTCAATTTAATTATCTATTTTAGATAATTAATGCCATTTCAGGTTAGTTTGTACAACGTTAGCTATAAAACATTGAAATTGTGTGTTTATTGGATGAGTACCTCTGTAGTGTAAATCTGATGATAATCGAAAGAAAAGTCTACAGTGAAAGGAAAGAAAACATACTCTGCCCCTATGATGTTAATTGCAACTCTAAATCCCCGTAATCTTCACCATGTATGCAAAAAGGCTTTAGAACATTCAATTATTGAACTCTTACCAAAATCACAATGCTAACAACTAAAGTTAACATGCGAAAAACTAAGTTTGACTTATAAACAAATATATTTATTGTATGTCTTCATAATGCTACTTCTGATTTTCATAACGTTTGTCTGTTAATTTCTTAGACAAATAACAATCATGTATAGTGTATTGTACCATCACGAACGGTTGGGTTAATTGCTTAAACAAATATACTTTGTATGGAAAAATCTATTGTACTTGTGTTTACCATACATTTTCATGGTTAGCTTGTGTCTTGCCTACTGTTTGGCATGGCCTCTTCCTCTTTGTCAAGTCATTTTGGATCTCAGTCAGTTTTGTCTAATTTGACATTACCAGCTACAATATTATATTATTATTATTTCTGCATAATGATGCTAAGCCTACTGAAACAGCAATAGTATAATAGAAGGCCATATTTGAGTATGTTGAGTTAGACCAAATTCCGTTGTGTGGAACGTCATCCCTGTCATTAATATCTGAGTGAAAGCCTCTTTTCTCAATGCGTTATTTTAGTGCCCGGCTACTGTACTCTTATGTTCCACACAAGATCCACTCTCAAACCGATTCAAAGCATTCATTTCTATTAAACCATACGTTACTAAGTTACTACGAAATCCAATTACACAATTCCATCTACGGCAAATTATCTCACAACTATCCTCTTCTTCCAGGGCAAGGAACTACCCGCCAAGGATTTAAGCGGCACATCTGACCCCTACGTGAGGGTGACCCTCCTCCCAGACAAGAAACACCGGCTGGAGACGAAGATTAAGAGACGTACTCTCAACCCTCGGTGGAATGAGACCTTCTACTTCGAAGGCTTCCCGATACAGAAGCTGCAGAGTCGGGTAAGATTTGAAAGAGTTTTGTTTTACGGTCTTAAGCTGGCTACGGTATTATTTTATTTTATTTATTTGGGAAAACAAACAATTAGCGAGACATTAAGCGTACACATTAAGAATAACAAAAAAAAAAGATAGGGTACAGAAATGACACAAATGTGAAATCAACTACGTTCTCCACAGATAAACAAGGAGACAATTTGGTAAATTTTCGATTTTCGGTTTTTGTCTGTTTGACCCCTCCGGGCTGGTTCTTGAAGGGAGAAATTTTCTTGTGTTTTTTTGCAATTTGCAGGTCAGTACCAATTTGTGTTGATCAAAATAAGATTTGCAACCGTAAGAAATTAAAATGATAAATTAAATTAAATATGATAATTGTCGTGGTATAGTGGCATATGGTACATGATTATATCATTTCAAATTATGTATTATAAATAAAATGTTTAATTAAACAAATAGCTATGCACGGTTTCTTCTGATACCAGGAACGATTGAAACGTAGAGAAGTTATTTTGAAATAAATCCAAATGAGAGCAAAATATGGTTTTTATATAGATACTAACGTACCATCACAACAAAAAACAATCTATTTTGCCCTTTCAAAGTCAAAGATTCCAAGTAGGCACTTTTGAATGTCAAAGATCTCTTCCAAAAGGTAGTTACGTGTGGTGAAAAATGGGCAAGAAACTCCAAAGTTACTATTTGAAATATTTTATAATATTCATAAAACTTGAGACGTGTAAACGTTACTCACTAATCTATTATTGATATTCACAACCCCGCTCTAGATTCAGTATTGCATGACAAAACATTTGAACATCCATTTCAAAAATTGTTTCTAAGGCACCTGTCCCACCGCTGACGAGTAAGCGACTAGATATCAAGGATTTTCTCGCTCAAGAAACGTACAAAAAATTGTAAGGTCCCGTGTAGGTGTAAAAGAGTACATAACATTAATAGTTGATCGCTCACTGTTCACACATAGACTAGAACTATTAAAGAGAGTATTTTCTTAGCGACAACAGCTATTAAAGGGAGTACTCGCTCAGCAACAAGACCTATTAAAGAGAGTACTCGCTCAGCGACAAGAGCTATCAAAGAGAGTACTCGCTCAGCGACAAGAGCTATCAAAGAGACTACTCGCTCAGCGGCAAGAGCTATCAAAGAGAGTACTCGCTCAGCGACAAGAGCTATCAAAGAGAGTACTCGCTCAGCGACATGAGCTATCAAAGAGAGTACTCGCTCAGCGACAAGAGCTATCAAAGAGACTACTCGCTCAGCGGCAAGAGCTATCAAAGAGAGTACTCGCTCAGCGACAAGAGCTATCAAAGAGAGTACTCGCTCAGCGACAAGAGCTATCAAAGAGTGTACTCGCTCAGCGACAAGAGCTATCAAAGAGAGTACTCGCTCAGCGACAAGAGCTATCAAAGAGAGTACTCGCTCAGTGACAATAGCTATCAAAGAGAGTACTCACTCAGCGACAAGAGCTATCAAAGAGAGTACTCGCTCAGCGACAAGAGCTATTAAAGAGAATACTCGCTCAGCGACAAGTGCTGTCAAAGAGAGAACTCGCTCAGCGACAAGAGCTATTAAAGAGAGTACTCGCTCAGTGACAAGAGCTATTAAAGAGAGTACTCGCTCAGCGACAAGAGCTATTAAAGAGAGTACTTGCTCAGAGACTAGACCTATTAAAGACAGTACTTTCTTAGCGACAACAGCTATTTAAGAGAGTACTCGGTCAGCGACAAGAGCTATCAAAGAGAGTACTCGCTCAGCGACAAGAGCTATCAAAGAGAGTACTCGCTCAGCGACAAGAGCTATCAAAGAGAGTACTCGCTCAGCGACAAGAGCTATCAAAGAGAGTACTCGCTCAGCGACAAGAGCTATCAAAGAGAGTACTCGTTCAGCGACAAGAGCTATCAAAGAGAGTACTCGCTCAGCGACAAGAGCTATCAAAGAGAGTACTCACTCAGCGACAAGAGCTATCAAAGAGAGTACTCGCTCAGCGACAAGAGCTATCAAAGGGAGTACTCGCTCAGCGACAAGAGCTATCAAAGAGAGTACTCGCTCAGCGACAAGAGCTATCAAAGAGAGTACTCGCTCAGCGACATGAGCTATCAAAGTGAGAACTCGCTCAGTGACAAGAGCTATCAAAGTGAGAACTCGCTCAGCGACAAGAGCTATCAAAGAGAGTACTCGCTCAGCGATAAGAGCTATCAATGAGAGTACTCGCTCAGCGACAAGAGCTATCAAAGAGAGTACTCGCTCAGCGACAAGAGCTATCAAAGAGAGTACTCGCTCAGCGACAAGAGCTATCAAAGAGAGTACTCGTTCAGCGACAAGAGCTATCAAAGAGAGTACTCGCTCAGCGACAAGAGCTATCAAAGAGAGTACTCACTCAGCGACAAGAGCTATCAAAGAGAATACTCGCTCAGCGACAAGAGCTATCAAAGAGAGTACTCGCTCAGCGACAAGAGCTATCAAAGGGAGTACTCGCTCAGCGACAAGAGCTATCAAAGAGAGTACTCGCTCAGCGACAAGAGCTATCAAAGAGAGTACTCGCTCAGCGACATGAGCTATCAAAGAGAGTACTCGCTCAGCGACAAGAGCTATCAAAGAGAGTACTCGCTCAGCGACAAGAGCTATCAAAGAGAGTACTTGCTCAGCGACAAGAGCTATCAAAGAGAGTACTCGTTCAGCGACAAGAGCTATCAAAGTGAGAACTCGCTCAGCGACAAGAGCTATCAAAGAGAGTACTCGCTCAGCGACAAGAGCTATCAAAGGGAGTACTCGCTCAGCGACAAGAGCTATCAAAGAGAGTACTCGCTCAGCGACAAGAGCTATCAAAGAGAGTACTCGCTCAGCGACATGAGCTATCAAAGAGAGTACTCGCTCAGCGACAAGAGCTATCAAAGAGAGTACTCGCTCAGCGACAAGAGCTATTATAGAGAATACTCGCTCAGCGACAAGAGCTATTAAAGAGAGTACTCGCTCAGTGACAAGAGCTATCAAAGAGAGTACTCGCTCAGCGACAAGAGCTATCAAAGAGAGTACTCGCTCAGCGACAAGAGCTATCAAAGTGAGAACTCGCTCAGTGACAAGAGCTATCAAAGTGAGAACTCGCTCAGCGACATGAGCTATCAAAGAGAGTACTCGCTCAGCGACAAGAGCTATCAAAGAGAGTACTCGCTCAGCGACAAGAGCTATCAAAGAGAGTACTCGCTCAGCGACAAGAGCTATCAAAGAGAATACTCGCTCAGCGACAAGAGCTATCAAAGGGAGTACTCGCTCAGCGACAAGAGCTATCAAAGGGAGTACTCGCTCAGCGACAAGAGCTATCAAAGGGAGTACTCGCTCAGCGACAAGAGCTATCAAAGAGAGTACTCGCTCAGCGACAAGAGCTATCAAAGAGAGTACTCGCTCAGCGACATGAGCTATCAAAGAGAGTACTCGCTCAGCGACAAGAGCTATCAAAGAGAGTACTCGCTCAGCGACAAGAGCTATCAAAGAGAGTACTCGCTCAGCGACAAGAGCTATCAAAGAGAGTACTCGCTCAGCGACAAGAGCTATCAAAGAGAGTACTCGTTCAGCGACAAGAGCTATCAAAGAGAGTACTTGCTCAGCGACAAGAGCTATCAAAGAGAGTACTCACTCAGCGACAAGAGCTATCAAAGAGAGTACTCGCTCAGCGACAAGAGCTATCAAAGGGAGTACTCGCTCAGCGACAAGAGCTATCAAAGAGAGTACTCGCTCAGCGACAAGAGCTATCAAAGAGAGTACTCGCTCAGCGACATGAGCTATCAAAGAGAGTACTCGCTCAGCGACAAGAGCTATCAAAGAGAGTACTCGCTCAGCGACAAGAGCTATCAAAGAGAGTACTTGCTCAGCGACAAGAGCTATCAAAGAGAGTACTCGTTCAGCGACAAGAGCTATCAAAGTGAGAACTCGCTCAGCGACAAGAGCTATCAAAGAGAGTACTCGCTCAGCGACAAGAGCTATCAAAGAGAGTATTCGCTCAGCGACAATAGCTATCAAAGAGAGTACTCGCTCAGCGACAAGAGCTATCAAAGAGAGTACTCGTTCAGCGACAAGAGCTATCAAAGTGAGAACTCGTTTAGCGACAAGAGCTATCAAAGAGACTACTCGATCAGCGACGTTCGTTTGGCGGGCAGAACACTCGCTGAGAGACTCCCGCTTGATACATAAGCATACCAGCGAGTATTCGCTTGTCGCCGTCGCACTGCTCGTTACTCGCCAACTCGTTTTTAGCTGCTCTACTCGCTTCTCGTTAATCGCCGGCGATAGGACAGGTGACTACATAGCAAATAATTAAAATACCAATGAAGGGTAGGGTGGCGAGCCCCTAACTCCAAATTGATATAAATCGACATTTGGCATTGCGCGTGACGACGAGTCGTGAACCTCTGGAGAATACTAATTGACGTTTCTTAGTTAACGTGTTTTAATAAAATTAGAATGGTTTATGTTTTTGTGTTCGGGAATTCACAGACTAAAGGAAAGTGTGTCAACGAGAAACAAAAAGGCAAATTAGTAATTGAAAATGTGTCATTTTCGATTCGACAACCTGTTGAATGGTTGTGGATAGCTATGCTTAAGAGGTAATTTAAAGTTTACAATCGATGGAATTACCTATCAGGAAAAATGTCAAACTTCCAAACAAACCGTTTCATCCCCTAGGGGAGACCCTCAAGCGGCACAAATACTGTAACCTTATGGGCAACTACAGTTTTGAACCGTTTAGGGTCGAACCGGCTGGCTCGTTCTTTGGCCAAAGAATTAACATTGCCATTCAACGTGGCAATACTGCCAGTCTTCTGAGTTCGTTTCCGGATGACAGCGATGCGGACGAATACTTCGACGTCTAAGTGTCCTGTTGTTTTTATATTTAGGGGTATAGTTAGTTAGTCCTGTTCGTTTTTTAGTTAATTTTTCATAATAAGTTTACCCGATGTATATATTTTATCATACTTATTAATAAACATTTAGGGAGTGAATGTTCAAAAATCCTTCTGTACTACTCATCTTCGTTACGTAAGGAACTGTTGTGTAATATCTAATGCTTTTAGACCCAGCAGTTTAGGCTGTGCGTTTGTCTGTCAGTGTCATCATCATCTGCGTAGCCTTTTTCCTATGTTGGGGTCGGCTTCCAGTCTAACCGGATGCAGCTGAATACCAGTATTTTACATGGAGCGACTGCCTATCTGACCTCCACAACCCACTTACTGAGTAGAGTGCGTTTTATCAAATAGTTCCTATACGGTAATGTTGGCTCCACTGTTAAATTTAGAAAACGAACCTATTAGGTAGCGCCATCGCGGCGAAGCGTATTCGTATTGGTCCTACAACAGTGGAGCCAACATTACGGCATAGGAACTATTTGATGAAATGTACTATAAAATGAAACCCCTTGGTAAGACTAGTTGTCAGACTTTCGGGCTTCGGAGGACCCGTAACAACTGTCAAAGTATCGTGAATTTAAGATTTAATGTAAAATTTTCTATCATCTGCAGGTACTTCATCTCCACGTCTTTGACTACGATCGGTTCTCGAGAGATGACTCCATTGGAGAAGTGTTCCTGCCACTATGCCAGGTAGTGTACCTTTATATTTGTTGTTTCTTTCTATGTTTTTAGGACCTTCCTCTTCTCTCATGCTAGCACTAGCTATAAGGAATTTTAGTAAAATTACAAAATTTCGAAAGTAACTCTGTCTGTATGTTACCTTTTCACGCCTAAACCACTGAACGGCAAGGAGATAGATGGCATCCCGGGGAAGGCTACTATAGGCTACTTTTTATCGACATACCACGCGGGCGAAGCCGCGGGCGGAAGCTAGTAATATTATAAATGCGAAAGTGAGTTTGTTCGTTTGTTCCGCTTTCACGCAGAAACGGCTGAACGGATTTGGATGAAATTTGGTACATGGGTACACCTTGCCCTGAAATAGAACATAGGATACATTTTATCCTGGTATTCCCACGGAATCGAGACTTACAAGGGTGAAACCGCGGGGTGCCGCTAGTTCTAGCTAATATTATAAATGCGAAAGTGAGTTTGTTTGTTTGTTACGGTTTCACGCAAAAACGGCTGAACGGATTTGAATGAAACTTGGCACATGAGTAGACCATGACCTGGATTAGGACATAGCATACTTTTTATCCCGATACTCCCACGAAATTGAGACATAAGCGGATGAAACCGCGGGGCGCAGCTAGTACTAAATAAAAACAACAGTCATGAGTTTTTTTACTCACACTCAGATACCATCAAGGCCTTTGATTAAAGATTAAGAGGGATCCTTTTTAATGGAACAATAAAAACAAATCTATGTCTTTCTTGAATACTTAATTGTAAGGAACGAACCTTCTTTTGTCCCTTGCAATAACAATTAACGTCTACTGAAGTAGCTCGTAAAGAATTCTTTAGTCTCCTTTGAGATAGTTTTAACCTAGTTAGGTGTAAAGGCGGTAGTCTGAAAGTTGCACCGGTGACTGAAAAGTTGTGCAGAAATCGGTTATCATGGCATGTGATGCGGAGAATTGCGGAAAATGTCGTGAGGAAAGTTTTGGGTATCAGTTCAAACCACACAGGGCGGGTGCGGGGCGGGAGCGATTCGGGCGCGGGAGTACGGCGGGTATAATAAATTGTAATTCAAGGAATTATATGGATGTCAACACACAGAACGCGTGCGTGGGTCGGGCGTGGAGCGAGAGCCGCGCCCACCACCACTGACAGCGCGGGACGGGAGCGTGTCGGGCGCGGGAGTACGGCGGGCATAATAAATTGTAATTCAAGGAATTATATGGATGTCAACATACAGAACGCGTGCGCGGGTCGAGAGCCGCGCACCACCACTGACAGCGCGGGACGGTAGCGGTTGTGCTATTCTGTAAAAATATCACCATGAAAACTTGGGAATTTTAAAATGATCAACTTCTCTGAAAATTCGATGATATTCTCCATATTCATGTCTTTGTTTATTAATGTCATGAACCCGCAATCTATTCCTTTTTTGCGCTATTATTTTTAAAATAAGTAATAATAATAATTCTTCGTCCGTGTCCGAATCAACCGACATTTTCACACTGCAACCGCTGCCGCCTGTCAAAGTACGAGCGCGCCCGACCCGCTGTTACCCCGCGCCCGACTCGCCGCCGCTCCGCGCCCGCGCTCTGTGTGAACACGATGAACAGCGCGGCTCACGCGATGAAAACGACCCGACCCGCTCTCGCCCCGCACCCGCCTTGTGTGTGTTTTGAGCTTTACAGTAGCGGAAGACCAAAGAAATGATGGATGGCCTGTGTGAAAGATGATATGGCTAGAAAGGGTCTGACTACCGAGATGACGGCTAGTAGAGCAGTATGGGTAATAGATTCAGGCATGACTTTGCGGAGATCCATTATAAAAAACAATAGACGTAGATATATTTAGTAACCTATTCCCCTTAACTATTCTCCAAGAGTCATAAAAATTTCGTGTTCTGGTTTGCGACTGGTCAATCGTCATCCTGAGGATGCCTCGTTGAGAGGTGAAACACGTGTCGATTTCTTACTTTTTTATGACTCTTGCAGAATAGTTAAGCGGAATAGGCTATCTACGTCTATTGTATTTTTTTGAGAAGTATGGAAGAAAAAAAATGGTACGCCTGACCCCAAATAAATAAGTATAAGGAGAATAAGGTTTAAAGGCGCTCCCTCACCGGGAGCATTCGCAATGCAAGTCACATAAAAATTTTAATCTTTCGAAATTATATTTTAAATGAATATTTTAATAGTTCACATTTTATTTTACTTATGTTCATCTCACGATTTTTGAGACACGTGCCAAATGCTAAGCTAACAGCATGACATGTGTAAAATATTTAAAGCTGGTTATTAATTTTTGATAAATATCCAAAAATACCTATTGCTAGATTAATTTAAAAGGTGGTTTCTGAATGTGTCCTATGTACGATAACGCAATCATGAAAATGATCACCAATCAATCTGCCTAGCCTTTTCCCAACTATATTGGGGTCGGCTTCCAGTCTAACCGGAGGCAGCTAATACGAGTATTTTACATGGAGCGACTGCCTATCTGACCTCCTGGCCCAGTAATTGGGTAATACGATACCCCTTGGTAAGACTGGTTGTCAGACTTTCGGGCTTCTGACAACCCGTAACGACTATCAAAGATCCACGAATGGCAGCCGAGACCAACGGCTTAACGTGCTTTCCGAGGCACGGAGGAGTCTCGGTATGTAAAGATGGTCACCCATCCACGGACCAACCCCGACAAGCATAGCTTAACCTGATGGATCGAGCCGTGCGGCTTTTATTACTTAACCACGAGCTCCTCCATGAAAATTAACACCGTTTATGGCAAAAACATACAATAGTAAATGTTGACTAAGTACCTATCTGTCAATTAGTCACAAAATAACCGTTTTACCCGGAAACAATCCTGCCTGGGTTGCGGGAAAGTCCGAAAGGGATACCGGGACCTTGGCAATAGGCAACTGAAGGAACACGGGTGAGTTTTAGTCAGTAAAAGTCTGACACGTCCTCCCGGTCTGCCAAGAGCGGGAGAAGTCATTTGACAATTTACCACACACAAAAAAAAAAACTTCAATACTTTGAATGCACTCGATCTATCCAAATACACTTACCTTACATTACAAAAAGCTGCCATATGCCGCATTGTAAGAAATTTTTTACAACTACACTCCATTTGAAATAAGATTAGACGTATAGATAAGCCTTTTTTACTTTCCGTTCAACCGATTTTGAATTCTATTGCGCTGGTGGTATGACAAATGGCAGCCGAAGTAGATAGTTGGTACCTATTGTGTAACTTTTTTTGCTTTTAATGCTATCCTTATGCCTACGGTACCTATAGAAGTCAAAATCGGTTGAACGGACTGTAAAAGGGTTTGTTTTAATGTCTAATCTTATTTCAAATGGGGTATAGACTTAGATAATAATTTCACTGCAGTACAGAGCAATTTACCTTCCCAGAATAATAACTAGAATCTCACCTTGGTTCATGCCCGTGAGATTCTGAAAATACCAGGAACTAACCTGAGAAAAATAAAGGTAAACGGGCATTTTGTTCAGACCTGTGACCCACCAGCGACCACTAACGAAACTAATCGGAATATGTTAAATACCATGAATACACACTACCCAATGAGATGAGTCGCATTCTTCAAAAGTATGGGAAAACATTTTTAAAACAGAATTAATTTAAAAAAAAAACGTATTTTCGTATGTATCCTTCTAAATATATAAAATGCGTACAAAAATGCATAAAGATCTTCCTAAAAAGGTACAAGAATGTTTAGGAGCTTTTCTATCTTGTTTGCCCCGCAGTTTCTTCCGCGTTATTACAAGCACTCATTTATAAAAATACTAGTTTATGACTAATCCCCGAACAAACCTGAAAACAGTTACCTACCTACAGTATTTTTAGAGAGTGTAGGATGATGAGAAGTAAAACACTTTTATTTTATTTTTACAAGCTTCATATTAGCTTGCTCTGGTCGTATGTCTTTCCGTTACTCAAGTACTTCCTGGGATCCGATTGAGCTGAAACTGGGCATACTTATACAACTACCGAGACATTTTTTTAAATTGATATCATAGAGCTGGCCTGGTGATGGAACCGGAAGTTGGCCATAGGAACTCTTCAATCAAACATCGTGTTTGGACTGATTGGTTACGTATTATAAAATGATTTGACACTGGGTGGTGTTCAAGGTCTGATGATGGAGCTTGAAGGTGGCCATATGTGCTCCTAGTTACTCCAATTGTCATCCATTTTTCAAGCAATTCCTGGCATCTGATTGTGCTGTAACTTGGCATACTTATACAACTTCCGAGACATTTTGAAAAAATGATACCATGTTGCTGGTCTGATGATGGAGCCGGAATTTGGCCATAGGAACTCCTCAATCAAACAAGATAGCACCATCGTATCAAAAATGCCCAATGACCTTTTAAAAACAAAAAAATAATAAGCGGTACTTCTGGACACGGCCGCATTTTTCGTAGGTTACTCTCTCAGTAGCCCTGCACCGGTAGCTGGACCCTGTTCCCGATACCGGTGGGCTACAATTTTTAATATTTTTAAATGGTTTTTTAGGGTTCCGTAGTCAGGAAACCTTTATAGATTCGCCATGTCCGTCTGTCCGTCTGTCCGCGGCTTAGCTCAGAGACCGTTGGTACTAGAAAGCTGTAGTTTGGTATGGATATACATATAAACGACGCCGACAAAGTTGTAAAAATGGTAAAAAAAAAAAAATAGTAAAATAGTTTTTTTTTAGGGTACCTCCCCTACACATAAAGTGGGGATGGTTTTTTTTCTCGTCAATCCCATGGTGTTGGGTATTGTTGGAAAGGTCGTTTAAAAATAATGTGAGTTTGTTTAAACCATTTAAACCATTTTTGGATTCAAGAATCCGTTTGCGGAATATTAAGCTTTAAAGTACTACTTTTTGTTAGAGCCAAGTGCCCCCCCCCCCCCCCTGCCAGCTAAATGGTTGGGTTTGGATATGTAAAAAAATTCACGGCAGTAGTATATATAACGAAATTAAAAGGAAAACTATCACCGCTACGTAGGCTCCACAAGTTACCGAGTAATAATCGACCAACTTAAATTTGCAGTTGTAAAAACATGTTCTCCCATACATTCTGTATCGGAGAACAAGTTTTTCAACTACAATGTTAAGTTTGTTTTATAAATTCATCCCAACTACGGAACCCTTCATTGTGCATGGTACAACATGCACTTGTTTATTTAATATTATCATTTTCGTTTAAGAAATATTTAAAAATGTCATACTAAAAGAAAATGAATAATAATTTTATTTCGCCTCTTCAGGGACTTAAATATAAAATTGCTTTTCTTACCTTTATGTAAATAAAAGTAATATATACAAAACCCATTACCCGTTATCTTTAAAAAATGAGGCCATAGAATATTATTACAGGTATTTCAGGTAACTGATCTTAACTGAAGATACCTCAGATAAGATGTCTCCCGGTAAAATCTTTAAAAAATGAGGTCCTATTACATAATTACAGAAATTTAAGGTCTTAACTGAAGATACCTCAGATAAGAAGTATATTTATGTACCGGTAAATTATTCAGGTAAATATTACGTGTACCTGAAGTTTAATTTCACGGGGAGTTTGCTTTGCGCTAAATCTTGTTTTATTATGTACATAAATTGTCATGATAATATAAAATATTTTTCTCAAACATGCTTGGAAATTCGAGCATTATTTTGACAACCTTCTTCGAGATAAATCGAAATTACTGTACCTACTGCACGCGTAGCATGGCTCTTTCTATCTCTACGAAGAATAGACATAGCTGCAAATTCAACATTGTGATTCGGATGGGAAATTCAAATTTTTACAAATTCAACATTTTGGGATTCAATATTTTACAAATTGAACATTTTTGCGAATTCAACATTTTGCAAATTCAACGTTGTAGGTCAGAAGGGCTTTTTCTATACAAAGTGACATTTCGTTTCTTCATTTTTGACATCGCACCGTAGAAATCCTTCTACAATCTGTTATTTTGTCTTTCGTTTCTAACGATCTTTGTCTAGGTCTTTTGATATGTAGACTATTTCGGAAGAAAGTTTTCTACTCAAACTGTCAAAATCACACTGACAACTGACATTTGTCTATAGTAGTGAAGACAATTTGATTTTGGAATCGCCAGTAGAAAACTTTCTACTCGACGGCTACAAAGTATAAACGGTTATCTACAAAATCATGATTTTACAAAGGGAGAGTTTTGAACGCAAAACTGTGTTAATTCATAGAAGAACAAAGCTATCTTCTCCTATAATACATAATTTAGTTAATAGGGCATAAGTACCAAGGAAATTGTTAAGGCCAATATTACTGTAAAATTGTTTGATCCAAAATACGGTACTTCGACACTTTGAGAAAAATTGTTGTAGTTGACGTGACTTAAAATCAGTAAAAATTGAGAATCAAGCAGAAAAAATAACCTATGACTAAACAAAGAATTCTGAGTCGAATTATGTAAAAGAGTTAATTTCGTAAAAAGTGCAGTTGACCCTTTCTACTTTGCTGCCGTCGTACTGTCTACACGAAACGTCATTTTTGTTTTCTCTTCCGTCGACAAAACGGTGCTCATGCTACGCCTGCTGGTCAAAAAGAACAAGTGAATATGCAGCCGGAAATGTTACTATGAAAATCCATATCCATATCTGTCGTGTTTAGCGTCAAAATAAATTACCATGAATAAATCTGTCTTGTTATTTAATCAAAATGTAACGAACTTTTTACTTCATCACATGACAACCAAGGAGGTAACATACCAAAGATTTTATTTTTTCGATTTGGCTTGCAAATAGAACTGTTTAAATTATAGAAGAAACAAACATTCGCGCGTAAAAAAATATTTGATTCTGGAATTTTTATTTAATTATTCTCAATAATTGAGAAACGGTCTCAAAAATAATAAAAAATAATACTACAAATTTGTTTTTTTTATATTATAATAATTTTAGCTTAACCTGATGGATCGACCCGTGCGTCTGTTATTACTTACGCCACGAGCTCCCCTCTTCACTTTAGAACGAACTATCATAATTAAATGCGTAGGTACATAAAATTTAGTATTTCTGCTGTTGACCGATGAGAAGTTTCCACGTCTGGAACCAATCCTAGGTGCTCCATCCAGGTCATGGTAGACTCTTGAACGGACTATCATTATATTAATACGTATATTAAATTTAGTGTCTGTACCGTAGACTGTTGTGAAGTTCCTTCGTGTGGAGTCAATCCTGAGTATAGAATCAGATCATGCATCATAAAAAAAATATTGTCTTCTAAACCTAACCAACTTGTAAAATTTCAACGTCGTAGGAAAAGAGAAAGTGGTTTTAATTCAGCTTGCAAGATTTGACTAAACCATACACAAGGCAAGTTAAATAAAAGCTTGTAAAAATACAAGCTTCCTTATCGGTCGAGAAAAATTCCGTAGAGTTCACAGAAAATTAGCAACAACTGTTCGTAATACAAGGTGACCGTAATTTACTAAAGGGATGAACGCTAAGGAAAACATATGTTTATTTGCGGACCAATTTATGTAGTAGCGAAGTGAATTCTACGTAAAATACTGAGCATTCCGCACCGGAGTAAATTATTGCTCGTTTAAAAAAATAAGGAGGTCGTCAATACCAGAGACAAGGCTACATGATACGAGTACATTAAGCTTTTATCGGTACCCTAATATATGTCGGAGATCGTCAGGATTTATTCCATTAGAATCAGACATTATGTGGGCAGAAGATGGGTTTCGTGCAATGAAAACTCACTTGGCGCGATACACGGCCTTTATTAAAATCACAAATTAACACTATAGCCACAAATTACAATAACCTAAAGCCAAACGAAACGTAGCACAGTTCCCAGATTGGAAGTTCTGTTCTTCAGGACGGTACGAGCCCTGGCGCCTCTCCAACAGCTAGGTTCCGTCGTAGCATGAAGTTAGCCGCGTTAGTGCTGCCACCACTCGGGTCACGTGACGCGCTTCGTTTAGCGACCGTACTGATGACCGTCTCCGACATACATGGTGTTAGGGCAAACACCGTTATCCTTGCAGTGGTTTGGTTTCATTTATAGAACGTAAAATCAATGGAAAAAGACTTTATTTTTATTTTTTTATCTACCTTTTACCACAAGAGACGCAGGTTCATTGCCCTATGCGCTAGGGCATATCCGATCAATTGGCATGAAAGTGGTGCAATTACTGATGAATGTTTGCTAGAAATGTTTGTACGCGGCAGGCAGACAGAAGCGTTCGCGCGCGGCAGTCGTCCAAACACAGTGCGAAACGCCGCGCGAGGCAGCCGCGCATTATTGCGCTTCTTGGCTGCAGAAATAGGTCCGAACGAGCGCCTCCACATTAACTTTTATACTGGGTCTGAATTTCAGGAAATACTATAATAATATTAGCTAGGAAAACGTTAAAAATAAAACCTAAAATATTTAATTTAAATAGTTAATTTATTAAATGCCACAATTTCAGAGAAACTGGGCGACCAAATTAAAATCTATTGGATACCCAAATGAGACTGTCATTCATTCGTTAATGGAATGGTCGGAAACAAATGAATTCAATCATGCTAGTTTGATGAGATATGTTCATTCATTTAGTTCGGTCTATTTGGATAGACATTGGGTTGACAAATTTTGATGATGGTTTTTTTGTGGGGTAGGTAACACAACTAAACAGTGAAAAATAAAAACTTTTTACAAAAAAAAAACAACGGACTTCCAAAAAAAACACTAATAATTGAAAAAAAACTTTAATTTCAGAAGTCGGTGTCTTTAGTTTTCAATTTTTGTTTTTTGCCACAAAAGTATTTTGTAAAAAGTTTTTATCGTTTCATGCCTACGGGGGCTTTAAACTAATAAATTAACTGAAACACACTATTCCGTTTCAAACAAGAATGTGATAAATTATCCAGTGGTTAGGGTAGGACAAGAACTATTCCATAAGTTCGTATACGGAAAACTAATGAGTTTTTCAGAGCGCAATATGTTTGGCCCACATTCCCTCAACTCAATTCGCTAGTTGTGTTTAACATATAGGGTGTAAACAGAACCGCAGGTTCCAAGGTAACTTTGGTCCACTACAAAAAAAAATATCATGATGACGGGAAGTATATATGATTTTCAGCTTCGTTTTTAGGGTTCTATACCCAAAGGGTAAAACGGGACCCTATTACTAAGGCTCCGCTGTCTGTCCGTCTGTCTGTCTGTCTGTCCGTCTGTCACCAGGCCAGGCTGTATCTCATGAATCGTGATAGTTAGACAGTTGAAATTTTCACAGATGATGTATTTCTGTTGCCGCTATAACAACAAATACTAAAAAACAGAATAAAACAAATATTTAAGGGGGCTGCCATACAACAAACGTGATTTTTTTTGCCGTTTTTATAGATAATGGTAAGGATCCCTTCGTGTGCGAGTCAGACTATAATATGTGGTGAGCCTACAGCAGCTAACCGGGCACAAATTCAAACCTTTTAAGATACTAAAGATTATATTAACTTATCTAAGAACATTATTACCTACTTTACGAACTAAGAACGTCGTAAATGCTAAAAGCAAAGTAAGGTAAAACCAAAAATAAAAATAAATTTTAAAAAAAAGACTACACAATTTTTTTCGCCTCGTATTATTACAAATAATCATCAATTTTTTATCCTATTAGGCATTAGCTTAATAAGTACAAATCGAAAATACGTAAAATTAGAGGTAACTTCGTGATGTTTTTTATCGAGAAAATTCTAATAAATTTCTGTTTCTGTTCCGCAAAAAGTTTGGAAATATCTTGTAGTTACTCATACTATTTTTATAATATATCTAAGTATTATCAATTTAATTGAAAATTAAATTGAAGACAGGCAATATTGGTTACTACGCCCTCTTAAAACAAAGCGTTATTAGGTAACCTTTTCATAACTACTTGTTCTTCAATCAGTTACACACTGTACTAAAACAACATGGCGGCCGTTCTCCGACCCACACGAGCTGCCTCAGGCTATTAACAAACATTTTCTTTTGGCTGAACCTGGTAGTTTATGAAGGTATATTTGAGGGAAATCTAACTTTTTGGAAGATAAGGTATCACATAAATATTTGTTGTTATTTTCTCTGCACCCTATTTGCTTACTGCACGATTAATCAGAATTGGACTCAGTTTAAAACAAACGTCTAATCCATTGCAACATAAGTTCGAAAAAAAATCTGCTCAACAACGTAATTAACGCAATGAATGTTGTTGAACTATCAAAATGAAACAAATTTGTCTTAATCGGTTACGAAAATAAGTTAGCAATTAGATAGCTGGTCCACAAGCCGTGTGCCAGTTGTCGCTTGTCGTCAGAAGCCCAAAAGTCTGACAACCAGCCTTACCAAGTGGTACCTAGTAACTGAGTTATCAAGGTCAGATAGGCAGTCGCTCCATGTTAAATACTGGTATTCAGCTGCATCCGGTTAGACTGGAAGCCGACCCCAACATAGATGCGAAAAGGCTAGGCAGATGAATTACATAAATATCATAATTTTAAGTTAAAAAAGTTACCATTCCTCTGTGTAGCTATCCCGCAGTCGATCGATCCTATAATAGGTAGCATAAGTAATGTTTACTCTGTGATTCCTCCAAGATTCTAAGAGCACGTTAAGCCATCAATTCCGGCTGTCGCTAGCAAATAAAGTAGAATTTCTACGTCTATTGCATCAGATTTTTCATACATCTAACTAATATTATAAACGCGAAAGTTTGTAAGTATGGATGGATGGATGGATGTTTGTTACTCTTTCACGTAAAAACTACTGAATGGATTTGGATGAAATTTGGCAAACAGATAGTTTATAACCTGGATTAACACATAGGATACTTTTTATCCCGATATTCCCACGGGATCGAGACTTACGCCCGTGAAACAGCGGGGCGCAGCTAGTAATGTTATATTACTGCTGAACATGAGATCCTGATTGGAGAAAAGTCTATCTATCAGGAATCTCTCAGTAGCAGACCGGATTCTGGATTTGTGCGCGGTTGATGGCAATAGGCTCGCCCCCTATTACATGGGACTTAAACATAACTGGCGAAATGTGGGTGAACTATAGGTACAGCTCTGCCTAACCCTTCGGGGAATACAGTCGTGATGTTATGTTATACTAGCTTCCGCACGTGGCTTCACCCGCGTAGATAAAAAGCCTGTGTCCTTTCCCGGGATGCCATCTATCTCCTTGCCAAATTTTATCGAAATCCGTTCAGTGGTTTAGTCGTGAAATGGTAACATACAGACAGACTGAGTTACTTTCGAATTTATAATATTAAGTATGGATAAGAATATAAGTTGTGTTTCATAGAACCTGCCGAAGAAAGAAAAGAAGCCTTATTCTAAAGTCCCTAAGAGTTTCTAGCTGCGTCCCTATGTCCTATTCCAGTAGGTCAATTCTGTAAAATTCAATCAACAACTCGCATCTCACAACGCTATTCACTCTCACTTCGAATTTTGAATCGGGTCGAGTGCGGAGTGTGCGTCGAAGTGACGGGGGAATTACCTTACTGAATGTCACTTCTTACGGCATCTCATACTTTATCTCACGGTGAACTTAGTTCAACTCTCTGACACGCTCGCAAGCGTAGCGCTAGTGTATGAACCGAGTTTAAAAAAGCCTCACAGCGGATTCAGATTCGAAGTTTAGAATGAGTCTGAGTGGTCTACGTATGTGCCAAATTTCATCATTGTGTCACATTCCGCCACCAATATTTCACACAAGAGTGAGGACATTGAACCAATCTTCACACGATCTAATTCCTTCTTCTACATTTTCCAGGTGGACCTCAGCGAGAAGCCCTCGTTCTGGAAGGCTCTAAAGCCGCCAGCTAAAGACAAATGCGGAGAGCTGTTGACATCACTGTGCTATCACCCCAGCAACAGTGTGCTTACATTGACACTCTTGAAGGCACGGAATCTGAAAGCTAAGGATATTAATGGGAAATCAGGTACGTCTTATTGCATGACTAGATTCTGTTTTGCTCGGCTCCTAAGGGTCATAGCGTAAAGTTAAATAGAATTGAGACACCTCAAGAATTGAGCTGTCAAAAGCAAAATTTTTTTTCAAATCCGACGTATTTCCAGACATTAGCGCGTTCAAACAATCAAAAAACAAAGACTTTAGCTTTATTGTTTGTATAGAGATTATAGATTTGTACACTTCATTTAGAAAATACAATAGACGTAGATATATTTAGTAACCAATTCCACTTGACTATTCTTCAAGAGTCCTAAAAAACCCTGTAAGAAATCAATCAATTTTTTTTTTTTTTTTTTTTAGGACTCTTGAAGAATAGTCAAGCGGAATTGGTTACTAAATATATCTATGTCTATTGTATTTTATAATGGATTTCCGCAAAGTCACGCCTGAATCAATTAACCACTTCATTTAGGTACAGCAGTCATACATAACATAAATTCACGCCGGTATATCCCCGAAGAGAGAGGCAGAGGTGTAACTAAAGTCCCACCCACATTTCGCCAATATGTTTAAGTACATGTAATATAGAGTGAACCGCCTATTTAGTGGTACTTAGGGCTAAATACCATAGACACCGACTTCCGAAATTAAAGTTGTTTTTCACGCTTGTTTTTTTTGTAAAAAGTTTTAGTTTATGGTACTCTCTATTAGATAACCTTTGCCACCACTACTCTAAACACACGCAAAATAGATAACAGAAAAAAACCGGCCAAGTGCGTGTCGGACCACGCACAATGAAGGGTTCCTTAGTTGGGATGAATTTACCATGTTGTTTTAAGACCATAGACGTCTTATAGGTTTTCTTATAATCTATAAGTACCTATAGAACTATATTCTGTTTTTTTTTTTTTTCAAATTGTGTCCTCAGTAGTTTCGCAATTTGCAGTCTAATAGGTTTAGATCAGGGACTTACTTCAGGCGATAATTATATTGTCCCTATAACATTCAAACATAATCTTCAACAGATTCAACACAAGCCATCTTTAAAAAATACACACAAACACCCAACTTCCAAACTTCTGAAATTGAAATTGAAACATTTTTCAAATACAACTTATTAAATTGAAGAACCCACTTTTTATTAACTTGACTAATTCGCCGCTCCTACGGTTGACCATAAATCAAGATGGGATCTAAGGAGTCCCAATTATGGGCCGGTTCCATTTTCAACGGTAACTCGAGACGGGTAAATATTCCGCGAACGCTTTTTTTTTTTTCCTTAATGATCGCTCTAGGCAGGGGTGTGTTGAGTACGAAGAATCTTTCGTTTTCTTGAAATGCGAAAGTTTCACGGAAAAATTATAGTGAAACTTCTTAGACGGCGATTCGATAATAATGAGTGTTTCAAGTACGAATCACGTTTAGGCACATTACGTTACATGAGAGAGAAAAAGATGCAACTCTCTCCGTCTCTCTCTAAATCTCTCTTATTCTTTTTAGGGTTCCGTACCCAAAGGGTAAACGGGACCCCATTACTAAGGCTTCGCCGTCTGTCTGTCCGTCTGTCACCAGGCTGTATCTCATGAATCGTGATAGTTAGACAGTTGAAATTTTCACAGATGATGTATTTCTGTTTCCGCTATAACAACAAATACTAAAAAACAGAATAAAATAATTTTTTAAAGGGGCTCCCATACAACAAACGTATTTTTTTTGCTCATTATTGATAACGGCAACGGGTAGATGGTTGAAATACGCACAGAATATTTAGATATATATTCACTTTAAAAATAAATAATTAAATTACAATAAAACAAATATTTAAGGGCTCACATACAACAGACATGATTTTTTTTTACCCCGGGAAGCGTAGCTTAACCTGATGGACGTGCGGCTGTTATTATTTAGCCACAAGCTCCGTCTCATTCAGGATGAAAAGGAGCCAATGGATGAAAAATATGCGTCAGCCTTAATAAAAGCTGGATCAATTTAATAACCTAGGCTGCGGTAGAGATCTTGCCTCTGTTGTTTACATATATAAACGCCTTGAAAATCAAAATAGCATCGAGTTGCTTGAAAACCGCATCATCTATCCTCGGCTTCCAGTCTAACCGGATGAAGCTGAATACCAGTATTTTACATGCAGCGACTGCCTATCTGACCACCACAAACCCTAACTGGGTAATACGATACCCCTTGGTAAGACTGGTTGTCAGACTGTCAAAGATCCACAAATGACAGTCGGGACCAACGGCTTAGCGAGCTTTCCGAGGCATGGAGGAGTCTGTGTGTGTAAATGTATATTTAAAAATGGTCACCCATCCACGGACCAACCCCGGAAAGCGTAGCTTAATCTGATGGATCGACCCGTGCGGCTGTTATTACTTCGCCACTTGAAAACCGCAATAGCAATAAATCGCTAACTAGCAAACTACCGCAACAGTTAGGTAATTTGTAACCAACTACATACCAAAATTCCTCCAACTCATTAATTAAACCGCACTTACAAATTTTTAAACCGTCCGGAATGTTAAGCTAACATCAAGAATTTGTTCCGGAATTCTTACATACTTCGGACAACCCTTAACTTAAGGGGAATGAATTTTATTCGAGAATTTTTTCGAGAATTTTCACGAGAAAATGTCTAGTAGATTACTGTCTGGTTCATTAAGATTTTATTATTAAAGGTGCCCTATTTAAGGTGAGTATACACTAGAGCAGGGGTTCCCAATCTTTTACAGCCTGCCAATACGGCGCCCTGCCCTGCGCTAGCTATTTGAAAAAGATACATTGGAAAGAAATAGGTACCTACGAAATAGTAGTTAGGTTAGGTAGATAGGAACAAAAATTAAAACATCCACAATATGAAATTGAGTTTTTTTTTATTATAAAAGAATTTAAACAGAAAACAACAAGATAGACTTAAGAAAAATAAAATACGATAGTGACTCAGGCAAATTAATCGGCTCGCTTGTAAATAAACGGGCATGGCGATTGCGAGCATGCGAGCGCTCAAAAAAGGTACCCGCGAATATTTGTGGTTTCGGATAATGATAGAGGATCGATTCACGGCGCCCCTCTTCACTTTCACACTTTGGGAATGTGTAATGTATCTTGCTTACGAATCAGTCAAAGCATTTATTTCAAATAAACCAATTACAGGTACTTTTGAATTGTCAAGGGGTCGGTCAGTCAAAAAAATGAAGCTAGTTGCGCATTCCAAAGCGTAGTAGGTTCCTATGGAGAAGAACGGGCAAGAAACTCCACGGACACTCTTTTAAATCAAAATTTTGTTACAATATATTGGTTACATCATTCATTTGAAATTAAACATGTGAGAACAATGTAAAAAAGAAAAAAAAAAAGAGACGTGCACGTTAAAAGCGTCCGTAAAGATAAAAACAATTCAAAAATTAAAATAAATTAAAAATAAGCCGTGGCAGTTTAGAGATGACCAGTCCCTACTGGCAGCGCCCGTTCACGAACATGACGCATGGATCAGCACCATTCAGCTCAACCATTTTGAAGGGAACTTAATGATCCAACACACACGCCACCACCAGCGAGACATTTGAGTGAGCATACTCTCTGCCGCCAGGGCACATTCAAGTCAATGAACGACGTACCTAGTAAATGGTAGCTTTAAGGTAGGTAAGTACATAGTGCTCACATATGTGCTATGAAATTATACAATACTAGGAGATTGAATTTATACAATGTCAAGATAGTCTTTACAATATTCAGCAGCTCCAACAATATTTTCGAATGCCAATCAATTAGTTTATGCGTCCTTGTGGAGCTGGAGCAGCGCTAAGCCAAGCATTTTTGTCAGCGATGTAATCCCCCAATTTATAATATGCTTGGCGGCATAGTGTGCGTTTTACCCAAGATTTAAATTTCGTTTCATTCAGTTGAAGTATGTGGGGAGGTATTTTATTGTAACATTTTAAACAGTATGAAGGATAGACATGAAGGATGAGTCTACTTTAGCCAGTCTGAAACCCGGTTGAACTAATTGGTCCCTATTTCTAGTCCTATAAGTGTGTCTTTCACCTCTTTTACTGAAAAGACTTAGATTTTTCCTTACGTACATGATGTTTTCATAGATATATTGACAAGGTACCGTCATGATGTTAATATCTTTAAACAGTTCTCTTAGAGAATCGCGCCTGCGGAGCCCATATATTGCTCTGATGGCTCTTTTCTGCAGAATAAATATAGACTCGATATCTGCAGCCCGTCCCCACAATAAAATACCGTAAGACATGATACTATGAAAGTAGCTGAAATAAACTAGCCTCGCGGTATCTACATTAGTAAATTGACGGATTTTTCTCACAGCATATGCTGCTGAACTTAGCCGTCCTGCAAGAGATGTTAAATGAGGACCCCATTGCAGCCTTGAGTCGAGGGTGATCCCCAAGAAAACAGTTTTATCGACGAATTCTAATTTCTCCTTATCCAATACTATGTCACAATCACTACTTTTAACATTCGGTAAAGCAAATCTTATGCATTTAGTTTTTTTCCCATTTAATACTAAATTATTAGCAGTGAACCAACTATGTACCTGCAGTAAGGCGTTATTTACGTCGTCCAAATTTGATGCACGTCTATTTATCTTAAAAATTAATGAAGTATCGTCAGCAAATAACACCATTTGTGGTTGGTTTTTTAATAAATGGGGTAGATCATTAATATATACTAGAAAGAGGAAAGGACCCAATATCGAGCCCTGTGGAACACCCATTTTTACTTTTAAACCGATTGAATGGACATCATTTATTTGAACTTGCTGTTGTCTATCGTCCAAATAAGATTTTACTAAACTGAGCGCAAGTTTACCTAGTCCGTAATGCGCAAGTTTCAAAAGTAAGGTTTCGTGATTTACGCAATCAAATGCCTTGGAGAGGTCACAAAAGATTCCTATGGCATCTTGCGCCTCCTCCCACGCTGTAAATATGTGTTTTAATAAGGTGACACCGGCGTCAGTCGTACAACGTCCTTTGGTGAAACCATATTGCTGATCGTGTAAGATCTGGTTGGTGTTAAAATGATTAAGCATCTGATTTAGCATTACCTTTTCGAACACCTTGCTGAATACCGGCAACACGGATACTGGTCTATAATTGTTGGTGTCTTTACTGTTCCCAGATTTAAAAAGAGGTACCTACAACTTTACTATATTTCATTAAATCTGGGAAGACTCCTTGATCCACACACAAGTTAAATATTAAAGCTAAATATGGTGCTATAGTCTCAATTATGGATGCACAAACTTTGATAGATAATCCCCATAGATCTTCGGTCAATTTGATTTTTATTTGCCGAAATGCTTTTATGACTATCATTGGGTTTATATGTTTAAATTGAAATTCAACCGGGCAGCCTGGAACGTTCGCTCTTAATAAATCAATTGAAACACTGGGTGAGGAATTTAAAGCTTCCGTCGTTTTAGAGGGTATATTAGTAAAGAAATGTACAAATTCCTGAGCTACTTCTAAGTTAGAACTTATGGCACCACGTGAAGTCTCCAGTGTGAAATCAGTGTTTCGCATTTTTTTTCCATTAGTTTCATTATTTATAACTTTCCAAACCGTTTTTATTTTATCTTCTGCTGATTTGATCTTGTTGCTGATATACAGAGCTTTAGCTATTTGGCAGGTATTTCTAAAAATTTTGGAATATGTAGCAACATACTTGTTGAAAGTTTCAGTATTTATGTGAGGCTTAAGGCCATACAGCTCGAACAGTCTTTCCCTACTTATCCTAATACCTCTAGTTGCCCAGTCACTAAATATAAAATTAGGGAAAATATTTTTTGTTTTCTTTTCAAAAGTTTTATTGAATTCAGTGTGCACTACTGAAAAGAAATCCTCATACAATGTGTTTGCATCGTTCATATTATAGCCCAGAACATTTAACTTATTGTTTATGGTACTATTGAATCTACTTAATTTGCCCGTTGTTATGGGTCTAAATTGTATTTGTACTTTTTGCAAAGGTATTTTAAACTTAAAAGTTACCGTTTGCCCACTATGATCGGACGGCAAGTAATTAACGATGGCTTTAACTAAATAATCACAATCGCAGAAGACATTATCGATACAAGTAGCAGAAGTTGGAGTTACTCTAGTTGGTTCTGTAAAAATATTAGATAAATTGAACGATTTAAAAAGGCTTAATAATCTACTGCTATCTGAATTATTTTCCAGAATATTAATATTAAAATCACCACAAATAATTGCAGCTTTATTACTGGATGCAAGTTTCGCTAGGACATCTTCCATTATTGACTCAAATAAAGAAAAGTTCTGATATTTAGGGGGTCTGTACACGCACACTACAACATGCTTATCCAGCTCAACACAGGACAGTTCGACGCAATGCTCCACTGATAAACCAACTATGTCATTACGTTGTTTAGATTTTAAACAATTTTTTATCAAGATTAGAGTGTAATGGTACAATACATGCAAAAGTTCAATTTAAAAATCATTTCCATGCAATGTAATGTTCCTGCGAATGCTCGACGCTGCGATCGACGTAATGTTCACGGCGAGTGAGCATTTACCTGTAACATTTATTTACCTTGCGTTCATTGTAACGACCTGGGGGGCTACCACCTCCGCTTACAGCCGTATTATTTTAATATGACTTCAGTGTAGGAATGAGATGGAGCTCTACAGAGGACGTATAGCTCCATCTCTTTCAAACAGCGTCGCCTGCGCTCGTACCTTTGCTCGATATAATGTGTGATAATGTTACACCAATACGCTCGTTGGTTTTTTTAAATCAGGTTTTAACAAAACATCGAGTGTCGTGTTCGAAGTGCGGGTCGATAAAATTATTAAAAACTTTTTACAAAAATAAACAACCGTTTTTTTTTCATATTTTGCTGTCGTACCTACCCACACAAATTCGAATACCACTACCTGCTATGTAAATAACGGTGACGGAGTCACTTAAAATATCGTCTACATATCCTACTAAGTGGGAAAAATACGTAAATTTGAAGGTAACTCAAAAACTACGCAAGCAATGTTAATAAAATTTATATGAGACTAACTCTGAAGCATGACCTACCAAACAAAAAAAATCATAAAAATCGATTCATAATTGGCGGAGTAATCGCGTAACAAACATACAAGAAAAAAAACAGACGAATTGAGAACTCCTCCTTTTTGAAGAAGTCGGTTAAAAAACGGCGAATACTCGATGTGATGTTATAAGTAAATGCTCAAGTCTATAGTTATTCACCTTTATAAGCGTCATGTTTTTAATATAGGCACTCGTGTTTTACGATACCTAATTGACAGACTGAGTTTATTGGTTGAGTCGTCTCTTCATTATTTTTGAACAGTCTGTAACTTTATGTGAAGGACATCTTTTTGGCTGCCTCTTTGGCTTAGGCACTGAGCAGACGATGGACAATTTGTCCGCGAACAAAGAAGGAGTCCTGGGGGCCTACCACCACCGCCTACAGCAGTATTATTTTAATATTACTTCAGTGTAGAAAAGAGATGAAGCTCTACCGCACATATAGCTCCATCTCTTTCACCCACGAAGTAAGATTAAAATCATCGTTGGTTTCGTATTAAACGTATGTAACTTTGAGTTGTTTGAATTTGCGATTATTACCAAACTTATTTTCTTCACTAAAAGGTATAATTTCAGTGGGAGTGTTGACACGTGTCAAAGTACGCTGAGATGCGTGGTGCTGTGCAGCGCGTATACAACCCGTGCGCATTAACATGCCACCTGGCTCGGAACTCAATACTCCCCCCGCTACCCGCACGGCGCCCCGTCGTCGCCGTGCGGGGAAGCGAGGGGAGCTCCAAATTTCATAAGCCAGGTGCCATGTTAATGCGCACGGGTTGTACTATAATGTGTAGTAAATAAATTCGATATTGTATCGGATCATAAAAAAGCGGGCGTAGCGTCGCGTCTCGATGTGAACTGACCCTAATGATACTTTTAAACATTAAAACCCGACTACGGCGAAACAAAAAGGAGGGTTATGAGTTTGACCGGTATACGTAGGTATGTATTTTGTCTCAACCAAACAATCTCTCAATTACAGATCCATACGTGAAAGTCTGGCTGCAGTTCGGCGACAAACGCATAGAGAAACGCAAGACGGCCATCTTCAAATGTACCCTGAACCCGGTGTTCAATGATTCCTTCTCCTTCAACGTACCTTGGGAGAAGATCAGGGAATGTTCCCTGGATGTCCAGGTCATGGACTTTGACAATATTGGCAGGAATGAGCTGATCGGCAGAATATTGCTGGCTGGTGAGTTTAATAATTTAGAAATAATAATTTTACATTTTTTTGTATAATAAAAACACTTAGGTAGCGAAATTCCTACAATATTTTTTCTAAAATTTAAATATTTTATACTAAAATGAACACAAAAAAAGGTTTAGAATTTAATCTTGAGAAATCAAAAAAAAAAAGTGCCTTCATACCTTTTTTTTGTTAGTCACACTTTTCTTTTCGATTCCGAACATCATAATTGTATCGCTAATCGATAATTAAAATTTAATCTATTGAAAAAAAATACTGTCCAAAATAAAATTTGATCTCGTGGAATAAATAAAATGTATATTTTTTCCGAGGCCACAATCCGGTCACTCAAACGCCTCTTGGGCCAATCAGAATACTTATGCTGTAACCTTTGGGATTACTGATTGGCTAACGTGCATTTGGCTGTGGTCGCCTTATTGAATATCAATAAGGAAGAATATTAAGGACTACCCATATTTTTACGGTCAACATTACACGCATAATATTGGATGAAAATTACTTCTTTATATGCTTCCATAATGTCATTTGTCATCAATGTGAAAATACTATTTTTTGTTTTTTTATAATCTTTAAAAATATTGTTACCTATGGGTATAACATCGACATGCTTATATTATATTAAAGATTATAAAAATTCGTAAACTTCCTTTTAATTCTTATAACATGAGTTTGACAAATAACAATCCGCCATCTTGTAATTTCCAGGGAAAAACGGCTCCGGCGCAACAGAAACGAAACACTGGCAGGACATGATCACGAAACCGAGGCAGACCATCGTGCAATGGCATCGTCTGAAGCCCGAGTGAACGGCATTCAACAAAAAAACAAAAAAAAAATACAAAAAACGTCATAAGACTGAACGGTTAACAAAATTTAATGGCACACCAATCTCTCTGAGCTGTCCTTGTATTGGCGTTGTGTATATCTTTTATCTTATCTTTTTTCGTAAAAAAGATTCAATCTTTTTTCTTTTTTAGTAAAAAAGATTCATTCTTTTTTGTTTTTTAGTAAAAAAGATTCAATCTTTTTTTCTTTTTAAGTAAAAAAGATTCAATCTTTTTCTTCTTTTTTAGTATAAAAGATTAATTCTTTTTTTTTGTCTGTGATCCAGCCAATAGGTATTGGTCGGGTTTTTTTCCAACCCACTTGGAATGTTTAGTTTTTTTATTACAATGTAGAAACATTTTATTTATTTTGAAAATTATTGGCTATTATTATAAGTGATAATTTTATTTCTAAAAGTACAATGAAATCGTACTTTAAGTAATGAAATTAACTTTTTTATTATAAACACAGCGAGATTAAGTTTTGCAAAGCACTTTTTTTTTCAATTTCTCCTTCATCTAAGCACACGCTATTTCTCGAATCTTGACTATCTTTAAAAGAAAATTATTAAAATGATCTAAAATTAAAATTGGTGATATTTCTAAAAAAAAGAAAAATCAAAGTGTTGAACATTAACTTTTCCTAAAATTAGACTAGCTTGAAATGCTGTTCATTGAATTTTACAAGAATTTATGCCATAAATCATATGCTTGGTAAAGCAACTTTTTGAAGCAGTTGATTAATTTCTTCTTGTCCTAATCAAAGTCTTTGTATTTCATTTCTTTTTTGTGAATTTTTCGATTTTTTTGGTTGTTTTTGTTTCTTATTTTTTGTCTTTTTTTTATGAAACATAAGTCTCTTGACATCTATGACACAGCATTACTAGCTAGTTTTGAGTCTTCATGCTATATTGACGTTTTACTTAATAAGTAATGGTTGGATGATGAATGTTAAGAATTTTAATAAAAAATATTGTTAGAATTATAAAATTAATTGTTATAAATGTAGTAATTATTACGAAAAGTCGGGTTCACATCGCACAAAGAAGAGTAGATTTTTCTTTTTATCGTTATTACTTTTTTTATTTCTTTTTTATAATATTGATACGCGTAATATTCCTCATTGTCATCTAAGAAAGAATTTGCTTTTGAATTGCTCAATTAAGAGTCAACAAAAAAAAGTTTAAACTTTTTCGTTAATTTTACATTTATTTAGATAAATTGTAATCAATTCATCAGAGTAAATACCAAACTGCCAAATTATTACCTTTGAAAAAAAAAACAATAAAATAACATCTAAACGCGATTTTTGAGAAAAAATGTGTCAAAAAGTTTGCTTTCTGTATTAAAGATACTTGAAGTAAGTACAGACATTCTAAATTAATTGTTAAAAATTAAGGAAGAGTTGCAAGTATAGAGGCTGGTCAATTTTAGGTGAGAATTTAAAAAGAGATGTAAGAAATGCCCAAAGTTGCAAGCCGTTCTTTAAAAATCATCAGCAACTTTTGGATATAGCTTCGTTTGATAGGTAGCAACGTTTTTGTTAAATATATAAAAAGTATATATATATTATATATAAAAATAGTATCGAAATGCTTGTTGTTACATGTTAAAGCTTACATTCCGTAATAGTAGTTCGAATCGATGTTAAAACGTATTGAGAAAAAAAATTATCATCAGAATCCAAAAATATTGTATACATTT
The DNA here is from genome assembly GCA_948473465.1 of Lithophane ornitopus. Lineage (NCBI taxonomy): Eukaryota > Metazoa > Arthropoda > Insecta > Lepidoptera > Noctuidae > Lithophane > Lithophane ornitopus. The sequence continues at coordinate 5,051,615 of OX419642.1, read as the reverse complement.
ATAAAAGTTTTATAGAAATTAGTGTATTTATAGGTGTACCACGTAGCTTGTTGTTATAGATGTTAGAGAGTTCAATGTTCATAATAATTAGTTGCAAGAAACAAGATATGTTGAAAAAGAGAAATTAACAAAAAAAAAACATTTAACCAATTTTACTTAAACAAATCCTCTAACTGAGCTTCAAAAACCGATTTTAGTGGAAAAATGTCAAGAAAACATAAATGTTAAGATGTAATTAAATAGATTTAGAGATTTAAAATAAATCAGACGGTTAGCGACACCGATACTTAAGGGAACGAATATATTAGTCACTTTTACTTGTAAATAAGCAGAATTGCGTCAGTAGACTCGGTAAAAAATACCGGTTCCTTATAAGTAATAGTTATGTGCTGTTAAAAAATCTTTCGACATAAGTATCGATGTAACTGGCCCAGAATTGACACTAGTAACATGACATACATCAATCCTCAGTCTTAAAGCAAATCAATGAAATACTTATTAAAATGTGCCAGTAATAATAAATCAATAGAAAAAAAAAACTTTAAAAAATCCTAAAAATCAGTCGGTTCGTTGTTTAGTAAAATAATAGCTGAAAACTATATTTTTTACTCTCGTGTTTATGCGAAGATAAATGTCTATTTTAATGGGGTAAAAGAAACCTCGGTAACGCTTTTTCAATTATTTTTGCTATGCATTTTTATATATTATGTTGATTTGACTAAATGTACGCTAACGCTTTATTAGTTAGGTGACCACTAAATCCTTTTTCTCGACATGAAAGTTTTTTTTACAAAAAAGTGATCACTAATGACACTTAGTGCTAAACAATTGCAGTTCTACTGACCCCATTTAAAAAACGAACGTTCAGAAAAATCGAAATTCTCGAGAATTAGAACAACGATTAATTTCAGCCCTTTTTTAAAACAAAAGCATATCCAGGTATTGGTAGGGAAGTAAAAATTAAAAAAAAATATTGTAAGTATAAAAGAAAGGTCAAAATGAGAGGAATTATTCTAATAAATGTACATAAAATAGGAAAATTGTATTGATTGTCGTCATGCAAAGTTTGAGCTAATAACGAAACGTATTTCATTAAAATATACATAAAATATTTAAAGAAATATTTTTGCATCTTCCGATTACTACCTCTTTTTTGCTTGATCTATATTTTTTACTGTTGATTAGCAGAATATTTTTGAACTCTAATAATTACGAAAAAATATTTTTCCTTAGAAAATACTGCGGTTATATTTTTTATGAATACGCCAGTTGTTTGACGTAAATAAATAATATTTCTAATTAATATAAATTAAATCAATCAAATAATTATACTTACACTTCTTGGTAAAATTCTGAAATATTTTATGCAAATTATATAATAATAGTATTATAAAATATTTGTGTCAAATAACTGGTTCATTCCGCCTATAACTAAGCTTTTCGATTTCAAAATCATTGTGATGTACAATTATAACATATCAATCATTTTTTATTTTCAAAGCCTTGAAGGAATATATATTTTGGTGAAATGTTCTAAAAAAAACTATCTAGATTAACACTGCGCACATATAAATTATTTTTTATCTATATACAGGAATCCTCAAATTATAATCTCTTATAAAACTATGAGAAACACAAATTGCTAATCTTGTTACCATTTTTTTTTAACAAATACGTCATCTTTGAATTCTAACGTTTACGAAAAATTCCAGAATTATGATAAATTTACGATTTTTTTGTAATATTAACTAAGTTTTGTAGAAGTTACCGCCAAATTGGTGACGCACGCATTTATTTTTAATTAATAAAATCATATAACATTAATATATTTGAATGTTATCATGTAATCGCAAATAACATAGTAATGTGGCCGAGAAAATGAGTTACATTGCAAAATATGTAATATTTCGCGCGCTTTAGTCATCCGCCATATTAAAATTTGTCGTGACGCTTCGGGTTTGGTTCGTAAAAGTTCGGCTCAAACGATGTAACTTATAATCGCGGTCTGTGTCTATTCTGTGCAATATAAATGTTATAAAATTAGGAAAAATGTGATTTTAAAAATATAGTTGATTATATTTTATCGTATAGTTAAAAAAATAATAACGTTTTAAAATATATGTAATATCATGTAATGTTAAGGAATCAGTGTTTAGATTAGATGAAGAAGTTAAAACATGTATTTATAGACTGTTACGTTTAAAAAATAAGGATGTATTCGCTTCGAAAACATTATTTTTTATTTCTTTAATTTTTTTTAATGCGTAGATGTCATTGTTGTGAATTTCTTTTTGTCTTTTTTTATGTTTTTCATTATTAATTAAGGTTTTTAGGTGTACGGTTCATTAAATTTATTATATTATACACGTATTATAAAGTGTTGACAATCATTAATGTATTGTGTATTTATTAATTGTAATTAAATTCATTATTCCCGAATAAAATATTGAGTTAATTACTGGTGGTTACTCACTTGGATTTCTAATCAATACGTAATATCCAACTGTTGGACATTGTTATAATTTTTATTTTATTTCGTAGTGTTTTATTTTTTTATTCTAATGTATAAGTCGTCTTATTTTTTCCTTTTGTAACGCGTAACTATTTCCAACCGCTCCTGCCACAACCGTACGTTTTTTGTGTATTTCATCTCTCAGGTCAACCTCGGAGGTTGTCGGCTTCTTAACTGGACTTTCCCGTGGGAGCCTGTATAAATGAAAGCCTCCAGACAGGGCTTAAAACTTAAAAGCTAAGCGACTACAGGGCTCCCTTTGGGTAGAGGCCGAGGTACGAACCTCGGTTTAGGGCGTCACTGAGGGAGATTAGCAAGGGACAGGCCGGATCGGATTCAATCATCTAGAACATTCTATAAGCTTCCTTATAAACAGACGAAACATTAGCCGTCTCACTTCCGTCAACCGAGCTGCGCACCGCATTCATTAAACAATTTATACGAAACTTCTATCTTCGGCCTGAACCCTATTGCTTCTGTATAAAGCACATATTAGTGTAAATTTTAAAGTATTATTTTTTCCTCTTAATTATTGTGAGATGTTACTTACTTTGGGCTTATTTTATTTTTATTTTGCCAGCCTACTGTTGCACAACTGGTCAATGGCCTCCCCCAAATCCAGGAACTCTTTTCCCGTCCCACCTCGAACCAGCCTTCGCGGTACAAGTCCATGTCCGGTACACATCTCGCCTTATTTTCTAGATATTTTATTTCAAGTCCAAAAATGACAGCAATGTCTACAGTAAACTCAGGGTTTCAGGAATGGATGAGGGGAAAAATGAAAATCACAATGTAGAAATTTTGTATTTTTTATTGAATAACTTTTCTATTTATATTTATGTTATCAATATCACAAAACATTATAATTAGGTAGGTATTCAAGTAAAAAAGCCGATAACTTCTAAAAACAAAACACACTGGTGGAAAAATTTACAAAAATCTTTTTTTTTTAGAAAACAAAATTTTATTGCGTTAAAGCGTTTTTTTTTTTTGTTTTTTTCTACATTTTCCCAGCAGCGCGAAATCACAAACAGCGTTCCATACATTTTTGTGTCAACAAACGCTTTCTATAGTCGCACGATGACTAAACCAACTGTTATCAGATTCATTTGTAAAGTTAATAAAGAACAGGAAATAGAAATCTACTTTTGAACTCTTTTGTGACTCGGCCACAACAAAAACGTGCTTACAAACCACGAAAATATGTTCTGCATGACTGATTTACTAAAAACTGATACAAATCAAGGTTCATTTAGTTAGATTTTACCGACAAGGCAAGAAAAAATAGCATTTTCACATAAAAATAGTAATAAAATCATAAATTTAATTAACATTTCGTGGTCAAAACTTATTCCAGTCAAACAGAACAGTTATACAAAATTTGGTATATTTAAGGAATATTTTGAGACCAATTTCATACGTTTTATCGATAAAAAACGTATCCCGGGCATTTTACTTTCCCATCTCTATAAAAATAACCAGCCAATGAGATTCTAGCATTTGAATTATCGCTTGGTACTTGACCAATCACGTTGTGTTATTGTCTAAGACGCTAGTGTTGTCTGTTAATGTAAAATGCCCTGACTTCTGGTAACTTCTTAAGACTTCTTTGCTTCTTCCTCTTTCTTCTCCCCTTCTGGGGCAGGAGTGGGGAGTTCAGGGTACTCCAGTTTGACACCTTCTTCGCAAGTGAAGATCGGACAGCAGCCGGGGAATGGCGCGGTCTTGTTGGTCTTGTCTGAAAAAGGAAAGATTAAGATATAAATATAACTGCTTTATTCTCTGATGTTAAAGGCATTGTTTCTGATGACATTATCAGTATTTTTGTATTACCATTCATCAGTCGTATTATGCAGGAATAGAATATAGGGGCTTTGAATAACACAACAAATGATTATTAATTAATATAATAAAGCTGAAGAGTTTGTTTTTTTGTTTGAACGCGGTAATGTCTGAAACTTCCAGTCGGATTTAAAAAAAATCTTTAAGTATTGGATAGCCTAATTCTTGAGGTCGGCTATAGGCTATTTAACATCACGTTACGAGTCTTGGGAGTCGAGCAAAAAGAAAAAATGCTTAGCGAAAACGAAGTTATAGCGCGGGCGGGCGATGCGATGCGACGCGGTGGGTCGCATCGCATCGCCCGGTAGTGATCCTTATAAATGGGAATAAACACTGGGTTTTGGCCAAAAAAGATCGGTGTGATCATAAATTTTCTTCTTTTAGTTTTAGGATCACTTAATAGGATCAAGGATCACCTAAGAAACCGGACCGAAATCCACCACGAAGGCCCAGTGCGGGTTAGTGGACGCCACATTTGTTTTGTTCTCTAGGGTATGTCAGTTTCCACAAGACAGTTTCCTTCATCGTTTTTAGAGCAGCGGTGATGACATAAATTACACAAAGCCTCCTAACAGTCTCAAGGTCTGTGTCTCAGCAGGTCGTAGGCATGGTATGCGCCCTCACGCCCCTAATCGCCCCCGCAGGAGACGCCCTGGGCGTCGGGAATCCCAGGCGGATATCCGGCCACCGCACCGTAGGCGGCGGACGGCGAGCAATGGGTAGCTCGCCGTCCGATAAGGACCAGGCCCGGGTCGATGGCGCGTCGTGTTCCACGCGCGCCTCAAAGAGATGTCAGCACACTTGACGGGGTCCGTTATGACCGATTCCTGCTAAGGTTGCGGGAAAGTCCGAAAGGGATACCGGGACCTTGGCAACAGGCAACTGAAGGAACACGGGTGGGTTTTAGTCAGTAAAAGTCTGACACACCCTCCCGCTCCGCCCAGTGCGGGAGAAGCAATTTAATGATTTCCCAAACTAAAAAAAATGCAGTGGGATCGTAATAGGCTAATTATGCTAAAAGTATGCCTGCCTAGCTACGAAGCTACAATTCGTAAATCGAGGCAGCTATCACTTGGCCAACACTGTTAACCATCCAAAATGGGGATGGGTTGGATCAACCAACATTCACCATCTCTTACCAGTGTCAAGTTTGCACTTAGGGTTGGCCAATGGCAGTGGGCCGCAGTCCTCAACCAGCTCCAACAGCCTGGGGGGCTGGTCCTCGCTGACGACGCAGGTGCTGCGACCACAGAAGGGTGCTAAGTCCCAGGTGTTGCCGGGCTCGACGGTCGCACAGCGGGTGGATGCGAAGCACATTCCGGGAAAGTCTGGAAAGATGAAAGATTTTTTTTTGAGTATTTTTGGTAGAATTTTTTTTTATTTTTTTATTCAAAAACATTATTTTTTTTACAAAATTTTAAAATTATTTTCGCTGTTTTGTGTTGGAATCACACCTTGAAAATTATTAAAAACGTTAATGTTGCCGAAAATGAGCAAGTTAAGTACCTACCAAATATTTAAAAATCTATGGTTCTAAGAAAACGCTTATGTAAGAGGTCAAATTCCTAAGTATTTGATCTATCGAATAATTTTGTTTATCATTCAAACATTGACATATGAGTCTTACGTCATTGAAACAAAACATACCTCAACAACCACAAATATTTGAACCATGTACCAGCTAGTAAGAGGCTACTTTCTAACACTTGCACTAGAGAGCTATGATTTCTAAATGTAATGAGTTTCGTCTATAATACCTAAGAAATATCTTGTAAGTCCATGTATGGAATTTTATATGTAATGACAATTTAAATCTCTTGCTTTTATTATTTGAATCTGGGCACTAAGCTCCGCTCGGGTGAAAACAGAGAAAACGAATTTTCCCAGATATGAGATCTAGCTAGATCGATTTTTCGCCTCCGTAAACCCCTTTATTGTAACTTTCATCGCGTGCCGTTTTCGAGAGCGTAATTAATTACAAATATTTAATTTTTTAAACAAATTTTGCTTATATAAATGTATTGGATAGAATAGGATGTATACAGTTTTGTGGATATAGTGTCGCGCGCAAAATAATTACAACAAAAAAGCCAACTTTGTTTTGCCGGTGTGCGTGACAGCTACGTCATGCACTCGCGCCACGTCATTGTGCTGTCAACTGTCATTGTGCTGTCAACTGTCATTGTGCTTTTCTAGTGTGCCTGTTTGAATTTGAATATTAGAACGTCATTGGAGATGTTGAGCGAGAATACTTTTTGACGGGAACCTTATTGGCTATGTTCTTCAGAAAGATAAGGTGCGTGGTAGTTGCAACCGGCGTGCGTGTTTGACCAGTGCCCTGTTTATAAAGTTACAAGTCTACACGTTCACAGTTACCCAGAATGATAATTTTTCGTTAAATTCATAGCTCATCTCCATATTCATAATCAGTTTTAATGTTCCCACTGCTAAGACACAGGCATAAGGTCATCTCTCTCTTTTGACCACATTTAAAAAAAGAAAATCGAATTTAAAAATTTTTGCGGTACTAAGCACGACACTTGTAAACTTGTAAGACGGAGTAGAGAGTCGCCGGAAACTCTCAGGATTTGCTATGATTTTCTACAAGTTGTAACTTACAAAGAACTATTTGGTAAACAAAATCATGAATAAAAGTGTAAAAATATAAGTACTTGTGAACTAAATAATGACACTTGTAACATGTAATTTACACGTGTAGTTTTTTTTATAATAATGAATTTTACTACAGGAAAAATGCTTGTTGCAAGGCTTGTAAGTTTTGATAAACAGGGCACAGATGTATGAACGTAAAAGAAGTATGTAAGGAGCATAGCAGATGGAGTTCTATAGTTTCTGCCTACCCCCATGAGAAGAAGACATGAGTTTATGAATGTTTAACAGCATTGTTCTTTCATAATCACACACTAAAACTAGGTAACCACATAAAAATTCACTTCGCGATTTCAATGATGTTCACACAAGCGAACAAAAATGCGTAAAGCGCTATTCATTTGTTTCTATTTGTATGGAAAATTCACAGGCGCCCGTCATTTTTGTGGCAACAACCAACAATTTGGCGTTTTGTAAAATTCTTCGCGTATATGGATCACGGCCAATGCGTGTGAATGTATGTCGGTGTATTGTATTGTATGTACAATGTGTTGTGAAAGGCTTTGCTGCAAATGGAAACTTTTGTTAACGGTATCCTGGAGCGTTGTCTATAAAGCTTGGTCCTATTTATTTAAGACTAGCTTCCGCCCGCGGCTTCTCCTGCGTGGTATGTCGATAAAAAGTGGCCTAGGTCCTTCCCCAGGATGCCATCTATTTCCTTGCCAAATCTAGGTGAGTAGGTACATAAAATAATATGGTAATTGTTACGTTGTGATTGGATAACCAAAATAGCAACTATTAAAGTTTTCATGATATGAAATTGGATTATAGGTACATCAATATTTGCTTAGAGGTTCATGCACATGACATACGTCAGTCACGTCAACGTCAAGTCGCCGATCAGTCACGTCAAAAAATATAGTTACGTACACTCGCGACAATCTAAGAAGTCCGTTTTGACTTTTCGTTCTCGTAATAAAACGTTATGCCTTGAGAATCAGTTTTAAGCAATGTAGATTTAAGTCGTCGATTACAAAGTCTCTAAGTTTGTTTAATCGATATGTCTCGAGAATCAGTATATCAGAAACTATTTTTTTTTTCATCGCTACACAAAGGATTTTTATAGCTGTCAAAACGGACTTCTTAGATAGTCGCGAGTCTAGAAGTTGTTGGCTACACACATCACATCAGTCACGTCACTACCGGCGCGTCTCAGTCGACGTTGCGTCACCGGAAAGTCAAAACTTGTATTGCTACAAACGAAACATGGACATAGAAAAATTGATTGAGTGACTATGACTGACTGACTGACTGACTCACTGACTATCTGTTGACGTGACTGATCGGCGAATTGACGTTGACGTAACTAACGTTTGTGCATGAACCTTAACAGTCGTTGAGACCGTATTCAACATGTTACTATGTCGAAAATTTTCACGCATCGCTCGACAAAATCTTAAAATAGACAAGTGACATTCTAGGTCATTCGAATTTTAAAACAATGCCCCAAATTTTGTCTGTTTCCTTATTAAACATGAATAGCCTTTTGTCTCATATTTTCGTACTATGTTGTTGTCATTTTGTAACTGTGAATCATTTTAATAGGTTGAATGCGGTCCTATTGTCATCGTGCTAAGTGAATAAGGAAACATTTTTTTTTGTTTTTTTTTTTTACATTTTTGAATGCAAAAGTTTCATAATAATCAAGTTGATTGGTACGGTGATAAGTGACTATATACACTATTTGCTAAAATAAAAATCTTTAGTCGTGAGTTCAAAAACTTGTTTTTTATATTTTTTACAAGCTTAATGTTGGCTTGTTTCTAGTTTATTACTTAGCTTAGGTGTAAAATCGTGTATACCACCAATAGTAAAGCATATTAAAATGTCACTTAAATAAACATCCTAAAAAAACACTTCACGTTATCACATTTTTAATGATGATTTTTTATGATTTACATTTTTTATGCCCAACTGGGCATGCTATTTATCTCGATCTCGACCTACCTTTGGCCACAGACTAAGAAAATTCCCAAAAATGCCTTTTTATTAATGACCAATTCTAGATCTATCTACAACGTAAAATGATTACCAATGATATAAATGAATAACAAGCTTGCATTTAGTGCAGACGAAAGGCTCTAAGACATTAAAAGTGAAAGTTCCTCATACATCTAGTCTAGATTGTCGATGTGGGACGAAGTAGGGCTGCCTCATCAAGAACCAGACCTATTGCAATGCAACACAGTGTAAAATTGCTTAACCATAATTAATTATTGGTAACTAGACGACAGATATTTCAACACCCCAGGAAGACAATAGTGCTATTCTGTAAAGTTCACTGCAAGTGAGCGCACACAATTCGAAAGCGAACTCATTTGTTTTTAAAGTTAATCATCGCGGATTCACAACGTGACAGCGTTCGAATTTTGAAGTGACTTTTAAACATTAAAACAATTCAACCACATTCAAAATGGCGGCTGGGACAGGCTGGATGACAAAGGTGTTCTAGCGCAATTTAAGATAAGTTTATGCCCAGCAATGGGCTAAGTTCTCCTCCATCCATCAATTCATCACTTTTTTAGTCACACACGTTGCATCTTACATCAATCTTAATATTTCTGAGAATATTAGTTCACCTGTAATTAGCTACTATGAGTGTAAGCCCAAGGCTATTGTTACCTATACTTAACTATAATATAAACAGAAACTTTATTAATAAACTATACTCCATTTGAAATACGATAAGACGTATAGATAAGCCTTTTTTACATTCCGTTCAACCGATTTTGAATTCTATTGCGTTGGTGGCATGACAAATGGCGGCGGCAGTAGATAGTTGGTATTGTGTAACTTTTTTTGCTTTTAATGCTATCCATATGGCAACATCATAGATGTCAAAATCGGTTGAACGGGCTGTAAAAGGGTTTGTTTTAATGTCTAATCTTATTTCAAATGGGGTATAGCTTCGAGAAATTGCTTGTATTAACATAAAATATATCGTATGACACTCGACAATACTGTAGCTTCCGATTAGTGATAGAATTTTCGGAATTGGATCAGTAGTTCTGAAGATTACCCCCTTCATATACAAACTCACAAATATTATCTCTTAATTATATTAGTATAGATATAAATTAATTAAACCTCATCTTCACTGAAACTGTTTTATTTATATCTGTGCCTATATTCACGTCACTCGTCAAATCCAATATGGCAGACACATGACATTTCTTTCTTCGGACGTGACAACCTTGTTTCTGTCTGTACCAGTTAATCCAACGATGGATTAACTGTTGCAATCGTTGCGTAAGTTAAGTCGACTCGTGATACATTTTTAGTATCCTTTTTTGAGAAGCCTATTGCAATATGCAATAAGTTATGTGTCAGACTGTTACGTACTTTGGCTTTTGAATTTAGATTAGAGAACGGCTGGATTTTTGAACATGGATGGAGCGTACATTTTTGAATATGGAATACGGAACGTACATTTTTGTTTATGGCTTTTATATCCGTCGATAACGAACGTGGAATTCTAGAAGGGGGATTTTGAATATGGATTTGGGATTGTGACATGCATTTACATCCCCTTTTAAATTGGTTTTATCATTCATTCTTATACAAAATCTATGCCCCATGTGCCACCCGCTTGAAATCATTGGTCCTATATTTATCAGACATACTTTTTAGTGTATCTATTTAATAGTTATGTAAACACTATCACATGCACGTCAGCAGTGAGGTCGCTGTCACTAATGTCAACTGTCAGTTTACCAAGAATGGCGGGACCTGCACAGGAGGCTTAGTGTGGTGATAAGCCAGTGTAGTGATATAACCAGCATAAATACGGGATGAAGAGGATTCTTCACTATAAAAACATAAATAAACCTCACTAGGTAGGTACATCAATCACACTCGATCAAATAAATTATGTAAGTAACTACATAATATAATCATTCCATTCACTATCTTAAATCGTCTTCAAAACCGCAAATTGCGACCACTGACAAGACTTCACTATTAACTCCATCACTTAATTATTTAGCGTGTAACATGTACAAACAAGACCTAAAAACATTGCTTTTAGCATCAGCAAAACTTTGGCCAGGAAGTGTTAAGTGAACTTATCCAGCCGTAGTAGACTTGTTGATTGCAATAAGTGCCTAGTTGATAAGTTCAAGACTCCAATCATGTAACACGCAAACATACATAACTGGCGAAATAATTTTCTCATAATAATTTATTGACATTTATTTTTAAATGTCGCAGCATCATGCTGAGGTAGTAGCCTTTTGGCCTCGTTCAGGATTTTCTGCTTTTATTTTAATTTTACTTTGTTTTTTTTATTTTTATTTATGTTTCTACGAGTGTTTTTATTTTCATATATACTTTTTCTTTCTCTCTTTCATAACATTTGACATAATGTCAAATGTCGAATCAGAAAACGATTTTGAAATAACTACTTTCAGGATTTCCGCTTATTTCGTTACAAGTTGCATAAAGATTATTTCCTTAATTCTCAATAGGTTACTGTGGTTTTAACAACCGGTAACAGTGAAAGGCAGGAAGGTTTAGTCGCGACAATCGCTGCTAAATGTCACTGAAGATCGGATTCATTTCCTAGGAGAAAGTTTGCGTGACCTAGGTTTTGTAGTTGTTCAGGCGAAACGTGTATTCGATCGTGGTGAATAGGATTTGGTTAAAATGGAAGCCCATGTGGCTATGCTATTCTGTAAAGTTCACATGAAACCTCACTCAAGTGAGCGCACACAATTCAAAGCGAACTCATTTGTTTTTAAAAGTTAATCATTGCGGATTCACAACGAGTCACCGTTCGTTCGAATTTCAAATTAATGTATACATAAAAAAAGAAAAAAAATACACAAAACGTAACATTATAAAATATCAATTTAATTTTTTTGTCAACGGAACTCATTCTATTTATAAACCTGACAGCGGGTTGACATCTGTCACCACGAATAAAAAACAAAATGTCAATTGAAATGTCACTTCCTTTGTTACTTAACCCGCTTTTGCCTTGGCCTTGCTCGAATTGAATTAAGTAGCAAATAGTGCAAGTTGCATTCAGATTAAATGTCTTCCCTTCTAATTCTAAATGGTAAGGTTAGTAATAAGTACTCAATTAACATTGATACATTATGTGTGTTAAGGAAAACTAGGCGTGAAAAGGCGTTGAGTGTAAGTGGCGTTGATAGCAAACCTAAGGTAGGACGCCCTCAGGCGACGATCTTCGCAGGGTGGCTGGCAGCGGCAAGATGAGAGTTACCGAGAATCGAGCAGAATGGCGTGCAATTGGAGAGGCCTATGTCCAGCAGTGGACTGCTATAGGCTCATGATGATGAGGGGTGAAAAAGAAGGTTATTGGTTAAATCCTCTACCACCTTGCTTTTGGCTTATATTTCTAGTTCGATTCCCGGCTCGGGCAAAGTGTTATTATGTTTTTCCATCTGGAATTTCTCAGTACCAGCTCAGAGTCTGGATTTGTGCCCGTTTGATGGCAATAGGCTCGCCCCCCTATTACATGGGACTTAAACATAACTGGCGAAATGTGGGTGTACTAGAGGTACACCTCTACCTAACCCTTTGGGGATTATAGGCGTGATGTTATGATACGTAATTCCAATTTATTTCACTTATTACCCGTCGTCGTTCAAACCTCAAATGTCAAACTATCAGAATATAAATCATAATTTATGTTGTTATTTAGTAATATCTCTACTGCTGACATTTTGAGATGGATTATCACAAAACTTTATTGCCAACGGCGAGAATTTGAGGTAAGGACTTTTATTTATATCTGCATTAATTTAGTAGAACATCACGCTACCTATATTCCGTGACTGGGCAGGCAGAGATGTTAAGAACACCCACATTGTACCAATAAAATGTTTAAGTCTCATTTATACTCTCGACAATCTAAGAAGTCCGTTTTGACGTTTCGTTCTCGTACTTGTAATAAAACGTTATGCCTTGAGAATCAGTTTTAAGCATTGTAGATAAGTCGTTGATTACAAACTCTCTAAGTATTTTTAATCTATATGTCTCGAGAATCAATATATTATATAAGAAACCAATTTTTTTTCTTCGCTACCCAAAGTATTTTTATAGCTGTCAAAACGGACTTCTTAGATTGTCGCGAGTCTAATAGGGGCCGAGCCTATTTCCATCAACACAAATTCAGACTCTAGGCTGCTGCATGGAGATAGATATTCAGACATTTTGCATGCTATAACTATTCATAATTTAAACTATTTTTCTTAATTCTTTCAACTCGCGTTTTCTTACAAAATACAGACCTCAAAGTTTTTACGTAATTCACAACGTGCTGCTTCATGGATAGTTTAAAAATCTCTTTCGTAATTATTCAGCATCTTAATCTCATTGTAATTCTAATGGCGGCAGGTGACATCATTTTGGTGCGTGTCCATTCAACGGTTAAAGTGTTACGCAAAAAAATGTTCTTGGTCTTTCGAGATGCAACAGCGTAAAAGATTTAGCTGAGCTGTTGCAGGGTTGCATAAAAAATTGGTCAGTCATCAGTGACTTGAGGCTGGTTTCGTAAACATGTGTGCACTTAGTGAGGTGTAGTTTGATTGTAAATGCGTGTGAGCGTGTATGCACAGAGCGGAGGTATAGTTTTGGCATGCTTCACTGCATTGTTCGCAGCGCTCTGTTTTGGTTTTTTATTTGGTCTGAGAGTTACTTAATATTATTCTGTTTAATTCTGCTGATGTATGTTGTAAAGTTAAATAAACCGACCTCGTTAATCCAAGCTGCATACTTTAACTACATCAACAGAGCCCTAGCAGAATTCTAGATACTTTCAAGGTCTAAGCCGTTCACTTTTGAATGATTTTGTTTATTATGAGTCAACGTGTTTTTATTATCATTACACCTTAAGGTCACCAGGAAATGAGCTGGAGTTAAATAATGAAACTGTTTCGTTACACTTCTAGGAAAGTGGAAAAAAACGGTTTAAAAGATACGAATCGATTTTAACGAGTTTTTTTAAAAGAAATAGTCTAATTTGACATTTAATAGACTAATTAGTGTTTTTTTCAATTTGACGTTTGACATTTGCACCTGTCATTTTATTCGACGAGATTAAAAAACAGACTTTAGCTTTATATTTCTGACTGACCGGCTCCTTGATTCTCCGGAATGGGCATTCCAAAGCGTAGTAGCTCCATGGACACTCTTTTAAATTATATTGTTACAGAGTTGCGAATTATTTATTCATTTGTTTATTTATGTAGCTGTTACTCATGTTTTTATCACCTTATGTAATGTTATGTAAATATACATAATCATTCTTGTCGTCAAATGAACATTTCTCTTGTTTGTTTGGTAAATATTTATCATACTTTCTAAATCTATACAAAAGCACAGCTGGCCACAAAAGCATATAACTAAAGGATAATATCAGCAAAAGGTAATATTTAATAGGTACTTGTGATACTGCCTAACATAACATAACATCACGTCTGTATTCCCCGTAGGGTTAAGCAGAGGTGTATCTATCACATTTCGCCAATTATGTTTTTACATTTGGGGCGACCCTATTGCCTTCTACCAGGCACCGGGGCAGTCTGGCAACGATACTTCCTAATTCATCTGGTAAAATTCGAAGCCTATGATAAAAGCATAACAGCCATTTCTGCCAGAGGCATGACTTAAAAAAAAACACATTCATTAACCTCTTGACGACCCAACTAGTTAAAGATTTACCTCATAATAAATCAGTCAGTCATTTTAATGATTCTTACTCATAAATAATGTTAGGTAGGTATTCGCGCAACACAGTTACTTTAAACAAAAACTATATTATCATTTTGGTACATGGAAACTTTAAAATTACATATAATTATAGTTATAAAATAAAATCATTTCTCACTCAGGTCATGTAACTCGTTATAATAAGACACAAAAAGATAAATTTTGCGTTTCGCTTCGCGACCAGTTTTGGTGCCCAAAAAAGTCCGTGCATTTTAGGGTTATCGATTTTATGAAGTTTTTTTTAAATTATTTTTATGTCGATCAAACTGCTAAAAAGGAACATGGAATGATGTATATTGCCTTTTTCTTATTACAAAAAGCTGAACCTGTCTGCTTTATCAATCATTAAGTTTCGCGATTAAATTGGAGTTTGTTAGTTGATAACTTTGTTGATATTTTGACGTTGAACTGGAATTACTGGAAACTATTATAGCTGATTAGATGATTTTCATGAAGTTATTTCAAAAACTTTTGAACGACAACCCTATCTAAAGTTCACCGCCCTATTTTAAAAAGGGCCGTTATTTCAACAGAAACAATAAACAAGAAACAATTATGGCCATTCGATTTTCAAAAAACCAACCATCTTGAATTTCTTTCATAACAATGAACTTTTGAAAATGGAATCATTGCGTCGCCTTTTTTATTTTAAATGGCTTTAGTAAAAGTGTGACCAATACTGGCATTTGTTCGAAATCCATAGACAATAGAAAATTATTGTGATGTTATTAAATAAGCGTGATGACCACTTTCCAGTTTAGTCAAACAAATATTGAGAAAGAAAGTGCGAGTACATGGCGACTACTGAAGACGAATATTTATTATGTTTTGTAAAAAAACCTTTCACAAATAATTCGTTCCGCTTTTCGTTCAACTTTCACAAATTGACAATCAATCGCCAAGTTAGGTACTTGTAATCATAGAAAATAATTATAGACAAAATGGATGACTTAACAATGATATCCTAATCCTAACTTGTATATTATTATAAATACGTAAGTGATTTTTTTTGTTACGCTTTCACGCCTTAACAGATTTTGATGAAATTTGGCACATGGGTAGACCAAGATCTGGGTTAGGATATTCCCAAGGGATCGAGACTTATGCGGGTGAATCCGCGGGGCGCAGCTAGTCAAAATATAATAGTTTCATTCCTTCACTGCGTTGATGTGTTTGTGTTCTTTGACCGTATATAGAACTTAGTAGGTCCCATATAAACTATACCCCACGGTACACTATTAGCTTTTATTTAAATCGACGGGCGATATAAATTCCTATAAATTAACAGTTTTGTTTTTTCAATAAAAATTAATTAAATTAATAATCATAGGATGCATCTTATTCAAGTCATCAAAATTATAATTCTAAAATGATACCCGCATCATTAAATAAAATAGTTTGATTTTATAAGTAAGTATATCGTTCAATCAACCGAAGAATATTTTTGTTCTATTTTCAAACACTAAGTAGGAAATTAATAAAGATTTGTTTTAATAATCATTTATTTTGATTTTTCTTTCTTTTGTTTTTTCTTTTTTATATATTTTATTCTTTCTTTTGTTTTTTAATTTTTATATATTTTATTCTTTCATTTGTTTTTTTAATTTTTATATATTTTATTCTTTCTTTTGTTTTTTCATTTTTATATATTTTATTCTTTCTTTTGTTTTTTCTTTTTTATATATTTTTTTCTTTCTTTTTCTCTTTCAGTGCTGTCAAAACTGGTCCCAACCTTCTGACTGGCAGGTCTTGCGCAAGAAAAGAAAAGGTAAGCTGACAATTTTAAATAATTTTAATAAAAATATTGTCCATAGCAACTGTTATTCAATGAATATATTTTGTTTTTATTCCCGCATTACATGGGATTCAAACAACTGACAGAATTATGGATGTGCCATACCCAAAGGAGGGCAAAGAAAAGATGGGTGAATCGTTTGAGGATTTGTGTGATAAGAATGATAACGTAACGGTTGACAGGGAAGAATTGAAGAAGAAAACGTGGTACGTGAACCCAAGTAACATGGGACAAGGGCAATAAGATGATGATGATACACCTCTGGCTACCTCCTGGGGCGAAACACGCGTGATGTTATATTACGAAAAGGCATTAACTATATCATAAATAATAGTTTATCGCCTAGATCGCGGCATATGGAAGAATATATAAATGAAAGTGGATTGCGCTAGCGCAGTGAAATCGTAAATATTAGTAGCAATGCGCCAGGAATACAGCAATCATCTCACAATTAAAATTTTTAGGCCATAACTATTAGTTCAGAAGTTTTAGTGTGGTTATAATATTGGGTAGCCATCTTCTCTTCAACTGACAAAAGGAGTATATGCATTCAAAGAGTATTTTATTTGTCATTCCGCTATCACCACGAAAATTTAGAGTCAAAGAATTATTTGATCTGATCTGCGAAAGAGAACGCCATGTACAGTCGAAAAAATTGAATTCTGACCCACCATAAGCTTATTTTCGTACAGACATTCAAATACAATTAGGTCGACATTCGCGTAAATATACATTTCCTTGGTAACGAATTTGTCATCTGCCATCTTTGTTATTTGAAGGTTTCAAACGATTTATCGTCAAACTGGGTCATGATTCACTTAGCCTGACTGTACATTTGGCTATGGCTAACAAAACGAACGGTTTACTAAATCACTAGTTATTTAACTAAATCCAAGCTAACTTGTCATACAAGTTGGGTGTTTAGTAAAGTTAGTTTTTTCGATCGGTAAAAAGATTAAACAGCCAGGCGTTGTATCGGGGTTCGCTTAGGTTGCTCCGAAGTCTGAAATACCTAAAATCTGAATGATTGGTCCTAACCATCCTCTTCTCAAGAAAAATTACAGTAGGTACAGTCGAACAAGCTATTGGGTATACAGGCAGATAACTAGCAACTACTTTTGTGAACAATTTTGTGAGTGTTTTCAGTATTCATTAATCCTTTCAGTGTAGCGGAAAATGAATATATTTTGCCAGTATACCAAATATCTTGTTCTACTGTACATACTTAACTGTGTAAAACTAATATTATCAGAAAAATAAACATAAAAATTTAAATAAACTCAAATACCAATGCCACTAATCGCCATCCGACTAGCAAACGTTACCGACAGAATCCATTACAAAACATCCGACACATTGCGACAAAATTCTATTATGAGGTTAACAGCAGGAATCCTGCTTACGACACTTCCCTTCAGCATAATGATATTACTATGCAATGATAACTGAAGGGCACTTGAGCAATCGAAGGAAGTGTCATTAAAGTTAGCTTGGAACTTGGATTGGAACCAGTGAGCGCACACAATTCGAAAGCGAACTCATTTGTTTTTAAAGTAAATCATCGTGGATTCAACGAGACAGCGTTCGAATTTCAAAGTGATGTTTAGGGTTGCCATGATATTACTTATTAAGGCGTATTCGTAGACAAAGTGACATTCTATCAGCGATAACGATGATGGACAAGGCAAAAATATATGGGACTGACATAAGCTATCGAAAAGCATAAATAAATTCCGTTGAAAATCTTTGTAGATATACGAAACGCTTCTGAAGCGATTGTCACTTGTCGACGACATGTGTATGGCTATGGAGCGCGACAGCGATATCGCTTATCTGAATAGGCTTCTATGTATGTAGAAAGATGAAACTAGGTATAAAATTATATCATAATGCCAGGAAATCTTGTTATGCTCTAATAACGACGTTGAATGATCTGATAATATCATACTGTGATAGTATCAGCTTGCAAAACGTTGTGATTATGGCAATACTGGTAACGATGGTTGAGACATAGGACAGTAGCATAGTTCTTTGGTAATTAAGCTTTGCAAATACACACATGCAACTGTTATACGTGCTTACAGCCATTAGCTAATCCAATTTACCATCACCTGATATAAAAAATTACCCTTCTAAACTTTAAAAGGCGCTTTAGACCAATCAATCTGCCTAGCCTTTTCCCAACTATGTTGGGGCCGGCTTCCAGTCTAATCCAGCTGAATACCAGTATTTTACATGGAGCTACTGCCTATCTGACCTCCACAACCCACTAACTGGGTAATACGATACCCCTTGGTAAGAGTGGTTGTCAGACACTCGGGCTTCTGACGACCCGTAACGGCTGTCAAAGATCCACGTTTGACAGCCGGGACCAACGGCTTAACGTGCTTTCCGGGGCACGGAGGAGTCTCAGTATGTAAAGATGGTCACCTATCCACGGACTAACCCCGGCAGGCGTAGCTTAACCTGATTGATCGACCCTTGCGGCTGTTACTACGTGGCTACGAGCTCGTCCTAAAAGGTGCTTTAGACCATCGAACTGAATAACTTCTCCTATGGGACCAATTTTAAAATCGCGAAAAAAAAAAACTACTTTCCCATGTATTTTAGAACAGTACGTACGTATTAAAATTTACTAAGGAACATCGAAATTTTCGATTGATCGGGAACCACTTTAATGCTAAACCTTTCAGTCTAACTAAATCGTGACTGAACCACAAACTCGTTAGTCAAGACTATAGTTAGATCAAATTATAGATTAATATGCTACAATCTGCAATAGGCGTGGCTGATCTAGATTTTAAATGTCAGTTCAGAGTTCAGAACGGTACTTATGACTAAGTCATAGTGGATAGGGCTGAGAAAGATGGAATAAACATAAAACTAAATACAGGAGAAAGCAATAAAACAGTTATGATGAAAGTTAATTAAGGCATAAAAAACCCTGCAAGAAATCGACACGTTTTTCACCTCTCAACGAGGCATCCCCAGACCAGACGCGAACCAGAACACAACGTGATGCCACACCGAGCACTGGACGCAGAGTCAAAAGTGGCTCTGCCTCCAGTGCTCGCTCGCTCTTTTTTATGACTCTTGAGAATTAGTTAAGCAGAATAGGTTACTAAATACATCTACGTCTATAGTACCTTAGCTATGACGAATATAATTGATATAAAACTCATGAATGCAAATAAGCTACTTAAAAGAATTATAGATAAGGTTGATGTTATGATTACAGAAGACAACGAAATAGGAAAGTATATCATACAATTTTGAGGAAGTCAAAGTATAGAAACAAACAGACTGATTTATTAAGCAAGCCAAGAAATTTAGATTGAGAGATAAAAGGAAAGATTGTAACAATAGTTCCACTTTCCATACTTAAAATAAAGATGACAGTTACGATAATTCCTAACTTTACTATAGTATTTTGTGAGCAGGGTTCAGAGATGCAAATGGCAGTCGGTTTATGGAAAATACTGATGTTCAGCACCTTGATAGTCTAAGAGCCGACTCTAAAACATTTTAGAAAAACCTAGATGATAATTATGTCAAAGATAATTTGAAGATTCTTCATAAGAGACAATTGAATGACTTTATTATGTATCTATATATCATCCTGTCATTATTCATTTGTGTAAAGAACGGCATTTCAATTTCTACCAGCATCTCTTTCTGCCGTCATATTATCAATGTTTGCTTCTATAATAACCTCATCTTTAACATAAATAAACACCTTTAATTCTTTATTAAATAATAGTGTCACGGTCAAAATGCTTATTATTATTTACTTTTTTGTCATTCCGGTTATGCCTCAGAGATTTTCTTACACTCCTTGACCTAGTAACTTTATTTTTATGTAATAATGTATTTTTGGTTAAACCTTTATGTTGGTATCTTTGTTATTTCCTCTTGTAGTATTAAAAGGTTATGTAAGGTTTTTTATTTGTTTTAATCATCAAGGAGTTTTGTGTTATTTCGGGGTTGGGTTTTTAAATTCATTTTTGGTCAAAATTTTGCTAACTTTCTTAATATCTTTATCGTGGGTTCGGTCAAGTTTCCTTACTTTTATATTACAATTCTACTGCTTTCACCTAAATTGAGACTATAGACAGTCCTAGAACATATTACCCATTATTATTATCTAAAAATATGGTGATGATTTTCACTGCTACAGGTTTTGTGGGTGGCTAGATACTACATAAAGTGAGCATTAATATTTCATCAACATCATTACCCATAGTCTTAGTTCAGACACCGCTGGGCATATTCCTCTTTGCTTGTGCCAATATGGATATTATTGGGTATTAAGCGTGGGCGCTTCAGTGCCAGTTTTAACCAGGTTCAACAATGTAATTCCTGTAGCAATCTGACATTACAGGCCCAAATACGAGTAATCCAATATGTTACCCAAAAAATTGAATCAGGAACTGTAGTTTACACGCAATATAACAATAAACTGGTTATAAAACCCGACTGTTCATCAATTTCTCTGTTAAATCATTTACTGTGACTGCTGTGGTTATTAGGGCTGGCAGTATATTTTTTCTTTTAAGTAATGTTGGATAGAGTCCACTTCCTCTCACAGCGAGGTGGCCTATCCCAGCAGTGGGGAACGTTATAGGCAGATTATGCTATGCTTTACTAGAATATTGTAATCGTTTTCTTGAACGTTAAATAACAATAAAATCGTATTTTTTACAAAAATATATTTCGTTTTTCTGTTAATAAATTTCATGGCAAGTGATTTAGTTGGCTTTTATTATTTTAAAGGTAGAAATTACAGTTGAAATTACAATTTAGTTTTATCAAATTCGTCAGTCTTTTAGTAACCAGTAAAGTGATAAATCCAAAAAAAAAAAAACACATGCATGATTATTTAATTAATAAAACATTCTAAAAACTCATTGCAGCTTGACAATAAAAAAAAACTATTTTTCGATTCCAATTATATAAATAAAATGGTTAATTCTCGAAGATTCGTAATGTCATTTAATTCTGTGTGTTGGCAGCCCTGTCCTACCAACTGGGCCGTTACCGCCATCTGTTGCATCATCGTGACACTTTTTTCACTCCAAATACACACGCAACTATAAAACACGACGATTAACTAATTAATGTAGTTTTATTAATTATTATATTTTCGTAATAAAACATGGAAAAAAACATGCTGTAATGATATAACGCTATGTTAAGGAAATTACTGTCGTTTATTATTTTTATTATTACGGATATTTAATAATATCCGTAACTAAAAAGAAAAGAAAAAAACAATAGAAACATCTAGGGTTCAATAAGTTTATTTTTAAATGATTTAAAAAATAAATTTACTTTATGTGTTATTCTAACTAGGTATCACAAAAAGTTATTATTTTATTTGGAATTTTTAATGCAAATCTTTAACAACAAAATTGTACCTAATTTATGTTTAACAATTTCTAATTATGATCGATTATTATTATTATTTATTTTATCACACAATAGTTACCGATAATAATGATGACAGGAGATTTTCAGTGGAACAATCCTTTGATGAAAATACAATAACAAATCAATGAGAATATTATACCTACTAGGATCATTAGATTACAATAGTAGTACAATATGTTTACTTTTAAAATTTCACTATTATGAAA
Source organism: Lithophane ornitopus (assembly GCA_948473465.1). Taxonomy (NCBI): domain Eukaryota; kingdom Metazoa; phylum Arthropoda; class Insecta; order Lepidoptera; family Noctuidae; genus Lithophane; species Lithophane ornitopus. Next base: position 5,029,423 of record OX419642.1, on the reverse strand, counting down.
ATATTTCTCTTTGTTCAAAGGAACTATGGAACGTGACTTATTCGAAGATTGGCAAATGAAAGTACTTATTTACGTACGTACTTAGGTACGTATAATATTATTAGTAAAATTTAACTAAGAGTATTCCCAATACTCATACTCGTATAATCCTAATTTAGTGCCATTTGGCACATTTCTATTTGACTATTTTTTTAAAATAAATTATTCGTAAATAATAAGTTAAGTAAAATAAAATTACGAGAAATTATAATAAAAATTATATTTCGTACAATTATTTTAAAATAAGTATTAGTTTTTGTGCTGTGATTTCATTAGCATTTTTTTTTTTACAAAAATCTATGTTAATTGGAAACCCTAGTTTAACTTACACAACAGGCCTACCTACTTATATTTAGTGGGCAACTAATTAAGTCAATGACTTAATCGCTGTAACGGATTACTTAAAACAAGTTGACCGTAACTTAGCGTTCAACTTTTACTATTTACTAGAATGTTCGGCAGTAGCGAATTATTTGGTTCAACTCTTCCAACGAAATGTATGTATTACCTTTCACAAACTGAAGAACCAGTTTTAAAGAGAAAATTCATTTCAAAATTTTTATGTAAAAAATACGCACGACAAATTTGATGACTGCAATTTACTTAAAATGAATTTAAATAAAAATTATTTATCAAGTTTATTCTGTCACTATTTTTGTGTCATTGTCTTGGCCCATATAATAATTGAGGCCCAGGCACAGATTCCAACACATACAGACACCATTTTTATTTTAAAATGACACCCTTATTTCTTTAAAGGGACACGTAGGATTTTCGTACGTCCTTCCAATTTTAAAAATTGTTTTTAATAAGCACTGACCTCTTAACACATCAGCCGGGATCAGTCTCTTGTACGTCGTTGGCCTTTCATCCTCCTTCTTCTCTTCAGCTGCGAAAGCGAGGGCGAAAACGGCGAACGCGACGAAATATTTCATTTTGAACAACAACACCTTACGAATGCCGAAACTCGAAATAAAAAAAATATTTAAAAAAAGAACGATTTGATTTCGCGCGCTTTTTTGACAGTTACGTGTCAACGCCGCACCAAGACTGAGTCAAAGGTTCGAGTTTCCCGCCTTTTTATGCCAACTGACAGGCGGGGAGTGAGCGGCTAAGATGGCTGGCGATTTTTTTTTTCTCATACGTCTCAGGGTTGGCTTTTGTTGTGAAATTTTTATTATTTTTTATGATGTTATCTGTTTTTTGAGACGGCTACCTAACGCCTTATTGGTGCAGGAAGATATCCTGATTTAGATATTGCAAGCTGCAACGGAATGAGTCATAGTTCCAATGACTTGTTTAAGTTGATTGACATTCTTTTCCTTATGATTTTAGACTGTTTGATTATGAATACTTTTGCGTACTTGGAAATTTTATAACACAAAACGAATTCCTGTAATATTGTGGTCATCTAGACTTTCCTCAAGTTGAGATTGTCATGTTTATACAGGTGGTACTTTTGAACAAAGAGTTTTCCAAAATCTCTCAGGTAAGCCGTTTTAGTAGGCAAGTTTTTAATCGCCTCTAAACTTGTATGAAGTAATAGATAACAGTTTGACAGGACTAAACTAAAATTTATCTTCTGTCTTTTTCATAATGAAATAGAAAGAAAAAGATGCACTGAACTTAAATTTAGTTTAGTTTGTGAACAACAGAATCGGCACCATTTTCTACAAGACACGGAATTAACCCGCGAAATACCTGGAAGTACACCCTCCCACGTAAGTTTTGTCATTAAACTGAATAAACCCGAGTAACTATTAGTGTAAACTCTGAATGACTACTGTAATAAATTCTAATCAGTTATTACATGAGTCATAGTCATACACAATATACCTGTTTGAAAAGCAGTCACTAGCCTATACTTCTTGTCTTTCTGTCTGTCAGTCTGTCACCTTTTAATGCCTAAACTACTGAAGCGATCGTTATGAAATTTGACACGTGTAGGTAGCCAAAGAGAAAGTAAAATTGGCCTAGGTCCTTGAGAAGGACTTAGGCCAATTTTCATCTTGTATATTTGTATTTTTTAAACGAAGTTGCGGTCAACAGGTAGTATTTTATATACTTTTGTTTTTAGGTATCACATGCTATTTTAATACGCTTGTTTTGGCTTGCGTGTCCTTATATTTTTTACAACACATGTGCGCAAAAAGAGTATTTTCAAAGCAGACAAATTGTGCGAAAAGTGCCACTTTTTCGCACTAGTGCTTTTTACTTTTCTGTTTTTTTTTTAAATTTTTAAGTCAGTCTTGTGGCCGTCATTGTTTTTGTTTTAAATCATACGTGAGAACGAACTTCGTTCATAGGAGCATAGGAAAAGAGAAGTCATAGGTCTCGAGTTCGAACCCAACACACGCACCTCTGACTTTTCGGATCCATCTGCATATTGTATAATTATCACTTGTTTTCAAAACGGCGAAAGAAAACATCGCGAGGAAACCGGCAGCCTAACATTTCTCGATGGCATGTAAAGCCAAGTCAGAGGCCCATGGGCGGCTTAAAAACTCTGACACCAGGTTAGTTACTAACCACACGGAAAGAAGAAGACCACAAAATAATCATAACATACTTAAACAATGTGTTTTTTTGATATCCCATAACTCTAGGGTTGAAAAATAACCTATGAAAATATATGAATATAATATATGAATATAATTATGAATATAATATATTCATATATTTTCATAGGTTATTTTTTATTTTATTTTTTCTTTTGATTGCAGTTTGTTAATTATATAAATTTTATTTCGTATTTTTTTTTATTTCTCGTGTTTATTTTATGTTTTTGATTTGTATTTTACCCAACCTACGTTTGTGTGTCACTTTTTAATTTGTATTTTGTTCTGTACAACGCCTTAGGATTATTCTTATTCTGTAATGTTGTGCAAGAAAAACTTAAATAAATAAATAAATAAATGAATTATTCTTCAATCATCTTTTTTTTTGTTTTAATTTTTCATACAAAATAATTCGACCAAGTCACGATTATTACTGTAACTTATGTGAAATATGACAACGTTTTCTTAGCTTTAAATATGAATGATTGGTTTGAATAAAAATGAATTACTCTTATTTATCAATGAAACTTAGATACCTGTACACATTATGATTGATTATATCTTCGAAACGATACATTTTTGGACCATCTATTCTAGGAGATTTTGTGTTCTTTTTACTTAAATAATAATTATAACCCTAGAGTTATGGGATATCAAAAACAACACGTTGTATAAGCTTAAAGTTGAAATAAAGCATTTCCAAATTATAGTACACTTTGATTCCTTGAGGAGATAGGTATATTTCGACAGTAGATAATGTTCTAGAGATCTCATATAAAGGCTTGCAGAAAAAATATCCAAATATCGATATTTTTTGTACGATATATCGATATTTTTAGGCAATATTTATTATTTCGATGTATCGATATAAAATATCAAGGATCGAAAATGTTTCAAATACTTACGATAATTATATTTCCAATAGCAACACCGTTGTCGCCACTAACTAAAACCGCTGGAATTCAGAGGTGTAAAAAGTATATACTTACTTATTTTTTTCTCCTAGTTTGGTATACAACTGAACAAAAAACTTGAACTTCATACTTACTTAAAGTAAAAATATTTTTGAAAATTTCTCCGATACCTATATCATTTTTTCCGATATAAGTAGGTCGGCTAAATCGTTTTTTTTTTTTTAATGTTGCTACAATGTATATCGATACTTTTTGCCACTTCTTGCATCCCTACTCATGTAGTATGGCGCAAGCCTATTGCCATTAATCAGTCACAAATCCAGACAGAGAATTACTCAATGAAAAAACCCTTTAGTACTTTGCCTGACCTAGGGATCGAACTGACGAACCCAGGACCTCAGGCATGTGTTTCTGCCAGTGTGGCGGAATAGTTCGAAAGGGATACCGGGACCCTGGCAACAGGCAACTGAAGGAACGCGGGTTGGTTTTAGTCAGTAAAAGTTTGACACGCCCTTCCGCTCCGCCCAGAGCGGGAGAAAACATTTGATGATTTCCCATCGACACAAAAAAAAAAAGGACCTCAGGCCAAACAATCGCGTTAGCGCCCAACGATGCTATCTCTAGAACATTCTCAAAAGCCTTGTCAACAATAGCCCAACGGACGACCCGCGGACGGGCGAGTGAAAGGCCGTGAGTTGGATTCCCATATAGGACTTCTGTTGCAGTATTAAAACGTACCCACTCTTACACACCCTAGCTCAGTTCCTGGGGTGGTCTGGAAGACTTTTCACATAACCTCGCTCCCTAGTTTCCTGGTTGCTAGTGCCGGAACACCACTTCTCGGTTCATTTCCGGGAATTGAGCAGTTTTTTTGGGAGCAAGGAAAATGAAGAATCTCTTAATAAAAGATGTTTTGGGAACATATGTACGTTTGCATACTGCATGTTTTCTACGTTTGCGGAGAGAGTTTGGATTGTATTCACCGTGTTGCTTCAGCACTATACTAAAATAAAAAGTTGACGAACGTTGAGAACTTTGCATGATTGATAAAGCTCCGTTGTAGGATAAAGAATGGGCCGAAAAGTGATAGTTTTTACCCGACTACGGTGAAGCAAAAAGGAGGGTTATGATTTTGACCGGTATGTATGTATGTTCATCTGTTCCCTCATATCTTCTAAACCACTCATCACAATTTGACAAGTGAAGTATCGTTGGAAGCCTCTTGATCGTCCGCTGGTTATAGGCCATGTGACGTCACATTAAATTAAAAATGGCGCCCTCTAGAGGACATAAAGTCAGGAACTTGAAAAAAAAATTGTTTAATCGTACCATGTTAGGTATCAAATGAAAGGGTTTAATGAGCACATTTCAAAAATATATATATTATAACCCCAAAAAGTAATAAAAACTAAAACTAAAAAAAAAAAGTAATAAAAACTAAAACTAAAAAAAAAAAAGTAATAAAAACTAAAACCCAACTACTACTAAAAAGGTATAAACAAGACACCACAGACAGACAAATTAAAAATCCGGAGTCACACGTAATCTGTTCGATTTATGCCCTAACACGTGTGACTCCGGATTTTTAATTTGTCTGTCTGTGGTGTCTTGTTTATACCTTTTTAGTCGTAGTTGGGTTTTAGTTTTTATTAAAATAACTCTGAGCTATTTCTACTTTTTTCAAGATGGTTTTCGCAGCGCCTCCCCAAGACAAGATGCAGTAAGTAATCATCGACGTAATTTGACGTCGGCAGCACATCTGAGATTTTTAAAAACATAGATTAGTTTCCGTAATCGAGCAGTTAACTGTTTAATGTGTTCTTTGAAATTAAGGTTACTGTTACTTTTAATTTGATGTACAGAATGCGTAGTTCACGGCTAAATGATGAGTCTTTTTACACCCTGTATGCTCATCCTCTATTACCTACGTGAAACCGAACATTTAGGGGTTCAATCAATCTGCCTAGCCTTTTCTCAACTATGTTGGGATCGCCTTCTAGTCGAACCGTATGCCAGTACAACCGAGACAGACCCTGAAACAGACCTCCACAACCCAGTTACTGGGTAACACGATACCCCATAAGCAATAAAGATGTATTATGTAATGTGAGTAAATGCTTTATTATGGCTTCTAAGGTTTCTGCCAACCTTGTTTCGGATTAATCGTTAAGACTTACCTATAAATCGATGTTCTAGCACTTTCGCTTGTACATCTTTTCCTCAAGGACTGTACGCGAAAGGCAGACAACAGAAATGGTTTAGAATCAATGACATCTCGATACGCTATAGTATAATAACTATACTCCATTTGAAATAAGATTAGAAAAGACAATGCCATATCGTTTAGCATAGTCTATTCCTAATAATGTAATTATAGTGCTGGCAACACTTGATGTAAAACTCTATCTGGCATTTGTCAATGTCAAAAAATGACAAAAAGTTTGATTTCTCCCGCGAGACACAAGCAACGAAGTATTTTCGTATTTTTGTGAGTTTTGTGTTGTTTGTTACTCTGTTTCTGGACCCCGATTTTTCTACCATTTACGACTACCTTGGCTGTTGAAACTGAGGATAATGTGCTAAAAGTCATTATTTTAATTAATCATAAAATAGTTTATTTCATTATAACGTTCAAATCAGAAGTATCAAGTGGTCAACTTTAAAACTATATTAACTTTGTTTAGTGTGGTTCAGATAGAAAACTAATTATACTATCAAATTCTATATTTATTTTCCTTTTTTAAGAAATATAGTTCATCTTTGTCGCTTCTGGCCGAGTCTTGTGGGAGACCCTGGCATTCTCCTTTAAACAAACCTTATTACAGTCCGTCCAACCGATTTTGACTTCTATTGCGTTGGTGGCACGACAAATGGCAGCTGCAGTAGACAGTTGGTATTGTGTAACCTTTTTTGCTTTTAATACTACCCTTATGCCTACGGTATAGAAGTCAAAATCGGTTGAAAGGACTGTAAAAAGGTTTGTTTAAATTTCTAATCTTATTTCAAATGGAGTATAGCTATTTCTTGCAATTTTGCCCGGCATGCAAACTTCAAATGTTTTTCTAAGTACTTACGCTGTTCTGAGGACAGTATTATTATTTTCTTCTTTCTATGGCATCTTCTGATGGCATTTTTTTTTTGGGTGAGAAATTGTCAAATTACTTCTCCCGCTCTGGGCGGAGCGGGAGGGCGTGTAAGACTCTTACTGACTGAAACCCACCGGGTATCTTCCTTGGAAATTCGCCCAACCAATTTCTAATCATTAAAAAAAAAATAACAAATAAAATCTAAAACCCAACTATGACAAGAAAGTCAATCAATTAAAATGGTATAAACTAAAAAACTAAAAGTCACACGTGTTAATGCATAAATCGAACAGATTACGTGTGACTCCGGATTTTTAATTTGTGTCTTGTTTATACCATTTTAGTTGATTGACTTTCTTGTCGTAGTTGTGTTTTAGATTTTATTCGTTTTTTTTTTTTGGTGTTATATTTTATATATTTTTGAAATGTGCTAATTAAGCCCTTTCATTTGATACATTAGATGAGTAACATGGTATGATTAAATAATATTTGTATTTTAGTTCATGACTTTATGTCCTCTAGAGGGCGCCATTTTAAATTTAATGTGACGTCACATAGCCTATAACCAGCGGACGTTTAAGACGCTTTCAACTATACCTCATTTTTCAAATTGTGATCAGTCGTTTAGAAGATATGAGGGAACAGATGAACATACATACATTAAAACACACATACATACACACATACCGGTCAAAATCATAACCCTCCTTTTTTCTTCTCCGTAGTCGGGTAAAAAAGGCTTGCATTTGTATCGTAGGTTCTTTAGATAAAGTAGAGATAATAATAGCAAGTAATCTATATTTTTTTATAAAGACACCGTCCTAATTAATATCAAGTTACCCTATTAGGTTAGCAGCAATGTAGGTGGAATTTGGAGAAAAATATTCCTGTCTAAGTATTTTGTCTAGACTTCCTTGTAATTAACTACTAAGTTATTCTTAAATACATACCTACTGTCAACCCACTCTTTACCCGACTACGGCGAAGAAAAAAGGAGGGTTATGATTTTGACCGGTATGTATGTATGTATGTAAAAATCCGGAGTCACACGTAATCTGTTCGATTTATGTTCGATTATAATTTAATTTTCGAATATTCAACTCATTTTTGAATAAATCGATAATTGCTTCATATTTTTCAATAAATTCCAAGCGTTATGTCATCGCGGTTCCCTTTCTTTCCTATGCAATCCGACAGTGACCGCGGTTTATCTGTTGACAAAATAAATATTTAAGGGGGCTCCCATACAACAAACGTGTTTTTTTTTGCCGTTTTTATAGATAATGGTACGGAACCCTTCGTGCGCGAGTCCGACTCGCACTTGGCCGGATTTTTTAAATAATTTTTTTATTTAAAAGAAACTCCATGGACACGGAGTTTCTTGCCCGTTATTCTCCATAGGTACCTACTACGCTTTGGAATGGGCAACTAGCTTCATATATGTCCGGTGCTACTCAGAAATTCCTGATATCAAACCCTGATAACATTTTTGTACGACCTGGGAATCGATCCAGGTATAACTCTTTAGCTTACTGTATTTTCCTAGTTGAGTTCATTCATGCTGTTGTTATATTTTTATCGTGAAACGGTTCTTGTTTTTATTATTTTTTATGCTCTGAATGGCAGGCCACGTGATCGTATCCCCTTTATTGTATTGTCCCTGACGAAGAATACGTCATTCAGTGGGTGTCGTTATATACCTCGGTTATATATAGGTCATTTCAAGCGTGTTTTTAACCGAGTTCTTCAAAAGGAGGAGGTTCTCAATTCGTCTGTATGTTTGTTTTTGTTTTGTATGTTTGTTACGCGATTTCTCCGCCAATTATGAATCGATTTTGATGATTCTGCCTGGTAGGTCATTCTTCCGAGGTGGTCCCATATAACTTTTACTAACTTTGCTTGCGTAGTTTTGGAGTTAGGTTCAATATTACGTATTTTTCCAAATTAGTTTATCTAGACGATATCCTGTTTGACTCCTTCACTGTTATTTATATAGCAGGTAGTGGTATTCGGATTTGTGTGGGGTAGGTACCACAACTAAAAAGTGAAAAATAAAAACTTTTTACAAAAAAAAAAACAACCGACTTCCAAAAAAAACACTAAAAAAGTGAAAAATAACTTTAATATCGGAAGTCGGTGGCAAAAAACGGAAATTGAAAAGCAAGACACCGACTTCCGAAATTAAAGTTATTTTTCACTTTTTTTGTGTTTTTTTTGGAAGTCGGTTGTTTTACATAGTTTTTTTTTGCTAAAAAACGGTTTTAGGAAAATAATTGTAGTTTATCTCGACAATGTTTTAATTTAAATCGGTTCAGTAGTTTTAGCGTGAAAACGCGACAGACAGACAGACAGAGTTACTTTCGCATTTATAATATAATATTAGTAAGGAAGATTGATGATGAAGACTATCACTGTTTGTCCACCACACAACGTCAATGAAACGAAATTATTCGAACCGAACGTGACGTCACGGTGGTATGGAGTGTGGTGGACACGCCACCATAGTAAATGTATGTATCGCTACATTGACGCCGTCATCTCTTTCTCGTGGAAAAATGGGAAATATCGGTCTCAGATTTCCAACATAGTAACTTTATCGTCTCACAAATAAATCATTTCGGACTTAGAATGCATAGTGATCTAATAATACACGTAATTTAACCTTGAGGACTTGATCTAGAGTTCTAGACTAATGCGCCTACGCATATTACCTTGTCTTTGTGTCGTTGCTTATGTAATTGATATGTACTGCTTTATTTGTTTATTGTGACCTTTGATTATGAAGTTGATAGCCAAAGATCCACAAGCATAATCAGCCTATAATGTTCCCACTGCTGGGACACAGGCCTCCTCTCTGTGAGATGGAGTGGGCTGTAATCCACCACGCGGGCCCAGTGCGGGTTGGTAGATGTCACATTTTTTCGAATTTTTGGTTCTAGGACATGCCGGTGATCGATGTTTTCCTTCACCGTTTTGACAGCAGTGATGATGAAATAATTCACACAAAATAAAGCGCCTGGCTGGGTTCGAACCCACGACCATTACTCGTAAGTCGGGACAGTGGGTCACCACTGATCCTCAAACTGGTCCACAAATGCAAGGTCACTCAGCGCGCTATGGAGCGGGATATGCTCGGAGTTTCTTAGAAGAATAAAATCAGGAATTAAATTATCCGGAAAAGAACTGGAGTTACCGAAATAGCTTGCAGAGTAAGCAAGCTGAAGTGGCAGTGGGCTGGCCATGTTTGTCGAAGGACCGATGGTCGGTGGAGCAGACGAGTCCTAGAGTGGAGACCGCGTTTCGGCAAGCGTAGTGTGGGACGCCCCCCAGCTAGATGGACCGACGACCTTAAAAAGGTGGCTGGAACAGACTGGATGCGGAAGGCGGAGGATAGGGTGTTGTAGCGCAGCCTGGGAGAGGCCTATATCCAGCAGTGGACTGTGATGTGTTGATTGATTGATATCGTTACCCATGATTTCAGATAAAATTATAAAGATCAATCAATCTGCCTAGCCTTTTCCCAACTATGTTGGGGTCGGCTTCCAGTCTAAATGGATGCAGCTGAATACCAGTATTTTACATGTAGCGACTGCCTATCTGACCTCTACAACCCAGTAACTGGGTAATACGATATCCCTTGGTAAGACTGGATGTCAGACTTTCGGGCTTCTGACGACCCTGTCTAAGATCCACGAATGACAGCTGGGACCAACGGCTTAATGTGCTTTCCGAGGCACGGAGGAGTCTCGGAATGTAAAGATGGTCACTTATCCACGCATCAACCCCGGGAAGCGTAGCTTAATCTGATGGATCGACCCGTGCGGCTGTTATTACTTAAATACGAACTCCTCCAAAAAAATTTAATCTCTTAAAAACTTTTTACAAAAAAAAAAACCGACTTCCAAAAAAAACACTCAAAACTGAAAAATAACTTTAATTTCGGAAGTCGGTGTCTTTGCTTTTTAATTTTCGTTTTTTGCCACCGACTTCCGAAATTAAAGTTATTTTGCAGTTTTGAGTGTTTTTTTTGGAAGTCGTTTTTTTTTTTTGTAAAAAGTTTTTAGTTGTGGTACCTACCCCACACAAATTTGAATACAACTAGCTGATGTAAATAACAGTGAAGGAGTAAATGAGAAAAATACGTAATATTGAAGCTAACTCAAAAACTACGCAAGCAAAGTTAATAAAATTTATATGGGACTACTTCGGAAGCATTACCTACCATACAAAAAAAGAATCATCAAAATCGATTCATAATTGGCGGAGTAATCGCGAAACAAACATACAAAAAAATAAAAAAAAAACACCGACGAATTGAGAACCTCCTCCTTTTTGAAGAAGTCGGTTAAAAATAAACTCACGTCTTCTTCCTATGGGGGTAGGCAGAAACTACAGGACGCCAGCTGCTACGATCCTGACATACCCCGGGGTGCGTGCATTTATATGACCAGAGTAACACACGTACAATTTTAATGCCTTTAATTTTGACGGTTCAACAACATTCATTGCGATTAACGTTGTTGAGCAGACTTGTTTTTGAAATTTTTCATAAATTATTCTTCAAAATCATTCAGATAGATAAATAGATAGAAAAAGATAGAATACTCTTTACTTGTACACCATAAAAAAATACAGATAACTATAACACAATTAAACATAGGATTTTTTATCTTAAATTTTTATTTATTTATTTATTATTTATGTACACACAGTAAAATACAAAGAGATATGTCATAATTATGATATGAGTACAAAGATACGACATAATTATAACATGAGTACAAAGGTACTGCTTATTTCTTAAGAAATTTCTTCCAGCAGACCTGCGAAAGGAGAAATGAGAAATACATTTTTATTCATTTTGTGATTTAACGTGTGTTACGGACATGCGTTGCGAGTATGTAAGATATAATCTCGTAATTTATTTTTTTTGTTTCGTAAACTACATAGTTTGTTACAAATACAAGCACATCATAGCAACAATAAATGCTGCCTTTCTATATTGAGCTCGTAATTATCGACGTCTGAGCGATTATTGATGATACGGTGAAAGTTCACTGCAGTTCAGAATAGCGATCGTCTTGTAATGTCGTCAATAGTAACTTTATTTACCACTCTGCTTAGAATATCTAGACTTCTAGAAAAAATATCGATGTATCGATATTTTTTGTTCGATATACCGATATTTTTTGGCGATATTTATTAATTCGATGTATCGATATAAAATTCAATTATCGAAAATCGATCAAATACAATATACCTATTTCCAATAGCAACACCATTGTCGCCATTGACTAAAACCGCTGGAATTCTGAGCCGTAAAAAGTAGACTTATTTTTCTTCTTTTGATATTTATACTTAATTAATGAAAAACAACGTACTCCTTTGGCAAGACTGGTTGTCAGACTTTCGGGCTTATACCTACCAACGACCTGTAATGACTGTCAAAGATTTATGAATGATAGTAAAGAACGAGAGACAAGGAGCCACTCATCCTATCGTTGATCGGTTTATCCGTGTGGCTGATACCTTCTTAGCCACGAGTCTCTCTATCCAATCAGAGGCCCTAGACAAAGTGATATTCTATCAGCGATTACGGTGATGGAAAAGGCAAAAATGTATAGGACTGACATAGGCTATCGAAAAGCTTATGTCAATCCTGTTGAAAGTCGTTGTAGAAATACGAAACGCTTTCGAAGCGATTGTCACTTGTCTAGGCCCTCTGGCTTCTTACCAAAGACAAAGACAAAGACATTTATTCGTAGGATATATATATGGTATGTACAAAGATGGATAATAAAAATTATAGTCCGAACACATCCGCCACTAAAAGCGGCATACGAATATTTACAATAGGTACCACTTCCCAGCTAAAGCATTAGGAAGTGATGAAGGGTGGGCGTTTAGGAGACTATCTTATGTAATTTTGAAACGGGCTGATTCTCAGCCTAGTTTAAATAAATGACTTTTACATAATCAACCTATAATGTTCCCATTGCTGGGACACAGGCCTCCTCTCTGTGAGAGGGAGCGGGCCGTAATCCACCACGCGGGCCCAGAGCGGGTTGGTAGATGTCACATGTCTTCGAATTTTTGGTTCTAGGACATGCCGGTTTCCTCATGATGTTTTCCTTCACAGTTTTGAGAGCAGTGGCGATGAAATAATTTACACAAAGTAAAGCGCCTGTGAGAGTTCGAACCTACGACCTACAACTCGTAAGTCGTGGCCGTTACCACTTGGCCACCACTGCTCTTGACTTTGGATTTAGAAACAAATCTTTGTTTCCAGTGAAAATCGAACCCGCGACCCGTACCCCAAAAGCCAATTGCTCAGCCAAATGACCTATCACGATGATCAACGTCCTTATAATCAATCAAAAATGTAAGTACCAATTACAAATCATTCTTGTCACCCATCCGATCTGTAACCGGTTTAAACATTGCTTAACATACGCGTTCTGTGTACGAATTTGAGTTACAGACTGGCGACTCGCGACCTACTTGGTCGAAATCTTTAATACATGATCTTGTTCACTTGAGACATCTTTACGATGTATGTGTATAGATAGAGTAAGCAGACATTTTAGCCCTGCCCCACAATGCGTCATTAGGGTTCCGTAATCAACAAGGAACCCTTATAGTTTCGCCATGTCCGTCTGTCCGTCTTTCCGCGGCTTAGCTCAAAGACCGTTGGTACTAGAAAGCTGTAATTTGGTATGGAAATACATATAAACGACGCCGTCAAAGTGGTAAAAAAAATCATAAAAAAGTTTTTTTTTTTGTGGTAAAGTGGGGGTGGTTTTTTTTTCTCGTCAATCCCATAGTGTGGGGTATTTGGGTTGGAAAGGTCCTTTTAAAATAATGTGAGTTTGTTAAAACCATTTTTGGATTCAGATATCCATTTGAGGAATATTAAGTTTTAAAGTGCTAATTATTGTTAGAGCCAAGTGTCCCCCCCCCCCTGCCAGCTAAATGGTTGGGTTTGAATATGTGAAAAAATTCACGGCAGTAGTATATATAACGAAATTAAAAGGAAAACTAAGTTGGTCGATTATTACTCGGTAACTTGTGGAGCCTACGTACCACAAGTTACCGAGTAATAATCGACCAACTTAAATTTGCAGTTGTAAAAACATGTTCTTCCATACATTCTGTATCAGAGAACAAGTTTTTCAACTACAATGTTAAGTTTGTTTTATAAATTCATCCCAACTACGGAACCCTTCATTGTGCATGGTACGATATGCACTTGACCGGTTTTTTTTTGATGAGTCAATAAATAGATCTGCCTAGCCTTTTCCCAACTATGTTGGGGTCGGCTTCAAGTCTAACCGGATGCAGCTGTATACCAGTATTTTACATGGAGCGACTGCCTATCTTTTATATCTATACGATATCCTTTGGTTAGACTGGTTGTCAGACTTTCGGGCTTCTGACGACTCGTATCGACTGTCAAAGATCCACAAATGACAGCCGGGACGAAAGGCTTAACGTGCTTTCCGAGACACGGAGGAGTCTCGATATGTGAAAATGGTCACCCATCCACGGACCAACCCCGGCAAGCGTAGCTTAACCTGATGGATCGACCCGAGCGGCTGTTATTACTTAGCCACGAGCTCCTCGCCTCATTTTTTTTATGAGTAACTACTCAATTCTTCCTCTAGCTTTCTTGTAATCTGGGAGAGTGATTTCGGATCCTTATACACTCTTTTTGCTTCATTCATTCACTTCGTTCATACATCAGTGGGCCTAAAACGGCCACTTTGGCAGAATCATAATAGGATAATATTATGCATCATCATTATTATACATAGTAAAATGTCACAAACTGACAATTCGTAATATTATATCTGCGTACAATTGATATTACGCAATTCATCTGTTTGATAGTTTTGTATGGAGATTCGTAAAATGGTCCAAAAATTATTACAAGTAGTGATGGATTAATTAGCATTCGCATTCAGTGTTAGCGAGTGAATTCTCATTTAGAATTTAGCAATTTAAAAGTAGTTACGAAATTCTGTGAAATGCTAAGTGAATTTATTCGTAATTTTTCATACTATTATACGTCAGAGCGTCGACGCACGCAGCGGTAGATATACTTAAATAGATAATACACGCCAATATGTACGCAATAAATACACGGCAGGAGACGTCCTAAGGCGAACGCACTTTTTAATTCGTATATTAACAAAATTCACATTTTTCATTATTATCAATTGTCGTCTTATTAACTATTAGCAATTAGCATAGTAATAGCAATTATCATGCTATGACTCAAGAATTCACATGCTAATTAAATTAATGCAAAATCGCATTAATTGCCTTTACTAGTTGCAAGCATGGCTGCTATTCGTGGAGTACTGGATGCGTTTTCCGGATCGGGCAAACTGATATTGGACCATTCTTATTATTAGAGAAAGTCGTAATATTGATCGATTTGCGCCCGATGCCATTATGGCATCTGCATAATCAGCCTATAATGTTCCCACTGCTGGGACACAGGCCTCCTCTCTGTGAGTGCGGGTTGGTAGATATCACATATCTTCGAATTTTTGTTTTTAGGCCATGCCGGTTTCCTCACGATGTTTTCCTTCACCGTTTTGGGAGCAGTGGTGATGAAATAATTGACACAAAGTGAAGCGCCTGTCTGGGTTCGAACCTACGACCTACAACCTGTAAGTCACGGTTGTTACCACTGGCCCGCCACTACTCTGGCAATACGCTCGCCCCTTATAAAATTGGACACTTACAAACGGCAATTCCATTCACACAAACTTCTGCTGACCATGTGAAACAAAAGAAGTCGTATTCATAAAAATATAGTTTATTAAATTCCCGTTCGTCCCACCAGTGGGACGACGCCAGTGGGACGAACGGGAATACACGTGCACGAAGGGTTCCGTACCATTATCTATTAAAACAGCAAAAAAATCATGTCTGTTGTATGGGATCCGCCTTTAAACATTTGTTTTATTTTAATTTAATTATTTATTTTTAAAGTGAATATAATAACTAAATATTTTGTGAATATTTCAAGCGTCTACCTGTTGCCGTTATGAATATCGAGCAAAAACAAGCAAAAATATCTCGTTTGTTCTACGGGAGCACCCTTAAATATTTATTTTATTCTGATTTTTAATATTTGTTGAACGGAACAGAAATACATCATCTGTGAAAATTTCAACTATCTAACTATCACGGTTCATGAGATACAGCCTGGTGACAGACGGACGGATAGCGGAGTCTTAGTAATAGCGTCCCGTTATACCCTTTGGGTACGGAACCCTAAAAAACCCGACCTAAATGTCAACCGTACCCTGACACGTTCATTCATTCGTTCAATCGATTGCTTCATGCCGTCATTCATTGTCATTCATTGACCTGTAAAGTTTATTGATGTAAGTTTTTTTTCATTATTCTATTGTTTTAAAAAACGAATTCTTCCAGCTAATTAGCAAATAGAGGTATGCTTTGTCTTGGTTGAGAAATACCAAAATCAAAATATTATATGTTATTATAAACCTACATGGGCACTTATGAAACGTCAGAAGCTAGGTGCACGGTTCCAATTGGTCGTTTCCTATGGATAAGAAACTCGCCTAAGCCGGCAAGAAACTCCACGGTTACTCTTTTAAAAATAATTGGCTGTTACAATATTTTCGAATTAAGGCTCTTACACACTGGCGCGACTTATCGCGCGACGCGACGCCGCTGCATTGTTCGCCGTGAAGTTTTCTCATAAATTGTTTTGTTAAAATTCGCGTCGCGAAGTCGCGCCAGTATGTAAGAGCCTTTACAGTGTTATTAGGTATGGGAGAACAGTGTAGGCCTTTCAACAAGTACCAGGTAAGTACTTAACAAAATAGAAAATTTTCAACAAATCTACTATAGTTATAAGCCTACATCGTTCTCACATTCACAAAATGGAAAAGACAATACAAGAGATAAGTAAGATAATAAAAAAATTGTGACCGGTTGATGGCAAAAGAAACTGGCGGAATGTGGACGTACTTTAGGTACCTACACATCTGCCTACCCCTTCGGAAACTACAGGCGTGGTGTAATAATTATGTTCTTTTTTGGCACCTATTTTGATTTTACCCAGATCCTGGCGCTTAATAGGAAATAGGTTCGGTCTTTTCCCCATACAACAAGTCATAATTCGAGGTTCGGCTCTCGTCTATTTCCTCTTCCAATATTGGACCAATTTGACAGATATTTTATAAATTGAATAAGAAGGATAATTACTGTGCCCCTATGTTTTTCATCAATTTTTTCATTAATAGTGGTTTCATCAGAGGCCTATTGTACAAATTTTTGTAAACAAGCAATTTTGAGCATTTTCTTAGGTTCTAGTGCTTCTACAGATAATGTATCATCAAAACTAAAAACATAGGGGCATAGAAGTAGTTGATATTTATTTTACTGTCAAAAATCATTGCTCTAAGGTCTAATTACCTTACTGACCAGAGAGAAAACAGGCGAGAGCATTTGTATGCAGAGGGGACCGACCCTATTTCCTCCTAAAACGTTGCTATTCCTACTTCAACTTACATGATATTTCCTTTTTTGTTTTACATTGTTATGTAAAGTTTTACAGATTTAAATAATGTATCATTTTTGGACAAAAGCCACATTCTTTCCACTTATGTAATTATGTTGGAACATTTAAATTGTAAATGTGATTTTGTCTTTAAAGCGAAACAATTTTATTGTTTTTTTTTTTACACTTTTAGGCACAGTCTACCGCTCATCAATGGCTCAATGGCTCGCCCAATCGGCTAGCCTGGCGTGGTAAGGAGTTACAATAGATGAAGCTAGTGTAACTAACTTGATTAAGGTACAGTCCATAAAATACTGTCTCAACTAAATTTTGATGATGCGAAGATTCTCTTCAGGTTCATGGCCAAAATACAGGGTGTAAGGGACAGCCCTCCGCAAATTAACAGGGGGCATTCAGCTCCTTATTTTGAATCACCGGAAATTTTCTCAGGAAAATTTCAAATGACAGCCGGTACGGCTTAATGTGATTTCCGAGGCACGGAGGAGTCTCGATACGTGAAAATGGTCATCCACGGACCACGGATCCAGGAAAGCGTAGCTTAACCTGATGGATTGACCCGTGCGGCTATTATTACTTAGCCACGAAGTTCTTCCTATAAAAGATACCGTAATAATAAAATTGGAAGTGACTTTGGTTGTCAATTTGACAAAAGAGTCACACGTGTTAGGGCATAAATCGAACAGATTATTTGTGACTCCGGATTTTTAATTTGTCTGTCTGTGGGGTCTTGTTTATACCTTTTTAGTCGTAGTTGGGTTTTAGTTTTTATTACTTAATTTTTTTGTAAATTCTTTTGGGTTATATAATATAATATATATATTTTTGAAATGTGCTCATTAAGCCCTTTCATATGATACCCAACATGGTACGAATAAACAATTTTTTTTTTTAGTTCCTTACTTTATGTCCTCTAGAGGGCGCCATTTTTAATTTATTGTGACGTTACATAGCCTATAACCAGCGGACAATCAAGACGCTTCCAACGATACATCATTTGTCAAATTGTGATGAGTGCTTTAGAAGATACGAGGGAACAGATGAACATACATACATACATACAAACATACCGGTCAAAATCATAACCCTCCGTTTTTCTTCGCCGTAGTCGGGTAAAAAAAGGTTAGGTTTGGTTAGAACTGTGACCCCCAAAAACGACTAGAATGTACAGAAAAAAATATTTTAGTTAGTGTTAGTTAGTTGGGGTTCTGAATACTGGAAGAGTTTCCATAAACGCCGTGTCGCCGGTGTCCATTATGGGAGCGGTGACATTACTGCCGGCTGGCGAGATTAAAAACATCGGCTGCCGGCAGTAATGTCACTGCCGGTTCCCAATGGCATTATTTTTGGGAGCCGGCGCCGGCAGCGGAGGCGCTCCCAATAAAATTAGATACCTTCACATAGTATGTCACATATTGTCGACACCGTTAAAATGATCGCAGGAAATGACGTTAGCAATTGCGTATGTGTTCCGAAATAATAATATAGGTACAACGCAACTCGTACGCACATACATTTAGGTAAATGACGATTTTGAAATCGACACGCTACTGTGATCATTAATCATTGGATTACAAGCCGTGGCCGTAGGATTTCCTATCTGCAAAAGTGACCCGGCTGTCATTCGTGGATCTTTGACAGTCGTTACGGGTCGTCAGAAGCCCGAAAGTCTGACAACCAGTCTTACCAAGGGGTATCGTATTACCCAGTTACTTGGTTGTGGAGGGCAGATAGGCAGTCGCTCCATGTAAAATACTGGTATTCAGCTGCATCTGGTTAGACTGGAAGCCGATCCCAATATAGTTGGGAAAAGGCTAGGCAGATTGATTTGAGCTTTTATTACTTAGTCCCTCTACAAAACTGCGCGTCGCGTCGCGTCTCTGTGTGAACTGCTAACGCTGAAATGATAACAATTCTCACGATACACAAAAAAAACGGACACTTACAAAATATGTGAAGGACAAATCTAATTAGTGTGGAAAAAGCCTTCTAAGTGTATTAAGAAACTCGAGCTAAATGGTGACGTACCTGCCCCAGTTAAATGATGTTACTAAATAACTGGTTCTGACTGTAAAAACAATGGTTTACTATGTTCATGTTGATAGGGTAGCCAGGTCGGTGGTTTTAGTAAGATATTTGAGTTAATTTTGACTATTAAACTAGTATCTTTCTCTCGTAAGGAGACAGTCAGGATAGCTCATAAACCTGCTGCTAGCTCACAAAAGTGCTGGTAAAAATGGCCAGGCAGGTGGTCCTGGCCTTTTTATTTATATAAATAATAAACTGTTTTTACTTTGTATGCAGAATCAAAAACAAAATATTTTATTTCACATAATCCTACATGGGCACTTATGAAATATCAGAAGCTAGGTGCACGGTTCCAATTGGTCGTTTCGTAAGGAGAAGAGCCGGCAAGAAACTCCACGGTTACTCTTTTAAAAATAATTGGCTGTTACAATATTTGTGAATTACAGTGTTAATGGACAACAAATCTACAGTCCACTAATGCTCACATTCACAAAATATAAAAGAATATCTAAAACAGATATTAAAAATAAAAACCTATTTAAACCAAATGACATGATTGCCATTACAACTGTAACAAGGCACTAGGAGTGAGGCATATTTATCGTCACAGATAGAAATCACAGTTGTTAAAAAATAGCAGATAACAGTTGCTCCTAACGATAAAAAATATCTGTTACTTAAAATCACAGCTCCTCAAGACTGTTACCGCGGGTGTTACTGTTAAAACTTCGGATACGATTTTCGACTTTACCGAAAAGAAATAAAGAAGATATTCAATTGAGATTTAAATACGTATTTATCATCCGTACAAAAATAACAGCCTGTTATTTTATAACAGATAGATACTATTTTCGACTTTAAACCAAAAGAAATAAAAAAGATATTCCATTGAGATTTAAATACGTATTTATCGTCCGTACAAAAATAACGGGCTGCGTATTTATCGTCCGTGCAAAAATAACAGATATTTGGAGCTGTGATTTTTTTGTCACAGTCACAGTGATAACAGATATCGTGTTTAACCTGTTAGAACCCATCTCTACAAGGCACAGAATATGAGAAGAACAGAGTACGAGTTCCTTCGAAGGAATTTCTCGTTGTATAATGTACTCACTCATTTGAACTGATCATCAAGATTAGTCAAATACCCTACTGCCAAGGAGCATTTATTAGATGTCTAGGATTTCTGAGGGGACGGCGCGTACGCAGTCCCCACTACCAAAAATTACGCATCCGAGTTATCCACATTAGGGATAATCGCAGGGGTCAACCCAACCGCAGTGCAATGGGAAGGCCTCGCCCTGGGGGAACCGCCTTCTTGATCACGGTATCCCCTATGCCAGGTAAGTATGAATTCACTTCAAAAACGCGCGAAGGTCGTTCAACGGCGGAGGATCTTGACACCGCGATTCAGAAACGTGACGTAAATGTAAAGCGCCATCTAGTTTGAAACTCGAAACTAAATTGAGCAGCTTTACATAGTACCAGAGGACTTTGAATTTATACTACACACACACTATACCACAATAATAAAATATATTGAGTATATAAAAAAAATATTAAATGGCGCAATTATAGACATAATAAACATAGTGAAACCTAAAAGATTCTAGAGACATTGAACGAGATATTGTTAAAACAAAAACTAATATTCTTTTCAACGTAGAACATTCACGTATCGATAAAGTCAGTACATAAGACTAAATTCAAAGTAATAAAGTATTGTTAGCAAAACCGGTTTGACACAATTGATTGGGGTGTTTGGATGCCACATGACATATGTGAGTCACACATGGGGTGGAAAAAAGAAAATAATATAAACCTTTTTAAATATGCGGATAATGTAGTGGACAGCAATATTGTCAATACTCTTTGTATTATCTTTGTTCTGTTCCAACACATATTGTCACTGTTTATTGTCCCTGAATAAATAAAACTTTTTACAAAAAAAAAACAACCGACTTCCAAAAAAAACACTAAAAAAGTGAAAAATTACTTTAATTTCGGAAGTCGGTGTCTTTGCTTTTCAATTTCCGTTTTTTGCCACCGACTTCCGAAATTAAAGTAATTTTTCACTTTTTTAGTGTCGTTTTGGAAGTCGGTTGTTTTTTTTTTGTAAAAAGTTTTTATTTTTCACTTTTTAGTTGTGGTACCTACCCCACACAAATCCGAATATCACTACCTGCTATGTAAATAACAGTGAAGGAGTCAAACAGGATATCGTCTAGATAAACTAAGTGGGAAAAATACGTAATATTGAAGCTAACTCAAAAATTACGCAAGCAAAGTTAATAAAATTTATATGGGACCACCTCGGAAGCATGACCTACCAAACAAAAAAAGAATCATCAAAATCGATTCATAATTGGCGGAGTAATCGCGTAAAAAACATTTAAAAAAAAATATATACAGACGAATTGAGAACCTCCTCCTTTTTGAAGAAGTCGGTTAAAAATTAAGCAAGCTTTTAATGAACTAAAACGTACTAAATAATGTAGTTCCTTCGTGTGGAGTCAATCCTGGGTGTAGAATCAGATCATGCATCATAAAAAAATGCATTATCTTCTAAACGGAACCAACTTGTAAAAGGATCGTGGGCTGAGTAAAAGGGATAAGTAATGTCTTCAAAACTACAGTGGTTTCATCTGTGGCGGAGCTGGGTGTGTTTTGCCCAGATTCTTTCCACTCCGTAGGATAAGAGCAAGTGGTTTTAATTCAGCTTGCAAGATTTGACTAATACATACATACTAAGTAACTAACAAGGCAAGTTTAAAATAAGCTTGTAAAAAGGCAGCAAAAAAACTGTTTCTGGGGACATACCCCAAAGAACAGTTTCTTTGGGGTGCTGTAACTTGGGCTAACATTATCATTGGACATTGTGATTAGCATGTGACAAGAAAGGAAAAAAATTAGACAAATAAAATATGGATGAATTGTGCGAAAAATTACAATGGCTTAGAAGAAATTGAATTCTGAGATGAAGAGTTATAGAGAAGACGTCAAATTCATTGGGATAAGGTTGCCATGGAAACGCTATCTAATAATGTGTGAGCTCACTATTCTCAGTATTTTTTTTTAAATTTGGATGAATTGTGCGAAAAATTACAATAGCTTAGAAGAAAGTGAATTCTGAAATGAAGAGTGGAGAAGACGTCAAATTCATTGGGTCAGAAAGATGATGATGATGAGGATGATATAGAATGAGGAGCAGTGGCGTGCCTAGGGATCCAAATCAGGGCAAACAGACAGGTTTTTTACGATTAAAAAAAATAGCCAAGTGAGCGATTTACGGATTTTCTATTGTTCATGGTAACACCATTATTATATATTGTTATTTTTATATTTTTATTGATAGGCTTAATTTTGAAGGCAAGCCGGGCTTTTGGGCTTCTATGGAAGGAACGCCACTCCTCATTGAGGAGTATACATTATGTATCAGAAATGTGTGGTCATGATACAGACCATTATCTGTACCACACCATTATTTATGACCACAAATTTCTGACAAACTGTAGAATCTTGCTCCAATATACACAGGAAAAAACTAGGCACAGTGGTCTTATTATTTTCTTGTGGTGAGCGAATAACCTGGTGTCAGAGTTTTAAACCTGCCCATGAGCGTCTGACTTGGCTTCACATGCCGTCGAAAAATATATATCTCAGGCATGCCGTTTTCCTCACGATGTTTTCCTTCACCGTTTTTGAAGCAAGTGATATAATTATATATACGCACATTAATCCGAAAAGTCAGAAGTGCGTGTCTTGGGTTCGAACTCGAGACTTATGACTTGGCAGTCTGACGGTCACACCACTAGGCTATCACTGCTCATGCATACTGGTTATTTTCATGGTAACCCTATCAATGTTTTTCTGCTACATGGTTTACCCAGTCGGTGATTATCATCATATTGCGAATACTTATAACACCATGAATTTACTACATAATGATTAATTGTTTATCTTTACGCCTTGCTTGGTTTACGGGTTAAGGAAAATTACAAGTTCCATGTGGTTTGTTATTGAAAGATACTTTAGTAGTAACATACAGTTGCAAACTCAAAACTCAAAGCATTTATTTAAATGAAACCATTTACAGGCACTTTTGAATTGTCAAGGAGTCGGTCAGTCAGAAATATGAAGCTAGTTGCCCATTCCAAAGCGTAGTAGGTATCTATGGAGAAGAACGGGCAAGAAACTCCATGGGCACTCTTTTAAATCAAAATATTGTTACAATATATTGGTTACATCATTCATAAACCCGAAAGAGATAGGTAGATATCTATGTTTGTTAAGTTGGTACATTTGGAGTTCGCTAGTATTAACAAAGGACCCTACCCAAGCAAAGTGACTTTCTATCAGCGACAACGATGAAATCAATCAATCAACCAACTCAGCCTATCGTAAGTCCACTGCTGGACATAGGCCTCATCCAGCACGGGTCGATCAAAGGTTTAGCTACCCTTGCCACGGTCGGTTCCTAGATGGGTGACTATCCATTACATATGGAGACCTCTCCGACTCTCCGTGTATCAAAAAGCACGTTAAGCCATTGGTCCCGGCTGTCATTCATAGATCTTTGAAATTCGTCAGGAGCCCGTCTTACCAAGGGTTATCGTGTGACCCAGTAACAGGGTTGTGGAGGTCAGATAGGCAGTCGCTCCATGTAAAATACTGGTATTCAGCTGCATCTGTTTAGACTGAAAGCCGATTCCAACATAGTTGGGAAAAGGCTAGGCAGATTGAAGCTACCTACTTAGTAAATAAGTAAGAGAAAGTAGTATTTTTTTAGCAAGAGACGCGGAGAAAAGCTATAGACATCACAAATAAGTACTCGATTCAATGGAACGAAAAATGATTCTTACAACCTCCGACGAAATAAAAAACCAAGACAGAGCCCTGTCAACAGTGACGTGAGGCCGGTTTCATAAACATGTGTGCACATATATTTTGGTGTAGTTTGATTGTAAATGTTTGCGTTTGAGCGTGTATGCACAGAGTGGTGGTGTAGTTTTGGCATGCTTCACTGTATTGTTCGCAGCGCTCTGTCTTGGTTTTTTATTGGGTCTGAGCTTACAATATTCATTTTAACTCACCAGCATCTCTGCTAGAGATGGGTTGTAACAGGTTAAACACGATATCTGTTATCACTGTGATTGTGACAAAAAATCACAGCTCCAAATATCTGTTATTAAATCACAGCCTGTTATTTTTGTACGGACGATAAATACGTATTTAAATCTCAATCGAATATCTTCTTTATTTCATTTGGTTTAAAGTCGAAAATCGTATCTATCTTTAATAAAATAACAGCCTGTTATTTTTATACGGATGATAAATACGTATTTAAATCTCAATTGAATATCTTCTTTATTTCTTTTCGTTAAAGTCGAAAATCGTATCCGAAGTTTTAACAGTAACAGCCGCGGTAACATTCTTGAGGAGCTGTGATTTTAAGTAACAGATATTTTTTATCGTTAGGAGCAACTGTTATCTGCTATTTTTTAATATCTGTGATTTCTATCTGTGACGATAAATATGCCTCACTCCCAATCTCTGCCCACCTTCCAATACTTAACCAACGTAATATGATTTCTCGTTGGTGACACATATTCCTACTGCCGGTAACACCCAAACAGGCTGAACTGGTTTACTGCTGATGTAACGCGAAAACGTACTGACTGCTCAGAGGGCCTAGGCAATCGATGAATCGGTCAAAGTGACAATCGCTTCCAGAGCGTTTCGTATTTCTACAACGACTTTCAACAGAATTGACATAAGCTTTTTGATAGCTTATGTCAGTCCTATACATTTTTGCCTTTTCCATCATCGTTATCGCTCATAGAATGTCACTTTTGGTAAATAATAAAAGTGGTTAGTGTTGGGTGTTGGCTAAATGGGACGTATTTTTTAACCGTCTTTTAAAAGGAGGAGGTCAATTCAGATATATCAATTCAGATGTTTATAATTTTATTTAGGTATATCCGGGCATAACACCGTCATTTATCCACGATTTTGAAAAATTCTTTTTTGATTGAAATGGTATACTTCCAAGATGGCCCCATTGTCATCAAGTAAGGATCTGATGATGGGATCCTGGAGAAATCGAGGGAACTCTTCAAATATTCTAGGCACACCTATAGCGATTTAGGTATAGGAAAGAACGTTGTAAAGAAACGAAACCCATGTTCTGATATCGTCAACAACACAAATATGGTGATCAATGCTCTCTCCGCCTCTCTATGAGAGCCGAGAGGCCTTTGCCCTACATCAGAACAATTACATACACATATAAATAACAGTTAAACTTTATTTTTACATTAATACAAAATGTCCTCTCGCTGAACCTGAAAACGACGAACAATTGATATCGAAACCTATTGTACTGCACAATAGAGTAAGTCATTGTCCTCTATAAGGCACGGAAATGCTGATGTGTGAATTGAGAATTGAGAACCTCCTATTTTTTAAGTCAGTAAAAAAATAAAACGTGAAATTGGGCTATAGCAATTATGCCTTCGTGAGTCATAACAGCCTACAGGGGGCTTAAAACAGTCACTTTGGCAGAATCATAATAGGCAAATATTATACGTAAATCATTGTAAAATGTCACAAACTGACAATTCTTAATATGATCTGCGTGCGATTCTTATTACGAAATAATTCATCTGTTTGACAGTTTTCTATGGAGATTCGTAAATGGTCCACACATAATTGCTTTTGTATCAAATTAGAGGAATTGCTAATGACAGCTGTAAATTCAGGAAATGAATTGTTTTAAGGTGGAAGCACTAAGGTAGCCCGCGAAATTCAAATTTTCTTACGTTTTTTTGCAATTTGCAGGTCAGTATATTAAATATTATTAAATATTTGCGACCGTAACAAATATGGATTTACAGCATTATAATCATTACGACGATTTCATAAAATAGTCATTCAATGCACTTATATGAACTTACAGAGCTGTATTACTGATTATAGTGTTTATAATTCTGTAAATACATATTTGTTACGGTCGCAGATAATATTTTAATCAACATACAACCTGATACTGACCTGCAAATTGCAAAAAACGTAAGAAAATTTGTATTGCGCGGGCTACCTTAGCGCATCCCCCTTAAAAGAGGAATTGTTAATGTGGCCGTTTTAGACCCCCTGGACTGTAGCTCGCCGTCCGATAAGGACCAGGCCCGGGTCGATGGCGCGTCGTGTTCCACGCGCGCCTTAAAGAGATATCAGCACACCTGACGGGGTCCGTTAGGACCGATGCCTGCCAGGGTTGCGGGAATGTCCGAAAGGGATACCGGGACCCTGGCAACAGGAAACACGGGTGGGTTTTAGTCAGTAAAAGTCTGACACGCCCTTCCGCTCCGCCCAGAGCGGGAGAAGTCATTTGATGATTTCCAAACCACAAAAAAAAAACAAAGGCCCCCTGGACTGACACGTTGCTCTAGTGGTCGCGAGCACTACTGCTGAGCATGAGATCCTGGGATCGATTTGGAAATCGGGCAAAGTGTTACTGGGATTTTCCATCAGGGATTTCTGAGTAGTAGCCCAGAGTCTGGATTTGTGCCCGGCTGATGGCAATAGGCTCGCCCCCTATTACATGGGACTTTAATAACTGACGAAATTTGGCTGTAGGTACACCACTGCTGAATATTGAAGAAAATAATAATGGATTCCTGCATCCTCCCAAGTTTAACATGCATGCCAAACATGGACCTTTACTGAAAGAATTAAGAACAAAATCCTATCCTGCCAACATGCGATTGAGAGAAGCATCTTACAAGCTAAAGAGAATACAGAAGACAAGAAACAAAGATATTAGGAAGAAAACAAAAATCACAGATGCTCTGCAGTATAGCTTGAAACAGAAATGGCGATGGGCAGGTCATACAAAGCTAAAAGGTGGACCCTCCGAATAACTAAATGGCGGGGCCCAGTAGGAAAAAAATAAAGTAAGTAATAAAAACTAAAACCCAACTACGACTAAAAAGGTATAAACAAGACACCACAGACAGACAAATTAAAAATCCGGAGTCGCACGTGTTAGGGCATAAATCGAACAGATTACGTGTGACTCCGGATTTTGTTTATACCTTTTTAGTCGTAGTTGGGTTTTAGTATTTATTACTTTTTTTTTTAATTCTTTTGGCGTTATATTATATATTTGAAATGAGCTCATTAAGCCCTTTCATTTGATACCCAACATGGTACGATTAAACAAAAAAAATTGTTTAGTTCCTGACTTCATGTCCTCTAGAGGGCGCCATTTTTAATTTAATGTGACGTCACATAGCCTATAACCAGCGGACAATCAAGACGCTTCCAACGATACCTCACTTGTCAAATTGTGATGAGTGATTTGGAATATATGAGGGAACAGATGAACATACATACATACATAGGTACCGGTCAAAATCATAACCCTCCTTTTTTCTTCGCCATAGTCGGGTAAAGAAGTGTTGGAAGGCAAAGAAAGAGATGGGTAGATGACATCATAGAAACAGCAGGAAAAAACTGGATAAATATTGCTCCGAACAAGGAACAGTGGAAAATGATGGAAGAGGCTCATACCCTTGGGGACCACTAGTATGGAGGAAAAGCTATAACAACTAATGATAAATAACTAACGCCTCTGCTGATCACTTCGGAGATTACAGGCGTGATGTTATGTTATGTTAGTATTTAGGTGTCGTATATTGTTAGTGAAAACTGGCATAACTGTATGCCATACATTTTATTGGGTGACTAAACATCTACGCAGTCATAGAGTATAGTAGGTAAACAATCGATCTCCTAGTGAACGGCTCATTGGCTGCGTGTGGACCGGAATGAGCGAAAGTGAGAGCCCTGATCTGCGCATGCGCAATATATTAGCTGTAGCGCTATGAGTTGGTCTGCATAATGTCTAGTACCATTATAAGAAGATTGGTGACGAAATCAAACTATTGTTTCGATACAATACAGGATGGTACAATACAAAAAAAACTCGTCTCGTTGCGAATCCGCGATGATTTATTTTAAAAACAAATGAGTTCGCTTTCGTATTGTGTGCGCTCACTTGAGTAAGGAGAGCAGTGAACTATACAGAATAGTAATACTACAGAGGTTTTATTCTTTGATCAAACTTCTCAGCTGTTTTAATACATTTTACATGGCGCGTTAATCTATTTCAAAATGGTAGCGATATCGCAACAAGTTAAGAAAGATTGGAAGTTATATATCGCCATATCAAAGATGACGGAAACCGTTCGGCATTAACTATGCCACTTAATTGCTATTCATTCCACTAGGTTGTTAATTAGAAACCAGTAGTGTTACACTGCAAAGTTCACTTGGAACTTCACTCAAGTGAGCGCACACAATTCGAAAGCGAACTCATTTGTTTTTTAAGTAAATCGTCGCGGATTCACAACGAGATACCGTAGAGATCCTTGTAAAACGGTTAGGTTTATGGTTTAGTAAACATGTTAGGATTTGTCGAGAAAATTTCCAATTTGACAGAGCGAGGTGAGCCTATTGCCATCATCATCATCTGCTTAGCTTTTTCCCAACTATGTAGGGTTCGGCTTCCAGTCTAATCGGATGCAGCTTTCCGAAACACGGGAGGAGTTTCGATATGGAAAGATGGTCACACATCCACGGACCAACCCCGGCCAGAGTAGCTTAACTTGATGGATCGACGCGTGCGGCCGTTATTCTTTAGTCACCCTAGCTTCTTTCTTTAGTGAGCCTATTGCCATCGACCGGGCACAAATCCAAGATCCGGACTAGAAATTCCAGATGGAAAAACCACTAACACTGACCGGGAGATTAAACTCAGGACCTCGAGCTCAGCATAGCACCTGTGTCCTCTAGACCAACGAGTCAGGAATGGTACAAAAAACGCGTTGAAGTTTAACATGTAGATCAACAGCCTAATTGCGTAATCAAACGCCAACACCGCCAACTTCGAAACCTCGCCTCGGGAAGCACGCGTTGGTCCCAGTGGCGTAGCAAAGGAGGGGCGGCGGGGACGGGCCGCACCGGGTGTCACCTTTTTTGGGGTGACAAACAAAAACAAAAAAATCGCTAGCACAAAAATTTCTTTTACAGGGAATTATACAAAATATATACATTATTCGGGGATTCCCGCAAAAGAGCCTGACGCTGTCGTGGGGGATTTCAGTAAATTAAAATTAATAAAAAACTATTTGCGGGCAACAATGACCCAATCGCGGCTTAGCAATCTTGGTATATTAGCCATCGAACACGAGGCAATACAAAATATAAATTTCGATGAAGTTATTACTGAGTTTGCAGCTGTCAAAGCTAGAAAGAAGATTGTATAACAATTCCTTTTCTGTCTTAGCTATTATTGGGTTTTGTTATTTCTTCAATATTATATAATAAATGATTCATGTCCTTTATCATATAAAATTTATTGCTTTTTACTTTCAATGGGGTGACACCACCAACTTCCGCACCGGGTGCCATCCAAGGTAGCTACGCCACTGGTTGGTCCTGCGCCTGATCTCTCTCCGGTCATGTCGGATTGCCGTCCCATTGGAGAGTAAGGGAAGAGAGAGTGCACCTGTGTCTGCGCACACACTCCTGCAAACTCAAACTCAAACTCAAAGCATTTATTTCAATTAAACCATTTACAGGCACTTTTGAATTGTCAAGGAGTCAGTCAGTCAGAAATATGAAGCTAGTTGCCCATTCCAAAGCGTAGTAGGTACTTATGGAGAAGAACGGGCAAGAAACTCCATGGACACTCTTTTAAAGCAAAATATTGTTACAATATAATGGTTACATTATTCATGTTGAAATTATACATGTGAGAACAATGTAGAAAGCACGTTAAAAGCGTCCGCAATTATAAAATAAGCACAATTCAAAAATTAAAATAAGCCATGGCAGCTAAGAAATGACCAGTCACAACTGACGGCGCCCGTTCACGAACATGACGCATGGATCAGCACCATTCAGCTCAACCATTTTGAAGGGAGCTAAATGATCCAACACATACGCCACCATCAGCGAGACATTTGAGTGAGCATGACATTCCCAGCCGCCAGGGCACATTCAAGTCAATGAAAGACAAAATACCCGGTAAATGGTAGCTCTATAGTACATAGTACTCACACCCGTGCAATTATATAATACAAAGGAGATGAGTTTATACAATGCAAAGATAGTCTTACAATCTTCAGCAGCTCCAACAGCATTTTCGAATGTTAATTAGTTAGTTGTGGTTGTGGAGCAGGACCAGCATTAAGCCAAGCATTTTTATCAGAGATGTAATCCTCCAACTTATAATATGCCTGCCTACATATTATAAGTGCACTATAATATCTCCCGCGCCGAAGGCTAGTCTCCGTTGAGATTGGCCGCCGTGGTCGAAATACGGTCTGGAGAACTATACAATTGCGTAATACACGATCAATCAGAATTTGAATCAGTTCGAAACAAATGTATTTTCATCCCATCTATTCGAAAAGGACGACTTGGTTCGCCTTTAAGTGCACCCAAAGGTGGTGTTTTCCAAAAGAAACTTCTAACGGGCAGTAATGAGTTTTTAATCCTCTTTATATTATATGTGTGTTAAGTTTTCATAATTGCGAAAATGTCTCAAATGTAAATATGAGTTTTTAGTTGTTTTATTATTAGATACTATTTAATTTCAATTTAGTTGTTACTCTATGTCTTATTAAATAATAATATTACAATAAAATATGAGGCGCCTTTTATTTTCTCATAGTGGGTGATGAAAAGTAGAGTGTATCTCTCGGGTGCAAAACATATTTTTGGCTCGGGCTACGTACTTTGAATCCCTCGCTACGTTCAGGATTCTACTAAAGGTTCCCTCGCTGCGCTCGGGATTCTACTATAGAATCCCTCACTTCGCTCTGGATTCAAAATAGCGCCCTCGCCGTAAAAATATTGTTTTGCTCCCTTATGATACAATCTACTATAGACATTTTGTTTCATAAGTTCGTAAGTTACGTTGTTGAGCAGTTTTTTTTTTTCGAACATGAAACAATGGATTAGACATTTGTTTCAAACCGATTCCAATAAATTCTGATTGATCGTGTATTACGCAATTAGGGTGCAGTTCTACTGCTCTATATTTCTTCCGCTTCATCCAAATACAAGGCTAATAAAAAGATATTAATCCCACATTTTAACCGGAATACGGAAAACGGTGTTTCCGACACAATGACGCATAAAAAACTAGTTCACTGCATTATTACCGGTTTTATTAAACTTAATTATAGTAATCAGCAATGAAATCATGTATGTTTGTTAGTCACTCACTCCGAAACGGTATTGAAATGGATTAAAACATCCAACAAAAGCGGCTCGATCGAAGATTAAGCTACGCTTGCCAAGGTTAGTCCGTGGATGGGTGACCATCCATTATACAATTATCGAGACCCTTCCAAAAACACGTCAAACCGTTGGTCCCGGCTGTCATTTGTAGTAGTCAGAAGCCCGAAAGTCTGACCAATGGCTATGTCGGGTATCTGACCTCCACTACCAAGTAACTGGGTTGTGGAGGTCAGATAGGCAATTGCTCCATGTCAAATACTGGTACTCAGCTGCATCTGGTAAGACTGGAAGCCGACCCCAAAATATTTGGGAAAAGGCTACGCAGATGATGTTAATTTTCTTGCGTATATGTGTAGGTATATTTAATATTTTAGTTAAGACTTCGCATAATCATGTTTTTCTCTTGTTGTTCTCACACACTATTGTCTACATTTCTTTCTCATTTCTCCTTTCGCAGGTCTGCTGGAAGAAATTTCTTAAGAAATAAGCAGTACCTTTGTACTCATATCATAATTATGTCATATCTCTTTGTATTTTACTGTGTGTACATAAATAATAAATAAATAAATGAAGAGACCAGAGAAGGGGCAACGCTGTCTCGTTGTGAATCCGCGATGATTTACTTTAAAAACAAATGAGTTCGCTTTCGAATTGTGTGCGCTCACTTGAGTGAGGTGAGCAGTGAACTTTACAGAATAACTCTGTTCCTACAGGCGAAGACGCTAGTACAACTAGAGTGCGAATATGGCTTAACTAACATTTAGCAAGAGATTAATTAACACATAGTTCCCACCATGCAATATTTTTTATTATTTTATACATGCAAAGACAATTCAGTGAATATCTCGTAACGTTGGAAAAAGTTGTTAATTTTCGTTTGTTGTACAGTTAAGCAACCTTACTTGTTGCTCTAGATTTAATTAGGGTTCCGTATAGCATCTACCTATACAATATGCAATCCATACTTCTATACTATTCTAATCCTGACTAATATTATAAATGCTAGCGTGGGTTTGTTTGTTACGCTTTCACGCTAAAACGGCTGAACGGATTTGGATTGAATTTGGCACAGGGGTAGACCATGACCTGGAATAGAACATAGGATACTTTTATCCCGATATTCTCACGGGATCGATATTTACGGGAATGAAACCGCGAGGCGCAGCTAGTAATATTGTAAATTTGAAAGTAACTGTCCGTCTGTCTGTCTGTATGTTATCTTTTCACGCTTAAATCACTGACCGGATTTCGACAAAATTTGGCAAAGAGATAAATGGCATCCCAGGGAAGGAGTAGACTACTTTTTATCGACATAAAACGCGGGCAAAGCCGTGGGCAGAAGATAGTACAGAATAATTTCGCAATATGTTTTATATCTTTGTTCGTTGTGTGACCATTAAATTGTCCCTGACATCAAGCAATCGACATCATTGTCAAACTTTTATAAGGTTTTATGCTACTTTGACAAATGCTTGCACTGACTGGAAAGGTCCACTCAAATCTGTGTGGTTCTTTCCTCTAAAGACCAAGACCATGGTCCTCAAATGGCCTGACCAAGATTATGTCTGAACTTTAAAAGAGACTGTGACCTCTGAGTTTGTTTCGGCCTTTCTTCTCTGAGTAGTCAGATAGGAAACGCGGACCTCATCTAGTTTATTTAAATATTTTTTAATATGGCGTGTGATCTGTATATTGTGATTCCGATATCCTATTTATTTTATTTAATATTTCAATTTAATTTAATTTTGTATTATTGTGTGTATTTCTCTTTTGTTTTTGTAATTTGCGTGTTTTTTATGCTGAATAAATATTTTTATGCCTTTCTTCCAAATTTTAGCCAAAAATTCGGAAAAGTAGAATCTTAAAGCTTCAGAATGTTTTTTTTTAAAGTCAGCCTGTTAAAACTCACTGAAAAATGTTTTTTTTTTGTAGTTTATTATCTGCCTACATTAAATAGGTAAAACCTAGCCAGCACTTTTGTTCTTAACTATCGAACCCTGAAAAAAAATTCGTGGACCCGGACCCCCATCCAACGAGGACCCCAACCTGTATATTCTGTAAAAATCTCACCGTGAATACTTATACCCCATTTGAAATAAGATTAGACTTTAAAACAAACCCTTTTACAGTCCGTTCAACCGATTTTGACTTCTATACCGTAGACATAAGGATAGCATTAAAAGCAAAAAAAGTTACACAATACCAACTATCTACTGCGGCTGCCATTTGTCATGTCACCAACGCAATAGAATTCAAAATCGGTTGAACGGAATGTAAAAAAGGCTTATCTATACGTCTAATCTTATTTCAAATGGAGTATAGGTGAAGTGAGCTTTGAGTGAACTGTCACTGCCATACAGCATCAGTAGGTATCGATGACAATGACAGCTCACTTCACATAAGTTTTCACGGTGAGATGGCTACAGGATAGCAATGCTGTTTCGTATCCCGTGGACCTCTGGGGGTCCACCTGGACCACTTTGGGAATCACTGTACTAGACTTTCAGTATTACTATTGCAGAAACATATACTTGCTCAATTAACTATTCATTGTAAAGGTCAGATAATAAAACCAATTTATTTGCGATTATTCTGAATCTTATCTCTATGAATGATAATCCAATCACTTTGTGAGCAAATCAGCAAGAACATTGAAACTTCTCTGCTTGGCAATAGTTATACAGGTATTCGTAATCCATTACGCAATCCCTCCGTTCCTCCGAAAGCAAGTTAATCCATAGGCTCCCGGCTGTTATTCGAAGATCTTTGACCGTCGTTACGGGTCGCTAGAACCGTAAATGTCTGACTACCAGTCTTACCAAGAGGTATCGTGTTACCCAGTAACTGGATTGTGGATTCAGATCAGGCAGTCGCTCCATCTAAAATACTGGTATTCAGATACATCCGGTTAGACTGGAAGCTGACCCCAATATAGTTGGGAAAGGTTGGTCAGATGACTTCTCTATTCATCATCGTCACCCCCTTTCTAGCCATGTCATCTTTCTCAGAGTCCATCCATCGTTTCTTTGGTCTTCCCCTACTCTCATACAAAAAACTTTCCTCACGACATTTTCCTCATTCCATCACATGCCGATACCATAACAACTGAATTCGACTTTAACTCGATTTTAAGGCTTTTACGCTAATAGCAAATGGGAAAAGACTACCAAAGGAGGTATCTTCAAAATATTTTATTTCACATAAACCTACATGGGCACTTGTGAAACGTCAGAAGCTAGGTGCACGGTTCCAATTGGTCGTTTCCTATGTAGAAGAGCCGGCAAGAAACTCCACGGTTACTCTTTTAAAAATAATTGGCTTTTACAATATTTTCACATACCAGTGTTAATAGGTATGGGAGGACAGTGTGGGCCTTTCAACAAGTACCAGGTAGGGATAAAATAGAAAATCTAATCTAACTAATATTATAAACGCGAAAGTTTGTAAGTATGGATGGATGGATGGATGTTTGTTATTCTTTCACGTAAAAACTACTGAATGGATTTGGATGAAATTTGGCAAACAGATAGTTTATAACCTGGATTAACACATAGGATACTTTTTATCCCGATATTTCCACGGGATCGAGACTTACGCGGATGAAACCGCGGGGCGCATTAAGTACCATAGAAGTACGATTGCCCGTGCATGGCTCTTGTAATTAGCAAGTACTGCCCACAATTTGTTAATTACTAAAATGTAAGTCTTCTAAAAGATAATGTATAGGTACTAAAAACATAAATATAGGAAGTAACTTAATTGCATATACTGATAGCTTCATCATGTAACTTAGATATGTATCTTTTACTTAACACAACATAAGCTTGTATTCCCCGGATTGGCCAGAGGTGTACCTATAGTACACCCACATTTCGCCAGTTATGTTTAAGCCCCATGTAATAGGGGGCGAGCCTATTGCCATCAACCGGACACAAATCCTCCAGACTCTGGGCTGCCACTGAGAAAGTCCAGATTGAAAAACCCAATAACACTGCCCGACAAATAACACTTTAGCAGACCTGAGGCCCTAGAAAAAGTGACATTCTATCAGCGATAACGATGATGGAAAAGGTAAAAATGTATAGGACTGACATAGGCTATCGAAAAGCTTATGTCAATTCTGTTGAAAGTCATTGTAGAAATACGAAACGCTTTCGAAGCGATTGTCACTTGTCTAGGCCCTCTGGGACCTTACCTCGGCACTGCTCGAGTGACATGTCAAAATTTTGTTCCGTATTTTAAAAATTAGTTTTAATTATTTTTAAGTGTAATTAAGGTGAAATAATATTACTAAATGTGAAATAACTGCATAAATACTAAGGATTTTTGTTTTCTTTCAAATATTCATAGTAAAACATAGTGTTTGGTTGCCCACCGCTACCGGTAACCTAACTCGAACAGCTGATGTTCGACCTGCAGATCTAAACGGGGAGTATTGTTATTTATATTGTTTAATTATCACACAGTCGTATCTTAGACTCTGTAACACGCCTTCATTGATCCCTAGAATAACCATTCTTGGTTGATTTGGCACTCTGCAGTGGTTCCAAGTCGCTTTGTTTACCTTAGTTAATTAAGATAACGAAACTTTAGTGAATTTTTCATAATAATTTTAATAGATTATTGAATTACACAACAACAAGAACGTATTAACGTTTTTTTGCATTATCGTAATGTAAAACAATTTTTTTATTTTAATCTAGACATCCTACCCTCATTAACAAAAGTAAAATCATAAGAAAGAATCAGTGAAACTTTGTGATCTGATCTTATCTGGTTGCTTTAAATTAGATTAAACAGCCTACTTCAATCAATCTGCCTAGCCTTTTTCCCAACTATGTTGGGGTCGGCTTCCAGTCTAACCGGATGCAGCTGAATATCAATATTTTACATGGAGCGACTGCCTATCTGACCTCCACAACCCAGCAACTGGGTAATACGATACCCCTTGATTAAACTGTCAAAGATCCACAAATGACAGCCGGGACCAACGGCTTAGCGTGCTTTCCGAGGCACGGAGGAGTCTCGATATGTGAAAATGGTCACCCATCCACGGACCAACCCCGGCAAGCGTAGCTTAACCTGATGGATTGACCCGAGCGGCTGTTATTACTTAGCCACGAGCTCCTCTAAACAGCCTACCTCATTTCTCTATAAAGCAAAACTCTATAAAAGCAGTTGGCCTTACGAACACTGAACCAAATGTATCAAATACATGGTTATTGTCAAATCCTTGAAGGCGACATAAAGCAACAAAAAAGTTCAGACTTTTTTGCTGTGATTTAACTAGATTATTGTGGAAACATACAGAGCGTTAGAACGGACGGGACCGCTACGTTTCAGTATAGGTAATCTGCCTAGCCTTTTCCCAACTATGTTGGGGTCGACTTCCAGTCGTACCGGATGGGGATAAATACCAGTATTTTACATGGAGCGACTGCCTATCTGACCTCCGCAATTCAGTTACTGAGTAATATGACACCCCTTGGTAAGACAGATTGTCAGACTTTCGGTCTTCTGAATAGAGTGTGACAAAAACCGCTGTTGCGCGTCTTAGCTATGTGCGCGGCAAGACAGGGGGGGGGCAGTGCAGGCTGCTCATTCGTCAACACTCACGGCGTCCCCACCTCGCCGCACATTCCTAAGGCGCGGTACAGCGATCTCAGTCAAACTATACTCGTAACAACTATCAAAGATTTAAAATTAATGACAGTCGGGACCTACGGCATAACGTGCTTTCCGAGGCACGGAGGTTTCAGTTTATGTATTAAAAGAATAATACATGTTTCTCTTTCTATGGTTTTGTAGAGAAGATTTTTAACCGACTTCTTCAAATAGGAGGAGGTTCTCAATTCGCCTGTTTTTTTTTTGTATGAACATCCATACAAAAACAACTCGATTGCTCCGTCAATAATGAATCGATTTTGGTGATTCTTTTTTGTTTGGTAGGTCATGCTTCAGAGGTGGTCCCATATAAATTTAATTAACTTTACTCGCGTAGTTTTGAGTTAGCTTCAATATTACATATTTTTTCCCACTTAGTGTATGTATTATTGTTTGACTCTGTCACTGTTATTTACATAGCAGGTAGTGGTATTCGAGTTTGTGTGGGGTAGGTACCACAACTAAAAAGTGAAAAATAAAAACTTTTTACCAAAAAAACAACCGACTTCCAAAAAAAACATAAAAAGTTTACTTAACTGTTTTAATTGGTAAAAAGTAGAGTTTAACGTAAATGAGGCAAAAGGAGTATGTAAGGATCGTAACGGGTGCCGTTCTGTATAGTTTCTGCCTACCCCCATGGGGAGAAGGCATGAGTTTATTTATGTATCTATTTATGTAGAGTTGACGCCATATTGCTCGATTTTATGATCGAATTATGTGACAAACCGCAATCAATGTATAATTATACCTCTAACGACAAAACAAAGATGGTTATCATTTTATTATTGCATTATTTGTGTGCATGATACATGAATAATCCTAATCCTAACTTAATATTATAAATGCGAAAGTGAGTATGTTTGTTTGTTTGTTACGCTTTCGCGCTAAAACGGCTGAACTGATTTGGATGAAATTTGGCGCGTAGGTAGACCATTATAGTATAGTGGGTTTTTTTTTTTTTTTTTCCTTGGGGCATTCCTCATGGATGTTAAGTCGGACTCCTACCGACTAAAACCCCACTGTTCCTACTTCTACCATGAGTCGGGGGCCCGGGAGATACTTGTGCATTCGCCGCACCCCCGACTGGGTAGACCATGACCTAGAATAGGAAATTAGATACTTTTTATCCGGATATTCCCACGGGATCTAGACTTACGCGGGATAAATGCGAAAGTGAGTTTGTTTGTTTGTTACGCTTTTCCGCTCAAACGGCTGGACGTATTTAGATGAATTTTGGCACAGGGGTAGACCATGACCTAGAATAGGATATAGGATACTTTTTATCCCGATATTCTCACGGGATATAGGCTTACGCAGGTGAAACCGCGGGCGCAGCTAGTATGTTATAAAACGTAGATTAATTTTAAATGGCTTAATTACCAAGTATCCTCTACCTCTCTGCCTCGTTGGTCTAGTGGTCGCAAGCTCTACTGCTGAACATGAGGTCTTGAGTTCAATTCCCAGGTCGGGCAAAGTGTCATTGAGTTTTTCTATCTGGAATTTCTCAGTGGCAGCCTGGAGTCTCGCCCCCTATTACATGGGACTTAAACATAACTGTGTAACGGTGTACTATAGGTACATCTCTGCCCAACCCTTTGGGGAAGGCGCGATGAGTTGTCTTACCAAGTATTTAGCAATTTATTTATGGTCGGCATATTTTTTTTTTTTCTTCCATACTTCTCTATTAGTCTTCTTTATTAGTATTAGTATTCTGAGAGCTCATGGCTAAGTAATCACAGCCGCACGGCTCGATCCATCTGGATAAGCTACGCTTGCCGGGGTTAGTCCGTGGATGGGTGACCATCTTTACACATCGAGACTCCTACGTGCCTCGGGAAGCACGTGAAGCCGTTGCTCCCGGCTGTCATTTGTGGATCTTTAACAGTCGTTACGGGTCGTCAGAAGCCCGAAAGTCTGACAACCAGTCTTGCCAAGGGGTATCGTATTACCCAGTTACTGGGTTGTGGATGACAGATAGGCAGTCGCTCCATGTAAAATACTGGTATTCAGCTGCATCCGGTTAGACTGGAAGCGGACCCTAATATAGTTGGGAAAAGGCTAGGCAGATGATGACTTCTCTATTAGCCGTCATCTCAGTAGTCACCCCCATTCTAGCCATATCATCTTTCACACAGTCCATCCATTGTCGTTTCTTCGTCCTTCCCTACTCTTACAGCCATTCACGAAGTATTTAGTAAATAAACAATATAAAAAACAAAATTATCTCTTTGTTCACAATCATTACTTGAGTGCATCGAATCTGAAAGTATATACAATTTTATATAATTCACTTCGTAATAGCGAAGCAGGCGTGAACTTTATATTTCGACGATTTACAGTTGGGAAATAAAATAATTGCATTATGTACAAAGTTTGAGGGACGATGTCGACGACGATTCTAGAGTTAGTTGGTTTCAAGGTGGATGCGCTAGGGTAGCCCGCGAAATTGTCTTAAGTTTTTTGCAATTTGCAGGTCAGTATCAGGTTGTATGTTGATCTAAATATGATTCGGGGCAGTGACAAATATGGATTTACATAATTATAATCATTAGAATGAAAAGTAGTGGTTTGGTGTCATCTATAATATACTTTTTCTATGGGAACAACTTTGAAATCGCAAAAAAAAAATCTGCTCATCCATACATTTTGTCGATTTAAGTGAACACAAATGTATGGAACAGGGAACCGCTGATTTTTTTTCGCGATTTCGAGGTCGGTCCCATAGAAAAAGTATATTATAGATGACATCAAACCACTGGTTTCAAGGATAACGGTGTCTACCCTAACACCTATTATACCTGTACTTCTTATTCGTCGTTATTATAATTCTGTTTATTCATTTATATATATTGTTTTTCTTTGAATACTTAATTATTATTGCTATAATATTTATTTATTATTATTGCAATTTTCTTAATTATTATTTTATTATTTATTATAATTACTCTCACGCACGCACACACACTCGTATATAATAGAAAGAGACAGAGAGAGAGATAATCGCATCTCCATGCGACTATCTCTTACTCTGTCTCTTTCTTGTCCCCTCCGGCCATAACGCATTTTTCTTACGTGACGATTTCTACCAGTCAACTCCTACCGCAACCGGGGTTAGGAATTTCGTGCCAAAAAAAAACTGTCGCATCAGAGATGCCCACAAAGTATTCCCGTACATTTCCAAACAAAAAGGCTACCAAAAATATACGCCACAGACCTTAACACGGCTTGTGACCTCATTATACACATGACCCGAGTGTGAAGGTCACTAATTATATTGTTCAGAATACAAGGGTGTTCCGCTAAACGAGGCCTCTTTTGTTTCACATAGTTTTTTTTTGCTTAAAAACGGTTTTAGGAAAATAATTGTGTGCGACGTGTGACAATGTAGGTGGAATTCCGTGCATAGCGTGGTCTTTGTCATGTGTTTTTTTTGTTTAATACTAGCTGATGCCCGCGACTTCGCCCGCTTGACAAATTATATACTAACCTAACCTTCCTCGAAAACCACTCTATCCAT
The DNA here is from genome assembly GCA_948473465.1 of Lithophane ornitopus. Taxonomy (NCBI): domain Eukaryota; kingdom Metazoa; phylum Arthropoda; class Insecta; order Lepidoptera; family Noctuidae; genus Lithophane; species Lithophane ornitopus. The sequence continues at coordinate 4,988,738 of OX419642.1, read as the reverse complement.
TGGTGAAAGCAGCATGAAAATCGGTGTAGTTGTTTTTGAGTTTATCGCGAACAGACAGACGAGGCGGAGGAATTTCTTTTATGTAATGATATGGTGACTGGTAATTAAAGTTCGTTTTTAGTTCCCGTAGACTAATTTGACAAGTGCAAATGTCAAACTCCAAATTGAAAAACAAACAAAAATCATTTGAAATGTCAAATTGCGCTCACTTGAGTGAGGTAAGCAGTGAACTTTACAGAACTTGAATACATTGTGCATTCTCTAACTAGATGAAACAATCTTTAACGTTCGTAATGAAATCGAAAGCACCTGAGAATCGCGTGTCAAAACTAACATTAAACCGTTAAAATATTCAAATTGATCTTAAAACTGTTACATTTTGTTACCTAATAATAATTAATTTGAGCAATTTCATAGATTTATGATCTGTAACGAATAGTGCGGAAGAAACTGTGACCACTGTGTCATATGGTGTTGTAATTAATTTTCTAGTTTCTAATGAAATTGAAAACTGCCGTTTTGGGCTATGGTCACAAGAGACAGTTTTTTTTGATGTGGGATATCGTCAAATGTCTTCTCCCGCTCTGGGTGGAGTGGGAGGGCATGTCAGACTTTTACTGACTAAAACCCACCCGTGTTCCTTCAGTTGCCTGTTGTCAAAGGCCCCGGTATCCCTTTCGGACTTTCCGCAGCAAGTGAGACTACTGAGCTTGGGGTCCTGTATTTATTTATCAATTAAAACTTTATGCACAAGTAAAAAATACTGTACAAAGGCGGACTTAATGCCTGAGGCATTTTCTACCAGTCAACCTTAGGGTGATGCAGACAGACATGGCAGGTGCAACATAAGGGATAGATAACTCGAAATAGGATAAATAGTAATACATATCATATCTATTATGTCATATCTGTGTTCCCACCCAAGTAGGACAAAGTATTTTAGAGGTATGAGGAACATGGTGGCAAGTTCCTCATCCTCCATAGAAAAGGGAGGATCCTCTGACCAGAAGGTTTTTGTGTCTGGTGGGGTACACCCGACGGTTGTTGTTAGGTTCCTGCATTGCGTTTCTGTACGTATATGATATTAGCTTTTGCCCGCGGCTTCACCCGCGTGGATGTCGGATATCGTCTCACGAGAACATACTACCGGGATGCTTAAGAAATGCTGGGTTTCCTATACAAACTTTCATCCCCTATAGGATTGTTTGAGAAACAAAAAGTCTTAATTTATATCCTTCCCCAGGATGCCATCAATCTCCTTGCCAAATTTTGTCGAAATCCGTTCAGTGGTTTAGGCGTAAAAAGGTAACACACAGACAGAGTTACTTTCGATTTTATAATATTAAGTATGGATTAATCGCGCGGATAACTCTGCTTGCGCGATGTAGGATTTTCATGACGTTAGGTGCAATGCGTAGATCGTTTCTGTCGTCAGCGTCATAGATATTGCCACAGTATTATTGAGTTTCTCAGTAGCAGCTCGGAGTCTGAATTGTGTACTTACATACATTAGGTATTAACGCCCGTGGCTAAGTAATATCAATATATACCCACACGGGTCGATCCATCAGGTTAAGCTACGCTTGCCGAGGTTGGTCCGTGGTTGGGTGACCATCTTTATATACCGAGACTCCTACGTGCTTCTAAAAGCGCCGTAAGCCTTTGGTCCCGGCTGTCATTCGTGGATCTTTGACAGTCGTTACGGGTCGTCAGAAGCCCGAAAGTCGGACAACCAGTCTTACCAATGGGTATCAGTTACTGGATTGTGGAGGTCAGATAGGCAGTCGCTCCATGTAAAATACTGGTATTCAGCTGCATCCGGTTAGACTGGAAACCGACCCCAACAAAATTGGGAAAAGGCTAGGCAGATTGATAAGGTATTAAGGCGAAACTGGCGACATGGTTTACTAGGCACCTCTGCCGAAGAAACCAGCCGTGAAGTTATGTTATGTTATCCAATCTGTCAATTTCAGTTCGCGATTCAAAGAACACCGTTCTAGAATAATAACCTTTTTACGATGGAAAACCCCCGCTTATGTATGACATAATATTGAACTAAAAATAGATAAAAAATTTGCATACATAGTGCTTTAAATACATAATCAGCCGATCAGAAAAACGCCCAAAAACAAGTTTTTACATAATACTACAGTTTGAGAGTAAATTTTATTTACTTATTCATGTATTTGTTGCTCTCGATACATAGTTAATTATATTGTATAAGTAAAAGAACTTTCATAGTTTGCCATGACAACCATGTAAGCGCCAATCATGCCTCAAACCGACAAACATTTGTTTTATAGACTTAAAAAACGGGATGGCAAAGGGAATCTGCCTAGCCTTTTCCCAACTATGTTGGGGTCGGCTTCGAGTCTAACCGGATGCAGCTGAATACCTGTATTTTACATGGAGCGACTGCCTATCTGATCTCCACAACCTAGTAACTGGGTAACACGATACCCCTTGGTAAGACTGGTTGTCAGACTTTCGGGCTTCTGACGACCCGTAACGACTGTCAAAGATCTATGAATGACAGCCGGGACCAACGGCACGGAGGATTCTCGATATGTACCTAATGGATGGTAACCCATCCACGAACCGACCGCGGTAAGTGTAGCTTAACCTTCAATCGAATCGTACGACTGTCATAATTTCATCACATGACTACCGACATTTTTTCCGATCTGCAGAAATAAGCATTGTGGTAGTATTTTAGGGGTATGAGGAACAGGGTGTAAAGTTCACTCATACTCCATAGAAAAGGGAGGATCCTCCGACCAGACGGGCGTTGTGTCTGGCGGGCAACTGCCCAACGATTGATGTTGGGTACTTGCATATATGTCCACTGCACGGTAAACTTTTATTGCACGCTGCAGGATTTATGTGACGTCAAGATTTTTGTGTGACGTCAGGTCTTTGATGCGTAGTTCGCATGTGGCGATGTAGATACCGCCACAGTGTTTCTCTGGTCCAGTTCGTTCACTAACGACTCTCCCTAGGTGCTATCCGTAGAAAGATTGTTCGAGAACTTGTTTTATCATAACCATACAAACATACACCCTCACGCCATCTTCCCAAGGGGGCAGGCAGAAACTACAGGCTATTTAGTTGTCATTGCTCCATTTTTCATTCTTTTTACCCGACTACGGCGAAGACAAAAGGAGGGTTATGATTTTGATCGGTATGTATGTATGTTCATCTGTTCCCTCATATCTTGTAAACGACTCATCACAATTTGAAAAATGAGGTATCGTTGAAAGCGTCTTGATCGTCCGCTGGTTATAGGCTATGTGACGTCACATTAAATATTATAAAAATGGCGCCCTCTAGAGGACATAAAGTGAGGAAATAAAAATAAAAATATATTTAATCGTACCATGTTGGGTATCAAATGAAAGGGCTTAATGAGCACATTTCAAAAATAGATATATTATAACCCCAAAAGAATTTTAAATAATTAAAGTAATAAAAACTAAAACCCAACTACGACTAAAAAGGTATAAACAAGAGACCACAGACAGACAAATTAAAAATCCGGAGTCACACGTAATATGTTTGATTTATGCCCTAACACGTGTGACTACGGATTTTTAATTTGTCTGTCTGTGGTCTCTTGTTTATACCTTTTTAGTCGTAGTTGGGTTTTAGTTTTTATTACTTTAATTACCTATTGTGGTACAGTAATCGTATTCTAGGTGCATCGTATTCACATGTAATTAATTGTATGTCGATAAAAAGTAGCCTATATCCTTCCCCGGGATACCATCTATCTCCTTGCCAAATTTTATCGAAATCCGTTCAGTGGTTTAGGCGTGAAAAGGTAGCATACAGACAGACAGACAGAGTTACTTTCGAATTTATAATATTAGTATGGAAGTATTGTATACAAAATATTGTTAAGCATTTTTTTAAAGAGTAACGTTGGAGTTTCTTGCCGATTCTTCTCCATACGAAAACTACCTTTTGGGGGGCAACTAGAATCAGTTTTATTTCTTTGTTTTTTACGTTCAAAAGTGCCTTTAATGTTAACAGAACGACACCTGCTACGATCTTACCTTTTGCTTTGTGTGCGTTCATAACCATATCGCGTGGCATTACCTCCTCCAAGCATTACAAGTAGGTATATTATGCAAACCAGATAACTAAGTCATCTACTTCATTACATTATGAACTGGTTTTCCATTATTTATGTTTAGCTGTCATTTTGTAAACGCATGTTATGTTTAGACAATAACTTATAAGTTACTAGCTTTAACCTACGGCTTCGCCCGCATGAAGGTTGGAATTAATCCCACGGAAACACACTACCGGGATAAGAAGTCTATGTCCTAAACTCAAGGCATGGTCTATCCATGTGCTAAATTTCATCGAAATCCGTTCAGCCGTTTGACAGACTTAATTTCGTATTATTATTTTTTTAAAGTACTAGATGGGTCCCGCCGTTTCACCAGCATACGTCGCGATCCCGTGGGAATATCGGGATAAAAAGTATCCTATGTCCTAACCTAGGTCATGGTCTAAACATGTGCCAAATTTCATCGAAATATGTTCAGGCGTTAAGGCATGAAAAGGTAACAGACAAACAGAATTACTTTCGCATTTTTTCATTTTAAAAGTACTAGCTGGGTCCCACCGTTTCACCAGCATAAGTTTCGATCCCGAGGGAATACTGGGATAAAAATTATCCTAGGTCCTAACCTTAGGTCATGGTCTACCCATGTGTCAAATTTCATCCAAATCCGTTCAGCTGTTTTAGCGTGAAAGCGAAACAAACAAACAAACTCACTTTCGCAATAGTTAGGATAGTATAGATGATCTAGTTTGAAAAGTAGCCACGATGTTGCAAAATGTGGGCTATCTTTAGGAAGTGGAGTGACCGACAGACAGACAGACAGACAACGGACAGTATAAAATTATGAAGAAAGAAACATAACTTAACCACACGCTTGTATTCCCGGAAGGTGAACAGAGGTGTATCGTAGACCCACATGTCACCAGTTAGTTTTAAGTCCCCATGTAATAGGAGGTGATCCTTTTACCATAATATCGGTCACAAATTCAGACTCCAGAGTGCTACTGGGAGCCTGCCAGGGTTGCGGGAAAGTCCGAAAGGGATACCGGGACCCTGGCAACAGGCAACTGAAGGAACACGGGTTTTTTTATTGTTTTATTTTTATTTATTTTTTCTTGAAGAATAGTCAAGCGGAATAGGTTACTAAATATATCTACGTCTATTGTATTTTGACTAAAACCCACCCGTGTTCCTTCAGTTGCCAGTTGCCAAGGGTCCCGGGATCCCTTTCGGAATTTCCCGCAACCCTGGTAGTCATCGGCCCTAGCGGACCCCGACGTGGGAATCAAAACAGGACACTCAAACTTGAGATCAATCAATCTGCCTAGCCTTTTCCCAACTATATTGGGGTCGGCATCCAGTCTTACCAGATGCAGCTGAATACCAGTATTTTACATGGAGCAACTGCCTATCTGACCTCCACAACCCAGTAACTGGGTAATACGATACCCCTTGGTAAGACTGGTTGTCAGACTTTCGGGCTTCTGACGACCCGTAACGACTGTCAAAGATCCACGAATGACAGCCTCCAAACAGCCTCAAACTTGAGATCAAAATCCCAAAAGGTACAAGCCAAGTCAGAGGCAACAGCTAGTACAAATAGACGACTCCGTAAGACGTGGAAGTAGTTATGTACTTACAATTCCTTAGCCTATGACCTCACTGTGACCTCTCACAATTCCTAGTATTAATCAATAGGCTAATTAACATAATTATTACTCTATTCCTGCTTAATAAAAGTGTGGAGGAGCTTGTGGCTACGTAATAACAGCCGCACGGGTTGATCCCGTGGATGGATGACCATCTTTACATATCGAGACTCCTCCGTGCCTCGGAAAGCACGTTAAACCGTTGGTCCCGGCTATCATTTGTGGATCTTTGACAGTCGTTACGGGTCGTCAGAAGCCCGAAAGTCTGACAACCAGTCTTACCAAGGGGTATCGTATTACCCAGTTACTGGATTGTGGAGGTCAGATAGGCAGTCGCTCCATGTAAAACACTGGTATTCAGCTGCATCCGGTTAGACTGGAAGCCGACCCCAAAATAGTTGGGAAAAGGCTAGGCAGATGATGGTGACAATAGGTTTTCAAATAATAAATATATTGTTGACTGACTGTCACTAGAAGGACTAAATGCGGAAACCAATTCCAATAACATAGAACATACATTTCCCTCTGCTCTGCCTACACCTTCGAGGATTACAGGCTATTAAGTGAACAAACAGACCTAGTGAGACGGTCCGCCTTCATATAAGAGTATCGTCATATCGTCCCACGTTCTGTGTCGGATGACGTCAGTGCCACTTTCTCTGTAGTGAGCGGATGCCGTGACTCACTGTGTTGGGCTATGAAACAAGCGACTTTAATTTTGCTAACGAAATTAAAATATTAGAATATTAAATATTAGATTATAATATTTTAAATGTGAAAGTTTGTGTGTTTGTGAGTTTGGATGTTTGTTACTCAATCACGCAAAAACGGCTGAATGTATTTGGATGAAATTTGGCAAACAGATAGTTTATAACCTGGATAAACACATAGGATACTTTTTATCGCGATACTCTCACGGGATCGAGACTTACGCGGGTGAAACCGCGGGGCGCTGCAGCTAGTTTATTATAAAACAAAGTCCTCCGCCGCGTCTGTCTTATGTCCTGTACGCGATAAACTCAAAAACTACTGCACCGATTTTCATGCTATTGTCACCAATAGATAGAGTGGTTCTCGTTTTAGTATATAATAACCGACATCAACGCGGGCGAAGCCGAGGGCATCACCTAGTAAATAAATAAAAAGCCTTTTATTTCTTGCAAGAATATTACGCGTTTGAAATAAGAGAAAAGAAAAAGTATAATTAATGTATTTACAATATTATGGAATATTTATTTTTTTAATTTGAGAACAAAAAAAAATGCGGGGCAGTCTTTGGGGACTGCCGATTGAAGTTAAAACTAAATATGTAACATTCATTTATTTCTTCAAGCGTTCGGTGACGATGACGCGAGTTCCATGATTTTGTTCACCCAACAAGCGTTCGGTGACGATGATGCGAGTTGCGGATCCTCCAACCGCTAAGCAGAGTGAATTTGCACTTGACAGCCCTGAAACTTGCACGAACTTTATTCACTTTTGTATGTCAAATTCGTCTAGTTATTGTGTTACAATTCATGTTGCATTGCATAAACGACAGCTCATTCGTGTTACATTTCTTGTTACAGTTCACAAATCTGTACTCGGCGAGGAAAAAAGACAATGAGAGCGGACTATAATCTACCAATAGTTAATTGATTCAGGCGTGACTTCGCGTAAATCCATTATAAAATACAATAGACGTAGATATATTTAGTAACCTATTCCGCTTGACTATTCTTCAAGAGTCATGAAAAAGGCATCCTCAGGATGACGATTGACCAGTCGCAAACCAGAACACGACGTGTTGCTACACCGAGCTCTGGACGTCCAGCCATGCCTCGTTGAGAGGTGAAACACGTGTCGATTTCTTACAGGGTTTTTCATGAGTCTTGAAGAATTGTTATGCGGAATAGGTTACTAAATACAACATTATTTTTTCTTTATGCTAAACCCGAAAAGGGGTATTGTACTCATCATTTTGAACAACTTTTTCTATGGGACCAACATTGAAACCGCGAAAAAAAATGAGCTGTTCCCTACATTTGTGTTCACTTAAATCGACAAAATGTATGGAACAGCTGTTTTTTTTTTCGCGATTTCAATGTTGGTCCCATAGAGAAAGTTGTTCAAAATGATGAGTACAATAAAGAAAAAATAATGTTGTATATCTACGTCTATTGTATTTTTTCAATCGTCAATTTTAGAGCTCCACACAAAACACAAAACGCAGCCAACCAGTCTTGCCTCTCGCAACAAAGACCATAAAATCCTCAATATTGGGCAGTGCACGATAAATTTAGTTTCTACCAAAATGCCTTGTTACGTGCAGTATGGTACGGTCATTATTTTTGGCACTTTATTACATGACTAGCACTTTGCCCGGGAATTCGTCCGCGTGGATTTCGTACTTTCCTTTAAAAACATCAATAACCGGGCTCCACCCCCTTTAAAAGATAGTTCTCGTCAAGTTAATCAAGCTACGCAGTAAAATCCTCGCCTGTCAAATTGACTTTTAACGTTGCGTTATTTTTTTACCCGACTGCCCCAGAAGGAGGGTAATGTTTTTCGAGAGTATGTATGTATCTATGTATGTTTGTATGTATGTATGTCTATTTCTTTGGCACGCTCTGTAGCCTAAACGGCTTGACGGTTTTTTTTTTTTTTTACGAGGTATCGTTAGGTTCGTCTTAAACGAGAGTGGCGGTACGAAGGCTGAATGCCAAGAATACCGCCCCAGGACCCGACGGCTTACCTGGGAAGGCCTGGGTCCTGGCCATGGAGGCTCTCGGGCCTCGACTAAGGGGTCTCCTGAGCGCATGCATGGAGAGGGGCCAGTTCCCACTTCGTTGGAAGACGGGGAAACTGGTCCTCATAAAGAAGCCGGGGCGCCCTGCGGACTCTCCGTCCGCTTATCGGCCCATCGTGCTGCTCGACGAGGTGGGCAAGCTCTTTGAAAGAGTAATTGCAAACCGCCTCGTCGGGCGGTTGGTGCGGGTGGGGCCGGATTTGGCGGAGAGCCAGTTTGGTTTCCGCAGAGGGCGCTCTACGGTGGACGCCATCATGCGCGTACGGGCCCTCACGACGGGGGATTCTGTGGCCCGGGGTGGGGTCGTCTTGGCGGTGTCTCTAGACATCGCCAATGCCTTCAATACCCTGCCCTGGAGTTGCATAAGGGAGGCACTCCGGTACCACCGGATGCCGACCTACCTCTGTCGTGTGGTCGAGGCCTATTTGACGGACAGGGCCGTCATGTACCCCGGTCACCAGGGAGTGTGGAACCGGCGAGAGATGTCGTGCGGTGTCCCACAGGGATCGGTCCTAGGGCCGCATTTGTGGGACATCGGATACGACTGGGTGCTGCGCGCCGACCTCCCTAGCGGCGTCAGCGTAGTTTGCTACGCTGACGACACGCTGGTCCTGGCGCAAGAGAGGTCGCACCAGGCAGCGGCCGAACTCGCGACACGCGGGGTTGCGACAATCGTCGATAGAATCCGGCAATTAGGACTCGAGGTGGCCTTGCACAAGTCCGAGGTCATGTGTTTTCATGGCCCTCGGAACGCGCCACTGTCGGGTTCCCAAATCACGGTACGAGGGGTTCACATCGGCGTCAAGTCGACGATGAAGTATCTAGGACTCGTCCTCGACAGCCGGTGGAACTTCGTGGAGCACTTCCGTCGTTTGGCTCCCAGGCTGGACCGGGCTGGGGCCGCCTTGGAGCGGCTCCTGCCCAATCTTGGGGGGCCAAACGCCTCCTGCCGGAGGCTCTACGCGGGGGTCGTGCGGTCCATGGCCCTTTACGGGGCACCGGTGTGGGCGCGTTCCATTAGGCTGCGGCCAGCCCGCCGGTTGAACGCGTCCCAAAGGGTCATGGCCATTCGGCTGGCCCAGGGATACCGCACGGTCTCTCGTGAGGCGGCGAGCCTCCTTGCCGGATTACCGCCATGGGATCTGGAGGCGAAGGTCCTCGCGCACATTTGGGAGTGGCGCGAGGAGATGAAGCGCCGGGGCGTAACTCCGCTGCCGCGAGAAATCGCGGCACAGCGGACAGAGCTCCGGCAGGATCTCATGGCGGCATGGAGAGTGCGATTGTCGCAACCCAGTGCTGGGCACGCCACAATTGGGGCGATAAGTCCCCTCTTTGAGGAGTGGCTGGAGAGGCGCCACGGCGTCCTCACCTTCCGCCTGACGCAGGTCTTCACCGGACATGGCAGCTTCGGGAGGTACCTGTGCAGGATTAGGCGGGAGGAAACGCCCGGGTGTCACCACTGTGCGGATCGTCCGGAGGACACGGTGGAGCATACGGTGGAGGTGTGCCCTGCTTGGGCGGAGCACCGCCGTGTCCTCGTGGAGGCGATTGGCGGCACCGACCTCTCGCGTCCGGCCCTGGTCCAGGCCATGGTACGGAGCGAGAGGGCATAGGAGGCGGTCACCTCCTTCTGCGAAGCAGTGATGCTCGCGAAGGAGGAGGCGGAACGCGTGAGGGAGAGGCAAAGCCTGCGCCCTCACGCCCCTAACCGCCGCCGCTGGAGACACCCTGGGCGTCGGGAATCCCAGGCGGATTCCCGGCCACCATAGGCGCGGGCTTGCGGACGGCGAGCAATGGGTAGCTCGCCGACCGATAAGGACCAGGCCCGGGTCGATGGCGCGTCGTGTTCCACGCGCGCCTCAAAGAGATGTCAGTACACCTGACGGGGTCCGTTAGGACCGATGCCTGCCAGGGTTGCGGAATAGTCCGAAAGGGATACCGGGACCCTGGCAATAGGCAACCGAAGGAACACGGGTGGGTTTTAGTCAGTAAGAGTCTGACACGCCCTTCCGCTCCGCCCAGAGCGGGAGAAGACATATGATGATTTCCCACCCAAAAAAAAAAAAAAAAAAAAAAGGTTCGTCTTAAATGTGGGAGTGATATAGGCTATATTTTTTTTATATTTCATTTGCAAATACAAAAAAAACGGAGGGGAAGGTTTTTTTTTAAATAAATTGCATCAATATTGGTATCAAATAAAAGCTAGTAATGAATTAATTCCAAATATATATATTAACTAGCTGCGCCCCGCGGTTTCACTCGCGTAAGTCTCGATCCCGTGGGAATATCAGGATAAAAAGTATCCTATGTGTTAATCCAGGTTATAAACTATCTGTTTGCCAAATTTCATCCAAATCCATTCAGCCGTTTTTGCGCGATTGAGTAACAAACATCCAAACACACAAACATACACACTTTCACATTTATAATATTAGTAGGATAGTAGGATAACACTAAATATCTTGAAATTGATTATTTAAAAAACAAAAAACCGACTGCAAAAACCAAAATCGAAAAGAGAAACCAATAATCTGAAATATGTAGTAACTTCTGTTTTTTTTACAAAAAACAAATTTCGGTTTTGGTTTTTGCAGTCGGGTTTTTTGTTTTTTAAATAATTTTTAGTTCATTGCGTTATTTACATTGCTAAGCAATAATATAGTTTTTTTTTTTTCAAACTTATCATGCAATTGATTAGACATTTGTTTCAAACCGATTCCAATTATGATTGATCGTGTAGCCTTGCTCTTATCCCCTTATATCCTTAGGCCTCGAGCTTAAAAACTTCATCCAATCTTCAATAAAAGCCTTCTTTCTTTGTAACGACTTCGACAAACCTGGTGTCAGAGTTTTTATGCTGCCTATGGGCCATTGTCTTGACTTCCCATGCCGTCCAGAAATATATCTCAGGCCGGTTTGCCATGGGATCTGGAGGCGAAGGTCCTCGCGCACATCTGGGAGTGGCACGAAGAGATGAAGCGCCGGGGCGTAACTCCGCTGCCGCGAGAAATCGTGGCACAGCGGACAGAGCTCCGGCAGGATCTCATGGCGGCATGGAGAGTGAAGAATGTATGAAAGTGAGAATCTTATCGCGATTGTCGCAACCAAGTGCTGGGCACGCCACAATTGCGGCGATAAGTCCCCTCTTTGAGGAGTGGCTGGAGAGGTGCCACGGCGTCTTCACTTTCCGCCTGACGCAGGTCCTCACCGGACATGGCAGCTTCGGGAGCTACCTGTGTAGGATTAGGCGGGAGGAAACGCCCGGGTGTCACCACTGTGCGGATCGTCCGGAGGACACGGTGGAGTCGTGCCCTTCTTGGGCGGAGCACCGCCGTGTCCTCGTGGAGGCGATTGGCGGCAATGACCTCTCGCGTCCGGCCCTGGTCCAGGCCATGGTACGGAGCGAGAGGGCATGGGAAGCCGTCACCTCCTTCTGCGAAGCAGTAATGCTCGCGAAGGAGGAGGTGGAACGCGTGAGGGAGAGGCAAAGTTTGCGCCCTCACGCCCCTAACCGCCGCCGCTGGAGACACCCTGGGCGTCGGGAATCCCAGGCGGATTCCCGGCCACCATAGGCGCGGGCTTGCGGACGGCGAGCAATGGGTAGCTCGCCGTCCGATAAGGACCAGGCCCGGGTCGATGGCGCGTCGTGTTTCACGCGCGCCTCAAAGAGATGTCAGCACACCTGACGGGGTCCGTTAGGACCGATGCCTGCCAGGGTTGCGGAATAGGTAGGGTGGGTTTTAGTCAGTAAGAGTCTGATACGCCCTTCCGCTCCGCCCAGAGCGGGAGAAGTCATTTGATGACTTCCCACCCAAAAAAAAAAAAAGGCATGCCGGTTTCCTTACGATGTTGTCCTTCAGGCAAGTGCAAGCAGCAAGTGATAAATATGCAATACGAACATGAGTCCACCGTTTTGAGAGCAGTGGAGCCGTTTGCATAAACAACCGACTTCCAAAAAAAAGTGAAAAATAATTTTAAAGTCGGTGTCTTTGCTTTTCAATTTTAGTTTTTTGCCACCGACTTCCGTAATTATTGAAGGTAACTCAAAAACTACGCAAGCAAAGTTTATATGGGACCGCCCAGGGGAGTATACCCTTTCGAACTAACATTATTTTTTTAAATCGGTTCACAATTAACGAAAATGTCGATGAAAATACACAAAAAAAAATACATATAGACGAACATAGAACCTCTTCCTTTTTGGAAGTCGGTTAGAAAGGTAGGTAGGTAATTCCCAGCCACGTCGGCCAAGAATTAGCTTCACAAAGAGCTCTACTGCCATTACTGCTAAATAAAGCTTAGATGGGTTACGATGGGTTACGAGTATAATAATGGCAAATGAAATTAGTGGTACAAAACCACTAATTTCATTTGCCATTATTATACTCAACAAAATAACTACCTAGGTACCTATGATTCATGATCTAGCTAGCAGGGTAATCATTATATTTGGACAAACCATGTTTTTTTGTCTAAAATCTTCATGCGATGTGCGTTTGGGTGACGAGTAGTCTAATAACAGCCTTGGCACCGTTGAGTACTCTACTGTGAAAATTACTATTATTATGTTTTCGTTATAATAATAAGCAGGATGTTATTATGTATTTCAGAATTTAAATAAAACAACAACAAACCTAATCAAATAATAAAAATTGAAAAAACAACCGACTTCCAAAAAAACACTACTAACTGAAAAATTGCTTTAATTTCGGATGAAAAACGAAAATTGCAAAGACACCGTCTTTGCAATTTTCGTTTTTTGCTACCGACTTCCGAAATTAAAGTTATTTTTCACTTTTTAATGTTTTTTTTTAAAGTTGGTTGTTTTTTCAATTTTTGTTATTTGGTTAGGTTTGTTATTGTTTTTTTTTTGTAAAAAGTTTTATTTGTATTTTAGTTTTTGGCCACCTTTTTTTTTGGATGTTGGTTTTACTTATACGCGAAAAAAAAACAGCTGTTCAGTACATTTATGTTCGCATAACTCGTCAAAATGTACGGAACAGCTGTTTTTTTTTCGCGATTTCGTATTTGTTCCCATAGTAAAAGTTGTTCATAATTATGAGTACAATGACTCCTTAAGAGGTTGTTGGTGTTTTACCAATAACCCTGTATAATCTGGTACATACCTTACACCAATTGGTATACAACTTCGTACTATGTAAACTACAGTGACTCAAAGCGGATTAAAATACGTAAGTATTATCGAAGATAACTCAAAAACTACCCAAGCTAAGTTAACTACACGGGACCACCGCGCAAGAATCAACACCCTGTACTCCGCCTTCCGCATCCAGTCTGTCCCCGCCACCTTTTTAAGGTCGTCGGTCCATCTAGCTGGGAGGCGTCCCACACTACGCTTGCCGAAAAGCGGTCTCCACTCCAGCGGGCCAAGTCTCAAGAGAAACGTGTCAGTGGTCTCACAATGATGAGTTTTTGACAGATTTTGTATGGCATATCTGTCAAAAACTGATCATTGTGATACCACTGACACGTTTGTAAATTAGTAGACTTGGCCCCCAGGACTCGTCTGCTCCACCGACCATCGGTCCTTCGACAAACATGGCCAGCCCACTGCCACTTCAGCTTGCTTATTCTGCAAGCTATGTCGGTAAATCCGGTTCTATTCCGCAGCAAGCTGGAATCCTGCTTAAAGTACCTAAAATCGATAAAATTACGATTTCTAATCCTTAGTGTGTATTCATTGAATTATCATAATATTCATTCAAAGGAACTATATACAGTAGGTACGCAATATCGTTATTACAAATTACAATTTGATTAGCAACTAGTTTTGCAATAGCAATGATTAGGTACCTACTTAACAATACGGCTGACAATTTACTTATTGGTCGATTCACACGAATTTACTCGCTCGACACGGGCGAATCGTCACTTTTAAATAAAATTTATTTTTGGGCGAACCGACAACTCTAAAAAAACGTATTAGCACAGATAAGTAGTACATAATTAGGCAATTGGCACATTTGGAATTTAGTATTCATGTAGGTATGCGTATTTACAACGAAACTGAATTTGTTTGTAAATAATAAAACATGAAAACAAATTAGTAACATTGGCACCTTTTCAAAAAACCTGTTCTTTTTAAATAAAATTTGATAAAATAGTCGGTCAGTATTATTTTGATCATCAGTTTGATATAACGCCATCTATACTAATACTACGAAGCTGTGAAATAACTTGTCTCAACGCGGTTTAGTAATCCGTCAACAGATGGCGAAACCTCAAGCTACCCAGCGCTACCAACATTACGATACGAACTGACGCATGTTCGTTCAGAAATAAAATGTTCGATTCAAAATTAAGTATTTCTCAGTAACTTCAAAATTCAAAACGTAATTACTGTGCAATGTATGTAGGAGTTAGTAAAAGAGAAAGATCTCGACATGCAGAAAAACATGTGTGGTACACATAACTACAAATCAAGCTATACAGTACCTACATTTCTAGTTTATGCTGATCTCGCATTGCTGTAGGATTTCCATACAATATGAGGTTAGCATAAACTGGAAATGTATAGCTTGATGTGTAGCCGTGTGTGTGATACCTTGGACAACCACGTCGATGCTTAATCTGCAAGGTTCCATATACATAGATAGACCTGCTGCCACCTACCAGTGAAATTCAAAAACAATGATAATATTCCTAGTTTTTTTAAACAACTGTGAATTCTACTACCTGTTACAGAAATGTTCTTATTATTTAATTATATTTTGAATATTTTGAAGACTTTGTAAACTCTTTAGACTTCAAACTACTTTCGAAGCAAAAAGATTTTTTTTTTGCCTCTTAACCATTGTTTTGTGGTGACAATGGTTAAGCTCTTGGGCTACATCTCGCCAGAAGGTAAGTGATGATCAGGCCGAAGGTAGAAGTGAGCTTCACCCAGGATCCTCAACCACAGAGGATCTAGCTATCAACAACAACAATAAACAATATTCCATTCTATTCAAATTCAAAAACAGAGAATGATCTAATCTAGCAGATTTAGCTAAATATCAGGATTTCGGAGCTATTCTTATCATTTTGACAGACATAGAAAACTTTTCGAACGAGTTTTCCTCAGTTTGACATTGACAGCCCCAGTCTTCGTCAGTCGTCAGACAGTTTGGCATTTTTGGCAGTTGGCAGCACTGTGCCGCGATTACTCAACGACGTGATACGGTCGGTCATTGTCACTCACGGAACAATTTCAATTTAAAAGTTATTTTGAATTGTAGTGTACGTGTGCAATAATAATAAAACAAACAATATTTTACTGGTAAAACTTTAAACAGTGTTGCAGTGCTATTGTGTTGTCAAAGTGTTAAAATTACTTTTTGTTTTGTGTTTCAAAATAGTGAAGTGAATCAAGATGAGTAATTTCACAAAGTTTATCAAAACTACGCCAATCACGGATGACTACGAGATCTCCAATACAGTACTCGGCCTTGGTATCAATGGAAAGGTAAGTTTCAATTGGAAAGTTATTTTATAACTTTTATAACTGTTATTCATAATGTTGTTTACATTATGACGTCACGTTTTAAAATTAACCTGTACCCGTTAAATACCTTTATCTCATCACGCCGGAATGACAAAAGAATTAAAATTAGCTCTGGTTTTTAAATATTCGCCTCGCAAGGTTTGCGTCATAATGAAATAATGTTTTTTTACATCCTCTTGTTTTTAAACTTCGCGGAATAGGAGTTTTATGATGTTGAATGAATAATAAACGTAGGTAGGTACCTACGTATTCAAAGTTATATGAACAAACGTATCTTCACGCGTTTTAGATCTACGCGGTATTCAGAAAGAGACGATTGGTAGCTAAATAGCTAAAAAAATGCTGTGTAATTTTAATCTAGCAAAGGTCTTGAGCTCATACAGCCAGCCTATCAGATTTAGATAAAATGTGAGATAAAAACGTTGTGTACATATTGCACAATTATTGCCATTGGGAATGTACAGAGAAACCTGATAAATTCTTGAATTAGATCTGATGACAAACAAATAAAACTCAGGGATTTCCTAATGAAGAAATCGGGTTTTTCCAAATTGTAGAATTGTACTACAAAGAGTTAAGTTTAGTCGATAGTTGATGTCTTTATTTTGGTAGGTAAAATGATGTACTGAAATGTGAACTCATTTCCTTTTCCTGTAATGAAACTACTTCATACTTTACAATTGGTATGTTAAATAATTGCTAATATTAAAGTTATTGAACTTAATAATCATCTCTGTTGTACAAAAACAATGTAACTAATTATGCGTTCCTAGTATTTCATTTACTGCTTTACAGTCAATTTGTGTGCGAACAGAACAAAGTAATTAACAATGTAGTAATTTCACACTCAATTTGAATATGTTTAATGATTCTATGATGTACGTACTTACGCTGTTCTTTTTATGAATGACATCCATACAACTTACTAAAAAATATACGAACCATTGTGTACAGCGTATTTCTGTGTATTGGAAGTTGGGAATTACTGACCTATACAACACCCAGTGCGAGTGTGGTACTTCTGATGAGACCATGACGCACTTGCTGGAGTGTCCTATGTGCCCGTTCACTTGCACCTATGAAGAATAAGTCTGATGCCGCAATCAAATGGCCACCAAATGGGCTCAAACAATATAATAATCCTCAACCAATGTACCGTAAACTAAGAAAGTTTCTGCCTCCAATAGCATTGCTGTCAGGTCTCTTCTGATATAAAGGGTGAGTTTATTTATAAACATTGTTTAAAGTTAAGTGGCATTCAAACTTCAAAAATGTATGGTTAAACAGTTGCTACTCATTACTTAACTTTAAGCAACGTTTATAAATTTAAAAAAAACATTTCATCTTTGTCTTTGGGTTCGTAGCACATCAGTGATGTCTCTGGTATTGTGAATCCTCAGGGTACTACTTTCCCATGGTAAAAAAAAAACATTTTTATTTCATGTTATTTATTACTAAATGACGCCAATGTAATAAATAATGACATACACATACATTATATTTAGGTACATATATTTAAGTGTTAGAAACAGTAAATTGAATTCAATGTAAGTAACAATAAAAAAAAACATTACTTTTGTTAAGTACTATATAACAATGTTTACTTACTAATTAAAACTAATTATTACTATTCAACTGTCAGTCATCTACAAAACCATAATACATACATACTTAATTTATCTTGTAAGTAGACATGAAGCAGACATTTTATTGTTTTAAAATTTAAAATATGGCAAACATTGTGTGACTGTGAAAAACTGGGGACGACATGGCCTTACCACAAAAAACTTAGACACTTGTTCAACGAGTGTTTTTAATGTCAGTTTAATGTCAAACTCCATACAGAAATGTCATGTTTAAAAGGTGTTTAGGCTAAACAATAGATAAACACAGTTTTGCGGTAATCTAAATCATATACACAACATCTTTAAATCACCAGTGCGTGAAAGATACCATGTTTTACAGAACAGCGATAAAAATTTCGCGCGATTTTTAATCACATTGGGGGCTATGCCTTAGTCTTATTTAAACAATAACAAACAAAAAAAGACTTTAAACATGATTATAATAGCAATGACTCAGACCGGTTCTGCTAGTTTACAAAAAAATATGTAAATAGTGAGAACTGACTGCGAAATATTAATTCTTAGTCACCTGCTCACCTGTCCCACAGACGACGAGGAAGCGATCAGCGATTTTCTCGCTCGAGAAACGTATTAGTAATTGAAGTCCCGTAGGTATATGTAATAATAAGTAAAAATATATTTTAAAACAAGCTTTTATTGAACTAAAAAGGATTTTCCCATGGCCAACTTCCGGCTCCATCACCAGACCCTGAACACAACCTAGTGTCAAAGCACTTGTGCACATAGCCAATGAGTCCAAATACGATGGTGCTATCTTGTTTGATTGAGGAGTTCCTATGCCCAACTTTCGACTCCATCATCAGACCAGCTCCATGGTACCTATGATTTTGTCAAAATGTCTCGGTAGTTATATAAGTATGCCAAGTTTCAGCTCGATCGGACGCCAGGAAGAGCTTGAAAATTGGATGACAATTGGAGTAACCGGAAACATACGAACAGAGCAAGCTAATATAAAGCTTGTAATAAAAAGAGATACATCAATTAATAGTTGATCGCTGACTCTTCACACCGCGCCGCCAGCGAGAAGGTATCTACTCGTTTTGTCGCAGCGACAAGAGCTATCAAAGAGAGTACTCGCTTGGCGAGCAGAACACTCGCTGACAGACTCACGCTTGGACATACCTACGCATACCAGCAAGTAATCGCTTGTCGCTGTCGCCGTCGCGCGCTCGCTGATCGTTGCTCGCCAACTCTCAACTCCCTTCGCGTTAATCGCCAACTCTCTACTCGCTTGCTGTTAATCGCCGGCGGTATGACAGGTGCCTTAGAGTGAGGTCATACATGAACATGGCAGAATCCAGTTTTGTGGAAATGTTACTTCATTGTCATTAATCTTGTTTGCAATTTTGGGAATTGGAAATTTTGAGAATTGGACATTCTGCAACAATTTCGTAAATAAAATATGATTTAATTTGAATATTTTTTATGATTTCTGGCGCTACAGCAATATCCATAATGATACGTTGTTCCGTGTCCCATCAAATCTATCTTTGATAGCGTATCTTTTGAATTACGATTAAATTAACGATAAAGATATGACATCGGTTTCTCTAATGGGTACAACGTTTTTCTTTTTTTAATTTACAATAATCTTACAAAGTCCAAACCAGGAAATGCCACATGCAATTAATTATTCTTATCCATATAGTTGCCCACTGCTGAGCAAATATCTTGCCTTGCCCAAATGCCCAAGTGCTTCCAGCACCCTAATTACACTTTCAATCACCATCTGAATCGGTTTGAAACACAATGCTAATACATTTCTTCATTAGTTAGAAAAAAAAAATCTGCTCAGCAACGTAAATAACGCAATGAATATTGTTGAACTGTCAAAAATGAAACATATTAGTCTTAATTGGTTACGAAAATAAGCTACGCAATTAGATAGCTGGTTGAGAAAATACCGACTTCCAAAAAAAACACTAAAAAAGTGCAAAATTACTTTAATATCGGAAGTCGGTGTCTTTGCTTTTCAATTTCCGTTTTTTGCCACCGACTTCCGAAATTAAAGTTATTTTTCACTTTTTTTGTGTTTTTTTTGTAAGTCGGTTGTTTTTTTTTTTGTATAAAGTTTTTATTTTTCACTTTTTAGTTGTGGTACCTACCCCACACAAATCCGAATACCACTACCTGCTATGTAATTTATAACAGTGAAGGAGTCAAACAGGATATCGTCTAGATAAACTAAGTGGGAAAAAAATACGTAATATTGAAGCTAACTCAAAAATTACGCAAGCAAAGTTAATAAAATTTATATGGGACCACCTCGGAAGCATGACCTACCAAACAAAAAAAGAATCATCAAATCGATTCATAATTGGCGGAGTAATCGCGTAACAAACATACAAAAAAAAAAAAAACAACATACAGACGAATTGAGAACCTCCTCCTTTTTGAAGAAGTCGGTTAAAAAGAAAATTGTAGACATACGTCTATCATATGGTGATGGTGAGGCTCCATATTTATTGTGCTTCTGTAGTAAAAATTCCTGCCTACACAAAAAGAAAAAATCGGCCAAGTGCGAGTCGGACTCGCGCACGAAGGGTCAAATCATGTCTGTTGTATGGGAGCCCCCCTTAAATATTTATTTTATTCTGTTTTTTAGTATTTGTTGTTATAGCGGCAACAGAAATACATCATCTGTGAAAATTTCAACTGTCTAACTATCACGGTTCTTGAGATACAGCCTGGTGACAGACGGACTGTCAGCGGAGTCTTAGTAATAGGGTCCCGTTATACCCTATAGGTACGGAACCCTAAAAAAATCACCACCCTTGCGTACTGCGTAAGCAATTTGCCTCGACGTTATTTTCCTTCCCGTAACTCGTGATCTCAGTATCCTACCCAAAAGATCACAATCGGCAGTTTCGCCATAATAATGAGCCCATTATGAAAACCGAACAGTTTTCCTCAATCGACTTCTGTACTGTTCAATATGGCACAATGTAATGGCATGGCACAACGTTATTTTAATTAATTACGTCGCGTCAACTTCCTTAAATAGTCTAGATAAATAAGGACCCACCAAAGTTATAATGATTTAGGTCGTCTGGATGTCCATGCCTTTTTCATTCAAAGGCATAGAATCAACATGTGACGTCCATCTTACTGCACTTGGCCGGCGTGGTGGAGAGCCACTCCCTTCAAACTTTTTTTTGTGTAAATATAAGTAACTAGCTGCGCCCCGCAGTTTCACCCGCGTAAGTCTCGCTCCCGTGGCAATATCGGGATTAAAAGGATCCTATGTCCTATTCCAGTTCATAGTCTACCCCTGTGCCAAATTTCATCCAAATCCGTTTAGCCGTTTTAGCGTGAAAGCGAAAGAAACTCACTTTGGCATTTATAATATTAGATACTAGCTTCCGCCTGCGGCTTCGCCCGTGTGGTATGTTGATAAAAATTATATCTATCCTATGTCCTTCCCCAAAATGCCATCTATCTCCTTGCCAAATTTTGTCGAAATCTGTTCAGTGGTTTAGGCGTGAAAAGGTAACATACAGACAGAGAGACCGCGGTTTCTCCCGCGTAACGCTCGATCCCGTGGGAATATCGGGGTAAAAAGTATCCTATGTCCTATTCCACGTCATGGTCTACCCATGTGCCAAATTTCATCTAAATCCGTTCCGCCGTTTTAGCGTGAAAGCGTAACAAACAAACAAACTCACTTTCGCATTTATAATATTAGTTAGGATTAGTATGGATTATTTTTATTTACTTATAACAAAATATTTACTTATACATAAAAAAAAGTTATAATATGAATTAAAAAAAAAAATTACCATTCGGATAAAGACACTTGCATATTATGATGTCACGGAGGCATTTTTGGAGCACATAAAGTAGCAGTTACACTCACAGAGGAAGATACTCAAGATAAGAGCGCAACTGTTACACATTATTGCGTAAAAATTTCGATGATAATGCAGAAAGTGGACAAATATGAGTCATCGTAATTTTATCATAAATATTCGTTAAATTATTCATATGTGCCAGAAATAACACAGCGCCGTCAATAATATTTAAAAATATCTTTGGCTTAAAACTTGACATTCAAATAAAGTATCTTGTCTAGTGCACATCCTAAGGAACTTTTTCAAACGTTATGATAGTCTCCGTATCCCAATTTATTTGGGGTCTGCACTACGTGTCTTTCAATGGAGGAGCTCGCGGCTAAGTAATAACAGCCGCTCGGGTCGATCCATCAGGTTAAGCTACGCTTGCCGGGGTTGGTCCGTGGATGGGTGACCATATTTACATACCGAGACTCCTCCGTGCCTCGGAAAGCACGTTAAGCCGTTGGTCCCGGCTGTCATTTGTGGATCTTTGACAGTCGTTACGGGTCGTCAGAAGCCCGAAAGTCTGACAACCAGTCTTACCAAGGGGTATCGTATTACCCAGTTACTGGGTTGTGGAGGTCAGATAGGCAGTCGCTCCATGTAAAATACTGGTATTCAGCTGCATCCGGTTAGACTGGAAGCCGACCCCAACATAGTTGGGAAAAGGCTAGGCAGATGTGTCTTTCAATATTCGTTCTTCCAATATTACGTATTTTTTCCCACTTAGTCTATGTAGACGTATATATTTTATTATTAGACTCCGTCGATGTTATTTACATAGCAGGTAGTGGTCTAATTCGAATTTGTGTGGGGTAGGTACCTACTACGACAAAAAAGTGAATAATAAAAACTTTTTATAAAAAAGAAAACTATTGATATCTTTTTTTGCAAAAAGTTTTTATTAAATGTATGAACATAATTCTTAAGTCGTTCTACTAACAATAATAAGGGTCTGAAATAAATGTTTTTTTTTTTTTGGTCATTTAAGAAAGAAAGAAAATTTATTTATTTAGCACAGACTAAATAAATGTATTTATCGTATAAATACATAAACGTAGGTGCCCTCCATCATAATGCCCTGTTTTGCTTCTAAACTAAATATTTTTTTTTTTTCTTTGCCCTAACCTAACATAGTTGGAGAAAGTCTGGAGGCGCATAATGTCAATGACATGTAACGTCATAATACCCTCATTTTCGGGGAAGTCCTATCGCCATTACGTAACTGCGATTTCACTAATGACAAATGTTGTTGGACTTTGAAATATGACGAATAACGCCAAGTGAGTCATTAAAACGATTTTTGACACATTCAAAGTCATTTTGGCTGTCGACTGATGACTAAATCGTTGGGTATGTGGCGTCATTCGTCTTTTATTTCAATAGTTTGTTCACCTCTTGATCTTCATAGGTTGGAACATCTACAAACACCCTACACACTCACACCATCATTCTACTTTAGGGGCATGAGGAACAGGGTGTAAATTTCACTCATCCACCATAGAAAAGGGAGGATCCTCCGACCAGACGGGTGTTGTGTCTGGCGGGCAACTGCCCTACGATTGATGTTGGGTTCTTGTATATATGTCCACTGCACGGTAAACTTTAATTGCGCGATGCAGGATTTATGTGACGTCAGGATTTTTGTGTGACGTCAGATCCCTGATGCGTAGTTCGTGTACTGTACTGTACACTCGCGCCACGTCATTGTGCTTTTCTAGTGTGCGTGTATTTAGCGGCTAACAGTTGGACGCTATTTTTAACCGACTTCAAAAAAAGGAGGAGGTTCTCAGTTTGTCAGAATCTTTTATTTTATTTCGACGAGTTCACGACTTTGACCGTCTATCTAGACATATTATTTATATCTTTGTTTGTGCAGCAAAGTGAGTGTCGGTTGAAGGTTACCTTTACTTTTATAGATGCCACTCATCAGACAATGAGGCGAGTAACATGGCGGGGAGCAAAAATGGCAATCAATATTCCATTGGAGCAATTTTAAACTTTGCGAGAAACATGAATATTTATCAGTAAACTGTCCAACAACCTACCTTGTAAAGGCTGTAAACAAAGTTTTAAATAACCTTTCTTAGCAAGATCAATCAATCTTTGTTATAATCATAACAATTTGCAGACACTAGTTTGAAAATACAGATCAGTTTTATGTCAACACAGTATAATAAAGTAACGGTATTATATCTCGGCAGTGACCTTGAAATAATTACCTACGGTCGATCGGTAGATAAACCTTCCGCGTCCGTGCGTAACTGCCGCACACTCGATACTGTTGCGTACTGAACTAACTGATATACACTGAGATGCCGAAGCGCGTCGTTTCGACAGTTTTCTATGAAGATATAAATATAATACTGTTACTTATTTATACTGTAATATCAGAATCTTCTCGAAAACTAAATATGAGTCGAACAATAAAAGGTCAAAGAGATTACCATAAACTGGCGTATTTGTAAGAATATTCGTTATTTGGCTAGTACAAAATCAAGTTTATTCCAAGGGCACAGGGTATATTTTGTTTTACCTTAGTATACCTCAATACATCTCTATCTCTCTCTTTGGTTTATAACTTTACAAGTTATTGCGTTTGCGTAAAGATCATTTTCACCTAAAGCAGTAATAAAGATAGGTGATTTTGAAGGTGCACTCAGTTCGGATTTTGATCGGTTTTACGAATTTTGCCGATGCTACTAAAACGTGTGTCATACTGTACTTTAGTATGGAGCGGAGCAGAGTGGGGCGAGTCTTCGTGGATGGCACTATCCATACTAATATTATTATAAATTCGAAAGTAACTCTGTCTGTCTGTATGCTACCTTTTTACGCTTATATCACTGAACGGATTTCAATAAAATTTGGCAAGAAGATAGATGGCATCCCGGGGAAGGACATAGACATTTTATCGACATACCACGCGTTCGAAGCCGCGGGTGGAAGCTAGTCTATCTATAGTCTTGAGGTTGGGAAATCATCAAATAACTTCTCCCGCTCTGGGCGGAGCGGGAGGGCGTGTCAGACTTTTACTGACTAAAACCCTCCCGTGTTCCTTCAGTTGCCTGTTGCCAAGGGCCCCGGTATCCCTTTCGGACTTTCCCGCAACCCTGGGTCTATCTAGTCGGCATCCAGTCTCTAGCCATATCATCTTTTACACAATCCATCCAACGTTTCTTTCGTCATCTGTAGCCATCCTTATGGACCCAAAATTTTCCCAAAATGATAAATGAAAATTTTTATGACACTAATGTACTAACTCGGCGGTACACATCAATCAATGTACCGTTAAGGAAACATCTGTATGCCATACAAATGTAGGGTCAGTCACCGGTTCATTCAACTGGAGAGTCCCAACGCCACATGTGGTAACCGTGATAAGTCGACATAACTGCTTATTGTTACAGTGAGTTCAATTCAATTCCTATTGGATCGAGCTAACCACATACATAAAAAAAGCGGTCAAACGTACAATTTTATTTTATTTTAATATTTTAGTTTAATTACTTTTTTGTATGTAGTCCCATGAATATTTTGGTATTGGTTTTGATAGCGGCCATAATAGTATACACTCTGAAAACTTCAAGTGTCTAAAGTCAAGTGTATAAATGTCTAAAGTCAAGTGTATAAATAAATAAATAAATAAATAAATAAATAAATAAATAAATAAATAAATAAATAAATAAATAAATAAATAAATAAATAAATACATAAATAAATAAATAAATAAATAAATACATAAATAAATAAATAAATAAATAAATAAAGTGTCTACCTATAAGGCCGCGTGTCCACGGCAAGAAAAATCGCCGGGTCTATGCAAGAATTCGTGTCGTTTCTACACACGACTAGTGTACACTGCGTTGGCGCTGCACAAGACAAAAATCTTGTGCAGAACCGACGCAGTTCAAACGAAACATCGCTGTGATAGACAGACGGACAGCGGAACCTTAGTAATAAGGTCCCGTTGGCACCCTTTGGGTACGGAACTCTGAAAAAGCAATTTAACACGTTGGTATTTATGGAAGGTATGTAGTAAACCCACGTTTTGCCGGTTATTAAAATTAAATGTCCCATGTAAAATGGGGACGAGTCTAAAAAATTTACAAAAATCTATACTCTGGACTGTTACTGAGAAATTACAAATGGTAAAATCCAATGACACTTTTCCTACCCTGGGGACTGGGTATCTTAAGTTCTGAGTTGAGCTCCACTATTACTGACAAATGCTTGCACTGACTGGACAGGTCCACTCAAATCGTTGTGGTTCATTGTTCAAAATACCATTTTTGACGCTAATCTACATGGTCCAAATATGGCCTGACCAAGATTATGTCTGGACTTTAAAAGAGACTGCGACCTCTATGTTTGTTTCGGCCTTTCTTCTCTTAGTAGTCAGATAGGAAATGCCGACCTCATCTAGCTTATTTTTAATATTTTTTCATGTGACGTTTAAAAGTGATTCCAGTATCCAATTTACAGAATAAACAATCTCATTTTATTTCATAACCTCACGCTCATTAGACCGATGATGCAGTCATAATTTACCACCCAAAATTATTTTTCCTCTGCCAAAAATGGCCGAACTGGTCATATTTGCTTCGCACGGATCAGCCTGACATTGATCTATTATTTACTGTTGCATGCTCATTGAACCGCAGTGCCCTACATTCGTCATCACGAATATGACATCAGTGAACATTCACAGTTCATGTCTTGCTCATTCATACAAAATATCCTGTGGGTTAGAAAGAGTACCCTATACTTTTGTCCCCTCTAGCTCAATTTCGGCTGTAGAATTTTGTTCACCAGGAGTATTTATATGTATAAGAGGAAGCCTGAAAGTGGCACCGGTGACTGAACTGAAGTTGTGTGGAAATCGATTGTCATGATTATAATTATGATGCGGAGAAATGAGAAAAATGTCGGGATAGTATGAATATGTATATGGCTATAAGAATAGGGAAAGACCAAAGAAACGATGGATGGACTGTGTGAAAGATGATATGGCTAGAAAGGGGGTGGTTACAGAGCTGACGACAAATAGAGGAACTATGGAATAAGGAGACGATGACGATGAGAGTCGACCCCAAATAAGGCTAATGTAAAAGGATTTAGAGGCGTACAAACAAATATAATGGTAGTATTGTGAGCCAGTAACCAACATGTCTACGGTTCACAATCGCTGAAACGGCCTCTATGTTACTTTATCGCTCTATGACGTCACCACAAAGAGTACATTGACATCAATAATTTTTCCACGGTAAAGTCCTTAGAGGAGCTCGTGGCTAACTAATACCAGTCGCACGGGTCGATCAGGTTAAACTACTTGCCGGGGTTTTTCCGTGGATGGGTTACCATCTTTACATACCGAGACTCCTCCGTGTCGCCGTTGGTCCCGGCTATCATTTGTGGATCTTTGACAGTCTTTACGGGTCGTCAGAAGCCCGAAAGTCTAACAACCAGTCTTACCAAGGAGTATCGTATTATCGAGTTACTGGGTTGTGGAGATCGGATAGGCAGTCGCTCCATGTAAAATACTGGTATTCAGCTGCATCCAGTTAGACTGGAAGCCGACCCCAACATAGTTGGGAAACGGCTAGGCAGATTGATTATCGGTACTAACAAAAAAAAACTTTTTACAAAAAAAAAACCGACTTCCAAAAAAAAAACACTCAAAACTGAAAAATAACTTTAATTTTGGAAGTCGGTGTCTTTGCTTATCAATTTTCGTTTTTTGCCACCGACTTCCGAAATTAAAGTTATTTTGCAGTTTTGAGTGTTTTTTTTTTGGAAGTCGGTTTTTTTTTTTGTAATTTTCACTTTTTTGTAGTGTTACCTACCCCACACAAATTCGAATACCACTAGCTGATGAAAATAACAGTGAAGGAGTAAATGAAAACATCGTCTAGATAAACTAAGTGGGAAAAATACGTTATATTGACGCTAACTCAAAAACTACCCAAGCAAAGTTAATAAAAAAATTATGGGACCACCTCGGAAGCATGACCTACCATGGACTGAAATAAGCTGTCGAAAAGCTTATGTCAATCCTGTTGAAAGTCGTTGTAGAAATACGAAACGCTTTCGAAGCGATTGTCACTTGTCTAGGCCTTCTGGTATTGTTTGTTGTTATAGCGACCAATAGTAGTACACACATTACACACTCGGGACCAACGGGAATTAAAAATAAAATTATAAATCATTCCCGTTCGTCCCACTGAGAAAGTCAGTGGGACGAGCGGGAATAAACTTAATATAATTTATTAAATTCCCGTTCGTCCCACCAGTGGCACGACACCAGTGGGACGAACGGGAATACACGAAATATTTACCTATTTTGAATAATTTGGCAATATTATTACTGTATGGAATATGAAATATAGCTAGACAACTGTCTAAAATATTGATTATGAATGGTGGTATTCGAAATTGTGTGGGGTGGGTACCACAACTAAAAAGAGAAAAATTAAAAAAAATACAAAAAAAATAACAACCGACTTCCAAAAACAACAAAAAAAGTGAAAAATAACTTTAATTTCGGAAGTTGGTGGCAAAAAACGAAAATCCAAAATCAAAGACACCGACTTCCGAAATTAAAGTTAAGTAAGTATATTTAACTATTTTGTGTTTTTTCTTGGAAGTCGGTTGTTATTTTTTTGTCTGTATTAATTTTAAAAGACTGTCATATAGATCAGACATTTTGGTAAACCACGGAGCATTTAGTACCCGAGTAGCTATGCTAAAAGTATAGGTGTACTCTAAAATGACGTCATGCATGATGTCCTTGTCCACACACAAGATAATTTACAAAACACGATGCTATCAATTCTTCAGCACACACCTTCAAGACTCCTAACAATAAGTTATTGTGTTCAAATACCTTAGCTTTAGTAATAGGCCGATTGTATTCGGTTATTGCTAAACCAAATTGCGAGACTAGATAGGATTATATGAATTATTAACAATATAAATGAAACAGTGAATAAATGCATGGTAATAAATAATATAATAATAATAATCTTCTGGACACGGCCCGTATTGTTAGAAGGTTCCTCTCTCTGGAGCCCTGACCGCCGGTAGCTTGGACCCTGTTCCCGATACCGGTGGGCTACTATTTTTTATATTTTTAAATGTTTTTATATTTTTATATTCTAATATTTAAAAATGTAATTTATATGTAACTTTATAAAATAAAAGATTAAAATAATATAAATATATAATAGTAATAATATAAGAATTTAAGTAAACTTTATAAAAAATTTGCACGCCTGCTTGCAGGCAGAATACAATTACACTTAGGATATAAGATCTCACCTGTATCAAAACAATGTAATTCTAGCAAATTTTGCTATTTTTTTTTTTCCTAGCCTACTCTGTCCCACTCCCGGGCAAAGGCCTCCCTCCACTCCTTCCATCTTTCGCGAGCCCGCGCGTCCTCTTTCCAGTTTTGATGGACCCTATCCAACTTGTCCCGCCATCTACGTGGTCTGCCGCGACCCCGTCTCACTGTCTCAGGGCACCAGTTCTGCGCTATTTGGGCCCACAGTTTGTCCGGCATGCGGCAGACGTGTCCTGCCCAGTCCCATTTAAGTTGGGCAGCCTTTTGAGCCACGTCAGCTATGTTTGTTTTGGAGCGCAGTTTTGTGTTACGAACACGATCCGTTCCGTCCTCGAGGCTTACTACCTCAAATTGCTTAGCACGATCCTCAGTTATATCAAAAATATTGCAGTATTCATTTGGAAATAAATATGTTATAGTTATACCACACTATCACAGTATAATAAAGTAACAGTATTATATCTCGGGAGTGACCTTGAAATAATTACCTACGGCCGCTCGGTACAATTTCCGCATCCGTGCGTAACTGCCGCGCACTCGACACTGTTGCGTACTGACTGATATACACTTAGATTTCGAAACGCGTTCTTTCGGCCGTTTTAATTATAATAATGTTACTTATTTATACTGTGGCCTAGTTTAATTGCCTTTAAATCTTCAAAGTAATGGGAGAGTTATTTTAATCATGTTATACGAAACACTACCTTCAAAGGCACAAGTATAAAATTACTTCAGCGAAAAAGTAAGTAGATACATGTGAAACTGTGATAAGGGCAGGCAATAAGTCTACCCACACTCGACCACTTTCGAGATACATACTGTGCTATTGAGTGAGAATAACAATGTTTTTTAGACACGTCAGTCACTAAGGACGCTCATTAACCGACTTCTTCAAAAAGGAGGAGGTTCGCAATTCGTCTGTATGTTTTTTTTTTCGTATGTTTGTTACGCGATTACTCCGCCAATTATGAATCGATTTTGATGATTCTTTTTTTGTAATACATTTTTGCCTTTTCCATCATCGTTATCGCTGATAGAATGTCACTTTGTCTAGGGCCTCTGGTACTTGTTGAAAGGCCTACACTGTCCTCCCATACCCATTAACACTGTAATTCCAAAATATTATAAAAGCCAATTATTTTGTAAAGAGTAGGAGTTCGTGGAGTTTCTTGCCGGCTCTTCTCCATAGGAAACGACCAATTGGAACCGTGCACCTAGTTTCTGACGTTTCATAAGTGCCCATTTAAGTTTATGTGAAATCAAATACTTATCTTGATTTTGAATAAAAATAAAATAAGATTAAAAATTAAAGGGAGTTACAAGAAACGTGTTCCTTTCGCCGCTTGTTTTTTTACTAAAGTTTAATATATTAAAAAAAATTAGTACCTACTTAAGTATTAAAAATTGTACGGTGGTACGGAACTCTTCGTCTGCGAGTCCGACTCGCACATGGCCGCTTTTGTATGATGTCCCAAATAACAGCGACCCTTTCCAATGAAAAAACAGGTCATCCGTAAATACAACATGTTACAAAAACCCTATCCGGTCCGAAAGGGGCACATAGGTATTGCAATTACATTACCAGAAAAAAATAAGAAATATTTTTATTTTATTGAAAAAAAAAAAAAAATGCGATTTGAAATTCACATTTTTTGTACCAAAATTACCCCAATTTCATTATAAATTAGCAAATTTTCTGCAGAGATGACGGCAGCCCGCGCCCCAAGTAATAACCCGGTAAAATTCCCGATTGAAAAAAAATGCGGCGAATTTTTTTTTTTTCCTTTTTTCAAGAAAAAAACCAGTTAAATAGACTCTCAGTATGATTCTTAACAACACCCTCACGGATCAGACAGGGTTTTTGTTACACGTTGTATATTTATAAAAAAGATATAAAATGATACGATGATGAGGATATGTGTTTTTTTATCTACACCCATGCTATAAATCCTCTATAAAAGTTTCTGAAACAGTTAGCTTATTGCCAACATTAAAACACTGGTTGTTTTAATGTTGTCATAGTAACCATAATATCATCCAAACGGGTGTTATTATGTTGTACTAAATTTCATAATGCAACTCATTTCAAAAAAAGAACATTGTCATGCAGGCGCGTTTCACTAACAAAGCACCGTAATTTAAAACAAAAAAGCATCTATTACTCGAATTCGAAAAATTCGAATTCACGTGCGTCGTATCCCTCCATTTTTGTTCGATATTAGTATTGCAAAGAACTTTTTATAGAGGATTCATATCATGGGTGTAGATAAAGTCTCGTATGCAACTGTAAATAATTAGGTATTAAAACACTCATGTGATACTATTTCGTGTTTTAATACCCCTTATTATATAACAGTTGCATAAATAACTAATATTAAAGTGTTTACGACTTAGAAGTGACCTATTCCAATATAAAAGCAGTTTAACAATGAATTATAAAAAAATTTGGTGGTAGGGATCTTCTTAAAACATCTTTGGATCTTTTTGAACCTTTCTTCCGAACTTTTTTCATAATGCGTATATTATACGCACGAGAAACGTTCTTCGTTGTAGCTACTAGCTACCTGCGGCCCAAGTCTACTAATTTTCCATACAAAATCTGTCAAAAACCTCACAATGGCGAGCCATTGCAACGTTGGTAAATTAGTAGACTTAGGACCCAGACCTTTCTGCCAGGGTTGCGGAATAGTCCGAAAGGGATACCGGGACCCTGGCAACAGGCAACTGAAGGAACACGGGTGGGTTTTAGTCAGTAAGGGTCTGACACGCCCTTCCGCTCCGCCCAAAGCGGGAGAAGTCATTTGACGATTTACCAAACAAAAAAAAAAAAAAGGCCCCGGACCGTTAGTTAGAGGCTCCTGTTTATCAATCAATCTGCGTAGCCTTTTCCCAACTATATTGCGGTCAGCTTCCAGTCTAACCGGATGCAGCTGAATACCAGTATTTTGCATGGAGCGACTGCCTATCTGACCT
Organism: Lithophane ornitopus; assembly: GCA_948473465.1. Classification (NCBI taxonomy): domain Eukaryota; kingdom Metazoa; phylum Arthropoda; class Insecta; order Lepidoptera; family Noctuidae; genus Lithophane; species Lithophane ornitopus. The sequence continues at coordinate 4,956,928 of OX419642.1, read as the reverse complement.
CCACAACCCAATAACTGGGTAATACGATACCCCTTGCTAAGACTGGTTGTCAGACTTTCGGGTTTCTGATGACCCGTAACGACTGTAGAAGCTCTACGAATGACAGCCGGGACCAACTGCTTAACGTCCTTTCCGAGGCATGGAGGAGTCTCGGTAAGTAAAGATGGTCACCCATCCACAGACCAACCCCGGCAAGCGTAGCTTAACCTGATGGATCGACCCGTGTGGCTGTTATTACTTAGACACGTATATCCGTGATAATAAGACGAAAATAAAAACGCTATGACGTATCTCTCTAGATAATTTATCTATTAGGGGAATCGCGACGCAGTCACGAGTCATCGCAGGAAAACAAAACCTCGTGTTAGTCGATCCTGATTTAGACGAGTTTCATGGAATACAAAGTAATATAAACATTCATAAGTAATCAGTCTATAACGTTCCCACTGATGGGACACAGCCTCCTCTCTGTGAGAGGGATTGGACCGTAATCCACCACGCGGGCCCAGTGCGGGTTGGTAGATGTCACGTGTCTTCGAATTTTTGTTTCCAGGACATGCCGGTTTTCTCACGATGTTTTCCTTCGCCGTTTTAAGAGCAGTGGCGGTGAAATAATTTACACAAAGTAAAGCGCCTGTCAGGGTTCGAACCTACGACCTACTACTCGTAAGTCGTGGCCGTTAAAATATAAACATATCACTCGACAACTATTTCAAATGATTCCGTGTAGTAAATGCCAATACATATCCGTAATTCCGTATAAACGTAAACATTAGTTTCGGATGTAAACATCCTTAATGGGACCACTGACCCTGACTTCATGCGGATGCTCTGGTGCATAAACCAATCACGGTACATCCTTTTTATACTCAGCATATAATTTGGGACTCAGTCCTCCTCTCTGTGAGAACCCTCTCACAGAGAGGAGGCTTGACTCCAAGCAAAATGAAATCCTCCACGTGGGTCCACTGTGCAGGCTAGTGCATGTCACTTGAACAAAGGCAAGAAGTATATTTTCTCAAACATTATTTCGTATTCGCGTATTATTTGAGAAAAGTATTATACAAGCCTTGGTCGCAACCAGGCATTGATGTACCTTTTATCCATCAATGCCCCTTTTGCAGGTCGCGGCGGTTTGAAAAACTTTTTCTATGGGACCAACTAAATAGCAACAAAAAAAATCAGCTGTTCCATACATTTTGTCGATTTAAGTGAACACAAATGTATGGAACAGCAGATTTTTTTTTCGCGATTTCAAGGTTGGTCCCATAGAAAAAGTTGTTCAAAATGATGAGTACAATGACCCCTTTTCGGGTTTAGCATAAAGAAAATATAATGTTGTATAGTGTAATTATAGATAGTGGAACTTCAGTCTCATTTAGGTAACGTAGCCGGCCATTTTTTTTTCCTTTTGCTTTAGAAGTCAATACTCTTCCTTCGACCTTGCACTCGTTAGTACAAATCTGAAATCGAACTAATATTATAAACGCGAAAGTTTGTAAGTATGGATGGATGTTTGTTACTCATTCACGTAAAAACGGATGAATGGATTTAGATGAAATTTGTCAAACAGTTAGTTTATAACCTGGATTAACACATAAGATACTTTTTATCCCGATATCCCACGGAATCGAGAATGAAAACGCCAACATACACTAGGAATAATGAATATATGCTATTGTAGAAAGGATAGCTGCTGTTAATTTCCTATTTTCATGAGCCGTCCCCCGACGCGACGACGCTTGGATCAAAATATTACCTACAACTTTTATATTAAACTTAAAGGGCCAATACATATTATTTTTTACTTTTTAAATGCTTTGTTTTTGTCGGGGGTTTTTTAAATTTAAATTTAACTTTTATTTCCAGCTTTTTAAATTTCATATTATATTACTAGTAGAAACGCTACGATCAACACGCGGCTCGCCGAAATCTGCGTAGCTGTACGTACTTTTACTACAGTAAAGCTAGTTACTAATTTAGTCTCATTTCTCTTTCCTACTCCATCATCAGACCCTGATCACCATCCATCTGTAACCTATTTTTTGAGACCTTTCCAATGAGCCCAAACACGATACCTCTGCTGTAAGTTGTTGAGGGAGTTGGGTATCCTGCATCCAGGTGATGCTGCAGCATCAGTTCCAGGTTACTATATTCTTCTAATATCATTGAAGTAACAGAATTCTAAATTTCCAATCGATTAGACCTGCGAAAGATGCTCACATCCATTCATCAACTAGAAAAGAGCTGATAATCTTCAAACGGCTGAACCGATTTTCTTGAATCATAGCTAAGAACACTCTCGATCAAGTCACCTTTCAAACAAAACAAAAAAAAACAAAATCGGTTCAGCCGTTTGGCAGCTACGATGGAACAGACAGACACACAGATACACAGATACACAGATACACATACACACAGATACACAGATACACACGTTAAACTTATAACACCCCTCTTTTTCAGTCGGGGGTTAAAAAGAGCTGATAATCTTCAAACGGCTGAACCGATTTTCTTGAATCATAGCTAAGAACACTCTCGATCAAGTCACCTTTCAAACAAAACAAAAAAAAACAAAATCGGTTCAGCCGTTTGGCAGCTACGATGGAACAGACAGACACACAGATACACAGATACACAGATACACAGATACACAGACACACAGATACACAGATACACACGTTAAACTTATAACACCCCTCTTTTTCAGTCGGGGGTTAAAAACAGGGCAGATTTCTAGCATGAAATTCCGCTCCATCGTAGCAGGTTTAATACAGGGTGTCCCTGGAAGTTTTCAAATCGAATAGGGGCGTGGGCAAGTAATTTCCAAACTTTATAACTTTGAGAATTTTTTTTCGCTTGTGAATCTTTTTCTCATGAATATCGCTCGAAAATTGAGTAAATTTTATGCCAGATCAAAACTTTTGCAGTACTTAAATGTTTTTTTCTTATTAAACACATGTTTTCTAGCTGCGTAAAAGTATTGCCACAGGAAAGGACGACTCCTCTACAACGTCCTGATTTTTTTATTTTATTGATAGCCCTGATAGAATGTTGGTCATACCTTTGAACCGTAAAAAATTGCACCGACATTCTCAGGGTTAAAAAGGTTGGAAATGACCTTGCCCACGCCCCTATTCGATTTGATCCATACTTCCAGGGACACCCTGTATACCTATTGTTTAGGGGTATGAGGAACAGGGTGTAAAGTTCACTCATCCACCATAGAAAAGGGAGGATCCTCCGACCAGACGGGTGTCGTGTGTGGCGGGCAACTGCCCAACGATTGATGTTGGTTTTTTGTATATATGTCCATCGCACGATAACTCTATTTGCGCGATGCAGGATTTATGTGACGTCAGGATTTTTGTGTGACGTCAGGTCTCTGATGCGTAGTTCGCATGTGGCGATGTAGATACCGCCATAATTACAAGTGCCGATGACCACATTCGACGACGATATATCTAGACGACTTTGTCACGAACGTTCAGCGTTTTTCCTTTCATATGTGTCTCTAACCTAAAGGAAAATGAGCACGTAAACACAAGTCCCTTAATAGAATTCCATGAAACACGATGCCTGTTCTTTCGCTGACGTTTATTACCCAGATCTGGATGTACAGAATGTCAAACAATGACGGTGTCGGTTTTATTAATATCTTTGTTTATTCTGTTAGGGAATAATTTTGATGTTTTATTGGCTTCTTGTTTGGAGGTATTGTGATAGCTAGCGGCGTCCTCCTGATTTTTTCCACGGACCACCTTCAAACTTTTAATCAGTTTTCTGAACGTAGGGAATTTTCCTTTTTTAGGGTTCCGTACCTCAAAAGGAAAACGGAACCGTTATAGGATCAGTTCGTTGTCCGTCGGTTTGTTTGTCTATCTGTCTATTAGTTTGTCAAAACCCTTTTTCTCAGGAACGTGTCCCCCCACACGTTCCTGAGAAAACGGGTTTTGACAAGTTGAAATTAATGTCAAATACTACGGTCCCTTGAAGCTCAAAAAAGCTTTAAAAAAATAAACGATTATTTATACGACACGGCTATTGATACTCGCAAATATATCAAAACTATAGAGCACTTCCCGTCGTTGACTTATGTAGAATCATATTTGGCAAGAAGCAAGGTCTCACAACAGAAGTAAAGGAAAAATTCTGAAAATCGTTAACTTTTAGATTAATCTCAAAAAAAAACTTCAATTTGCAATTGGAGAATAATTGACCGTGACGTACATCGATGTATGAGAGTTGTTTTTGAACTAAAATGTTAAGTTTGTTCTTGGGATAAATTCATCCTAACTACGGAACCCTTTATTAAGTGTGGACCGATATGCTCTTGGCCGATTTTTTTTAACTTTCACATAACATTAGTACATCATGTCTGTACTGTACTCCCGGAAAACTAGGCAAAGGTGCATGTGTTAGCTTATCGCCAGTCATATTTAATGTCCGTGTATTGTTGACGATGCCTCGAGGAGGAATATGTAGACTTGCAGTGGTTGGCAGAGATGATGATGATGATCAAACTTTGATAATGATGATAATACAGTTCCTATGATCTGGAACTCGCGAACCATCTTGCAGAGAATAGACGATAAAACACTGCAAACTCCAACCTCGTTCTCAGAAAGACATGTCTCACAGAAAAATGAAACAATAAGATTTATAAAACAAAACGATTATAAGTACATAACTAGCGGTTTTCCCAAGCTTACAAAAACATGACGTCAAACGATATGGGAAACCAATAAAGTTACTTAACTGTGTAAATATTTGTGATAGGTTACTTGTACTTCTCTCTCATAAGGACGTTTTATTGCTACTTATTTTATTGTAATTGCATCGTCACCATTTTATGGCTGCTAAGTTCAAAATTATTTCATCGCCACTGCTCTCAAACCGGTGAAGGAAAACATCGTGAGGAAACCGACATGTCCTAGAACCAAAAATTCGAAGACGTGACATCTATCAACCCGCACTGGGCCCGCGTGGTGGATTACGGCCCGCTCCCTCTCACAGAGAGGAGGCCTGTGTCCCAGCAGTGGGAACATTATAGGCTGATTATGTTATTACAGTTATAGACAACAACATTAATTACGTTATTTACGTTGTTCAGCAGTTTTTTTTTTTTCGAACTTATGAATCAATTTATTCAAACCGATTCAGATTGTGATTGATCGTGTATTACGCATTTAGGGTGCAGGATAGAGTGATCTAGCTAGCCTCAAATTATTGTACTTACCCGGTTAAAGGCAACTCGACCCTTATTAACTTTGCGAGACACTAAACGCCCCCTACGTCTGGGGGCATAACAATCAAACTTCTATAGTGTAGTTCAGTGTCCTTCAATCGATTATGTAGGACTAGTAACATAAATGCTTTGCCTCTGTTGTCCCCATAAGTTACGTCATTATTTATTTATATGTATTATAAAAGGTAGCTGACAGTAAGTATAACATGATGTACCACTCCATTTATAGTATATAATGACATATAAGTCACATCCTGTGTTTCAACAACCGAACAATGGTCGCTTCTTTTAACAGCAATAATATAAAACCTTTGTGGGGGAGCCAACGGAAAGAAAAATATATTTAAGAATCTTGGCTAAATTAAATCTGCCAATAAAGATCCTGACAATTATGTTGACGAAACGTTGATAATTGAAAGTATCTTGAAGTTTCATATTATCCTAAATAATACACATATAAATTATATATAGGTAAACTCACGCCTTCTACTTCTTTCCATGGAAGTAGGCACTAGGCAGAAACTACAGAACGCCACCTGCTACGATCCCTAAATACTCCTTTTGCCTCGTTTACGTTCATACACGCACGCCGGTTGCGAGTCCTACGCACCTGACTTTTCTGAAGCACATCATCAATAAGGTATAAGTTCTTCTAGGGCCTCCCCTCCCGGCGTTTCCACTCATATCTACCTTGTAAATGCCTTTCGTTAGTCGCCTTTCATTTATCCTCTCACCGAACATGACCTAACCATATAACTAAGTATACTCTTTTCAATTTTGGTCAGTACATCTTCTTTTAAACCACATCGTTTCATCAACATGAAATATATGGCCAGCTTGTAAATGAAATAATAGGTCCTTTTGGCGAACTTTATTAACTTTTAATGATATCTAGCTAAAGCGTATATTCTATTCTCGGCGTTTAAATATTAACAATCTGTACATTAAGAAACAATCCTACATTTCTATAAATACCACTACATTGTTCTTATGGCTTTGTAATGGGTTTTACGTAATCAACTGTGCCTTTAGTGGCGTATAATCCACGGTTGATTTCCGGCTAACTACCACTTAAATTGACTAGGGTTGGCGCTGTCCTACTCCTAGCGGCTAGACTAAAGACTATTCACTTCCACATATCGTGGATATCTTATGTCATCCTTACATATTTATAAAACATATTGTCCGTTTGTATGCTTCTTACTTGAAAATCGCTTATCCGATTTTCTTGTGGTTTTTCTTTGTGGCAAACTTAGACTGTGCAATATTTCGTCACGATACTTCAGTTTAGTACCTTTAGGAAACCCATGCTCAGAACAGGTCACTTTTGTGTTGATTACAAATAAACAACAGACCATTCATCATCATAGCAGTTCATTGCTGGACATAGGTCTCTTCAATCAAAATCAAAAATATTTTATTTCACATAAACATACATGGGCACTTATGAAACGTCAGAAGCTAGGTGCACGGTTCCAATTGGTCGTTTCCTATGGAGAAAAGTCGGCAAGAAACTCCACTCTACCAATCGCACGCCCGCACTCGCCTCGCACTTTATCCTCGAAGATCCTATTAAGCGTTGAGTGTTTCATCCGATATTTACTACCAAATATTATGACATCATAAAAATACCTTCAAATCAGAGTTCCCCCGACTTTTAAAGCGATAACCCAATATGTATAGTAACATGACCTTTTATAAAAATAAGTTTAAAGCGCAAAATTCATTCGCGATCGAATGGATTTTACTTCGGCCTTTGCTCAAGGTTAAGTTTTTTTACCTAAACTAGAGTTGTATGTTTACTTATAACATTTGTATGTCTGGGTCGCTTTGTCAGGTCAAAAGTGGGTTATTTAAATCGTTTTAGTAATGATTAATAAACAACTTTTAAATGTTATCGTATACAAACATTCAGATGTTTCACCTGGATGATATAACAGTTGTGAGTTAATTGTGTGCAAGTGCAAAGTCTGAATGAATGAATTAGGACTGTTTTTGAGTCTTTAGAAATTAACTTCGTGTGAATGTGATATTCTTAGGAGCCTTTGTCTTGCAGTAATCGTTAACCACCTCAGACTGTAAGCTCTGATCTAGATACTTAGATGGCTAGATTTTTCCTTTGTGTACAGCATCTTCGAGCATTCACAGGTTTTCTCAGAAAACCGAGGTACGTAATGCACATCGTCTTGTCTGTCTTACTCCAAAGGAAGTCGTTATCACTATTCTTAGCAGAGACCACACAAGTTACCACATTAATATGCAGATCTCATTGCCAAAATCGTTAAACTTTTAATTGAGGTAACAGTGTTGAATATTATTGTTTTACACTATGAAGGAAAACGTTGTTATGAAGTTCGCGTGTTGATGATAAAATCTATAATGTCCTGGATCGATTTCAGCAGAATGTCTGATAATGTTCTGACCTTGAAGGCTTAAAATAGAACAATTATAATTACAAGAAGTACACTAATGTATTTAGATTACTTCTTCACAATAGGGTTTTTCCATTTTTTGCTATTACGTAGGCACCTATCCGGTTAATTTGCGTAATATCCCAATGATTTTTTTATGTTGATCAACAACTTCGTGGTTATTTGTTGAGAAAATATTAATCATTTAGTATCATTACTTCTCTGTTCAACAAAGGTTTTCCCGGTATCGATTAGATGCAGTTTCTGGGAATTAGTAAAGAGGTAAGAAAAATAAGTGGTTTGTCATAGCTCAATGATCTATTCTGAAAATATTGTGAAGACTGGGTAATGGCCAACACCTTATGAGAAAGCGTGGTCAATTGACCACCAAACAAACGTGTGGGCTCTACAGGGGGACAATAAGAATCTCATTATTTTATCCGCCTCCGTGGTCTAGTGGTTAGACTACCTGTCTCAGACCCAGTGGTCGCCGGGTTCGTTTACCAGTGGGGACAAAATTTTCTGTTCGGTTTGGTTGGTTGTAGGGCTTATTCTAAGTCTACCTGGCTAGCCACCACCATCTCATTTAAATCTGTCGCCATAACAACAATGTTTACAACATTGTTGTGTTGAGGCAGTTAGAGGTAAGATTTCCAGTTTCTCTGTGGTTGAGATCAGGTGAGACGCAGGCTAAGAGCTTAACCGTTGTGGTTAAAAAAAGGGCGCTTTAACGCTTCACATTTGTACAATCCCAAAAAAAAGGGCAAGCCAAGCCCTCTCCCTCTCTCCTACTTTGCTATGTCCAACAGGGTCCACAATGATCATGCCTTTGTAAATCCTACCACCTAAATTCACATTGTGGAATGTAAATAAATATTGACGTAATTCTGTACCATTAATGTCAGCAAACCGAGTCGTTCATCCTTAAGTTCGACATTGGCTAGGTCAGTTAATTGAACTGTATCGTGTTATGGGATCATTATTTATAAATAGACGTTCGTTTCCTATAAATGCTTCAAAGTCAAAGCAATTTGGTTTAAGGCTAGAATTTGGAGAGAGATGGTAATGGGGTCCAATTAAATGGACTAAGCATGTGATTAAGGTCATGGGAAACGGTGGATAAAGAAAGGGGTCGATTATAGGGCCTTAGTCCAAATTTTTCGACCTCATGAAACTGACTAAGTATATCTGGTGGTATGGTAATGGGAGACTGCATACAAAAGGATAATGGTTATGGGGTAATTGACTTTTTGGCCACATTAAATGGATAGAGGAAGTGATTTTAGGTCATGGGAAGCCGCTAGATAGAAAAGGGGGACACCTAATGTGCCATTCGATTTGGATATTTAATATCCTGATAGGTTTAACACTTAAATTAAATCGCTTCTGTCCTGTGGCACTATTAATTTCCAGATTCAAGCTGACGTTTTTTCCATATTTCATGATTCCTTTCTTGACGGACAGCCAAAACTGCTTCCTTTAAAGGCTTCCCTAAAATAATAATAAAAGGCAAGCAGTTAGCTGTGAGATAACGACGGAAATCCATCTATAAAATGGTAGAGGCAACATCCTGATTAGGAAATGTTAATAAAGGAAAATGAAGGCTACACTGATAATGAAAAGAAATCATCGAATCATTGTCTTTATCTACAGATACGTTGCCAACTATCTACAAATTGTTCTTGTTTTTGCTGTGGCTTTGACTAGATTATTTCTAAGTATTTCTACTTACGTTCGTCGTCAATGGGGAAACCCGTGAAGCCTTGACCTGGTTTGTGATGTACCCGCGGAAAGATTTCAATGTATTGAGAGAGCGAATGCATATATCTTTAACTATGCCTGTTCTCATTCAGCTGAGAGCCAAATCTCCGAAAGCAATTCCTTTTTAAACCGCCATTGAGTCTCATGCATGGAAATCTTTTAGTTAAGTGTTGCTTGAGAATTTGGGCGAAGGCTTGTACTTGATCCAAAAGTCGCCACTAATTTCAAATGAGCTAAAAAGCGCGCTGTTTCGCTATGAAAAAAAAAACAAATATTAAAACGATGCAAAACATTTTATTACAATGTATTTTGCTATGCAAATATTTCTACTAAGCTTCTAACTAATATTTCTAGTACGAAAGTGTGTCATGTCAACACATCTTTTCTTGGTCATCCTTGAATTCTACCCACCCATTCATAAAAAAACCACAGACTGAGATAGCTAGACATTTCACGTGGTTCAGAAAAGGATAGATATAGAATAGTCATTCCCTGTTTTAAACTATTACTATTTCAGCTACAGTTTTGACCAATATATCCTGACATCTGAAGGTGACGCTGTATTTTTTTCTGCCTAGACTTTTCCCAACTATGTTGGGATCGGCTTCAAGTCTAACCGGGTGCAGCTGAACACCAGTGTTTTACATGGAGCGACCGCCTATCTGACCTCCACAACCCAGTAACTGGGTAATACGATGCCCCATAGTAAGACTGGTTGTCAGACTTTCGGGCTTCTCTATAGACCGTGACCCGTAACGATTATCAAAGATCTAAAAATGATAGAAGACGGTGTACGTAAAGGGAAAATGACCAAATCAATATATTTTTTTATTTCATAATTCTTTTTTATCGCCACGGGTCAAGATAAATCGGTCCATTTTACTATGAGTAATGACCACAATTTTCTACGTTCAATTCAATGTAACAGGATTTTATAGCTGCTTTTGACGTCACAGATAACGTCATACGAATAGCGATATTCGCTTATAAGGCAAGATTTACATTCCTTTTCGGGTTTTAAGAAACAAAAAATGCGATCGTGCAGCGATTTCGAAATTATTTGGAAATTGTATCACGATGGAATTTGTTCACGGAATTTTAAGGCTAGAAAGTTACAAACACAATACTTACAGTATGTTAACTTACGAAGGGCGTTCCTGTTTACCTGCAAAAGTATAGCGTCTATAAATGAAAAAAAAAAATGCCATAAAAAAAAAATATATATAGTAGGTACCTAAAATATTCGCAAAAAATATTAAATTGATACGTAAAAGAAACATTCTGTACACGCACACTTGTCTTTCCACGTTAAGGTTGATGCGCTAGGGTAGCCCGCGAAATTCAAATTTCCTTACGTTTTTTGCAATTTGCAGGTCAGTATCAGGTTGTATGTTGATCTAAATATTAGTAGCGGCCGTTACAAATATGGATTTACAGAATTATAAACATTAGAATCAGCAATACAACTCTCTAAGTTCAAGAAAGTGCATTGACTGACGATTTCATGAAATTTTCATTCATTGCACTTACATGAACTTAGAGTGTTGTATGGCTGATTCTAATGTTTATAATTCTGTAAATCCATATTTGTTACGGCCGCTAATAATATTTATATTAACATACAACCTGATACTGACCTGCAAATTGCAAAAAACGTAAGGAAATTTGAATTTCGCGGGCTACCTTAGCGCATCCACCTTAAAATACAAGTCTGTGTGTACAGAGTGTTTCTTTTACGTATCAATTCAATATTTTTTGAGAAAATTTTACAACTTATGTAGGTGTATAATTTTGTTTTTATTTTGTGGTGTTTTTTTTTTTTTTGCATCTTTTGCGTGTTATCGGGAACGCCCTTCGTTTGTTAACATAGGTACTGTATATCTAAAGCAAGCTGACAAAAAAAGTAAATTTAAAAAATCAAAAACCCGACTTAGGAAGTGGTTTTCATTCCGCCATCATGCAGTATTGCTGCATTCCGATACTCCTCGTATTGGTATCGGAGACATCACAGGCATTTGTTGCCTTGAAGACGAAGATCGGCAACGGTAGACACCTTGTTGTTGCTTTTGCCGAAAGGGTTTAGGTCGGAATTTACCTTATATTTTTTTATTATTTATAATTTACCTTCTATTTTTTTTATTATTTATAATTTACTTATTTTTTTTATTATTTATTATATGTATTTTTTTACCTTAGGAGGAGCTCGTGGCTAAGTAATAACAGCCGCTCATATCGATCCATCAGGTTAAGCTACGCTTGCCGGGGTTGGTCCGTGGATGGGTAACCATTTTCATATATCGAGATTCCTCCGTGCCTCGGAAAGCACGTTAAGCCGTTGGTACCGGCTGTCATTTGTGGATCTTTGACAGTCGTTACGAGTCGTCAGAAGCCCGAATGTCTGACAACCAGTCTAACCAAGGGGTATCGTATTACCCAGTTACTGGGTTGTGGAGGTCAGATAGGCAGTCGCTCCATGTAAAATACTGGTATTCAGCTGCATCCGGTTAGACTGGAAGCCGACCCCAAGATAGTTGGGAATAGGCTAGGCAGATTGATTGATGTATTTGTTTACCTTAAATTTTCCTCAAACAAAGGATGTCAATGTGGATTTCCCCACATAAAAAACACTTCCTTCAGGTGGGCCGTCACTCGATAAAACGAAAAATGCACGTCTTAGTAAATCTGTTCTGAATAACAGTCACGGAAAAAATCAATCAATATAACAAGCAGCGTTCAAAGAAACATAAATTATCACATTCGCTCTATATGGCCGTTGTATACAAACTTGTTCTCGGAAAATTGGTATGATTCACGCCTGCTAATACATCATTTAGCGTGGGCAGTAAAATCAGCTGGCTTCCTGCGTCTTATCGATGTTTACTGCCTTGTTTCCAGGATTCTGATCTAAAATGGTTCTTTTATCGCCGTTTCCAGAAGAGAAAACAGTTAGTATGGTGTTCTTGCCGGCTCATTTCCATAGGAAATGACCAATTTGGAATCGTGCACCTCACTTCTGGCGTTTCATAAGTCGATGTAGGATTATGTGAAATGAAATATTTTGATTTTTGATTAAGAAATCTCTTGATTTAAGTCCTTTGATTATTAGTATCTTCAGTATGTAGTTTTGCGTATTACATTGAATGTAGCTGGTCGTAGCACAGGTGTGAGTACTATGTACTTTAGAGCTACCATTTAACGGGTAATATGTCTTTCATTGACTTGAATTAGCCCTGGCGGCTGTGAGTATTTCATGTTTACTCAAATATCTCGCTGATAGTGGCGCGTGTGTTGGATCATTTAGCTCCCTTCAAAATGTTTGAGCTGAATGGTGCTGATCCATGCGTCATGTTCGTGAACGGGCGCCGTCAGTTGGGACTGGTCATCTCTTAGCTGCCATTGCTTATTATAATTTTAGAATTGTGTTTATCTTTTTTATTACGGACGCTTTAAACGTGCTTTCTACATTGTTCGAGTTTATAAAAGTCTAGGAAGACCAAAGTACTGATGGTTTGATTATGTGAAAGATGATTATGGGTATAAAATGCTGAGCCGACCAATAATCAATTAGGATAAGGGCAGGTGGATATTGATATGAATGGATCTTTGTTTGGGTCCAAAGTCCAGATAAACTTTCGCGACTTTAACGGAACGCTTATAATTGAGCTTGCCATATGTCCCTCAAAGTACGTCATACTAATCAAAAGCAATTCTACGCAATCGACTGCCATAAATAAACAAACAACTCAATTTGTCGATCAATCAGTCAATTAAAGTTTATTTATAAAATTTATCTAGGAGAACTGTCCGTAGTATAGTAACGGTCTGTAGTAGACGCATAAACAACTCTATTCATTGTCTATTATTAGTCGGTTACGTCCTTTTTATGTTTGATTGTAACCAAGGCGTTTCATAAGCAAACATTTAATACTGTTTTGTAGTAGAAGAGCTGAAAGGAGATGGATGGTTTGTATGAGGAATGATATGAAAGAGAAGGGAGTAAAATATAGCGTGATGGTTGACAGGGGAGAGTGGAAAGAGAAAATGTGTTGCGCCGACCCCAAGTAACACAGGACAAGGGCAGGAAGATGATGATGTAGTAGAAGAGCTATTTGTAAAGGAGCTCGCCCGGGGAAGCACTACCACCACACCACACCTAATTCTGGCGCCAAGCAGTGTTCCGGTTTGGAGGATATGGGTGCCGGTGTAATTGGGCGTGTAGCATACCATCCAAAATGACAGTAGTGTGAATACTACGAACAGTCAATGCAGATATTTAATACGCATCAGAAGCATCACGTTCGTCTGTCTCGGTTATGAAATGAAATGAAATGAAATTGTTTATTCAGTAAATAGGATATCAGAATCACTTTATCACGTCATATTTAAAAAAATAAAATAATCTAGATGAGGTCGGCGTTTCCTATCTGACTACTCTGAGAAGAAAGGCCGAAACAAACTCAGAGGTCGCAGTCTCTTTTAAGGTCCAGACATAATCTTGGTCAGGCCATATGAGGACCATGTAGATTAGAGTCTGAAATGGTCTTTTGAGGAATGAAACCACACAGATTTGAGTGGACCTGTCCAGTCAGTGCAAGCATTTGTCAGTAACCGAGGAGCTCAACTCAGAGCTTAAGGAGCTCAACGACTCGACGAACAATACCAAAGAAAGGACATTTGGGTAGGCCGCAAAAAGTACTCAAACTGCCAGATTAAAACTAAAGAAAGAGGAGATAATAAATATGATCCACATAGTCCTCACATTCACAATAATTAAAATAAAATAATACTTTACAAAGTAATAATGTCATTTTGTATAAAATATTCAACAATGTCAATTTGTAGGTTTATAAAACTGGTATATTGTAATGATTTTAGATAATAATTAAAATATCAAGTTCTAGGGTTTTATCAAGGCTTAGCAGAGCGAGCAGCTCAATCCCATTTTAGGGGTATGAGAAACAGGGTGTAAAGTTCACTCATCCACCATAGAAAAGGGAGGATCCTCCAACCAGACGGGTGTTGTGTCTGGCGGGCAACTGCCCAACGATTGATGTTGGGTTCTCGTATATATGTCCACTGCACGGTAAACTTTAATTGCGCGATGCAGGATTTATGTGACGTCTGTTGACGTCAGGTCTTTGATGCGTAGTTCGCATGCGGCGATGTAGATACCGCCACATCACTCCCCTCCGGAGACCGGAGGTCGATAGTGGGCTGAGTCTTGTATCTTGCGATCTTTGCCAGTGCCAGTTGTGGTTCCAGTGAGTCGGAACCGGGTGCCGCATTGTTCGCGGTGGGTCGGAACTGTTTGCGGCGGTTGTGGTGATTGAGGTGATTGCGGTGATTCCCCAGTGGGTCGGGGTGATGAGGTGATTGAGGTGATTCCCCAGTGGGTCAAGGTGATGAGGCTGAGGGTGATGACCAGGAATGCGCGTTCGCTGCATGCTGGTGGTCAGGATACCCGTTGACGCCTCGGGTGTTGGCTTAGCTGTGTGACTCGCCTCACTGAAAGCTTGCGGGAGTGATGATGATGACGTCACGCTGGAGTAGTTGCACGAAGGCTGCGTTGACGTTCATATTCGGGGTCACCAATTTAGGGGTATGAGGAACAGGGTGTAAAGTTCACTCATCCACCATAGAAAAGGGAGGATCCTCCAACCAGACGGGTGTTGTGTCTGGCGGGCAACTGCCCAACGATTGATGTTGGGTTCTCGTATATATGTCCACTGCACGGTAAACTTTAATTTATGTGACGTCTGTCTGACGTCAGGTCTTTGATGCGTAGTTCGCATGTGGCGATGTAGATACCGCCACACCATGATTTTTGTCTTCTAAATAATCCGCAATTTTATAGTACCCTTTTTTACAAAGTTTGGTTTTAATACAGCCTTTAAATCGTTTAATGGGTAAATTTCTAATATCAATGGGAAGTTTGTTGTAAAAGCGTATACATTGACTCATGAACGAGTTGCCTACTCTGTGGAGACGAGTGCGATGCACAGCAAGATTGTGTTTGTTCCTGGTATTTATACTATGAATATCGGACATTTTCTTAAAATTTGATATATCTTTGTGTACATACAACAGGTTTTGAAATATATATTGTGAGGCTACAGTCAGAATATCTACTTCTTTGAATTTTTCTCTAAGGGAATCTCTTGGACCTAGGTTGTAAATGGCTCGAGCAGCTCAGCCCTTTTCTGTAAAAAAAAGATAGTGTTAATGTCCGCACAGGTTCCCCAGAGAAGAATCCCATATGACATAAGACTATGAAAATAACTAAAATAAACAATTCTGGCTGTATCTACGTCAGTTATCTGTCTAATTTTTTTAACTAAGTCTTCCTGACAGTTTTATTTTATTTTTATTTTTATGATAGTTATATATTTATATCTGTAAATATTGGTTCAAAGAAAACACGTCAAAAACAATGAATGTTTTACAACTAGATGCGTTGGGTGTTTCCTATCAAACAAACAAACTCGGAGGTCACAGTCTTCAGGTTTATGGGTCCCAAGCGCGGCTACATCGATTCTCAAGTCAATCAATGTGTTATTTTCTTCAGGAATTTCCCAGTACCCGCCCGGAAATCTCTATACCAGGTCAATGACGGCATTTCATGGGTCTTAAACATAATAGGACAAATGTTGTTGTTCGAAAAGCCTTTGCCAAATCCTTCGAGAAATTTGTTGCGTCTCTAATGCGACATCACAAAATCCTACTTAAAGGGCAAGCCGCCTAAAAGCCGTTGATAAAGGGATTACAACAAATTAATGCAGTTAAACCCTATACATTGTGAGCTTGTTATCATGTGACGAGATGCTCTTGTTTGCACAGTGATAGCGTACTAGCGAAAACATCAGTTCACCGTTAAGTCTTATCTGTAATGTCTATATTAGCGTAACACATTGGTTCCGATAGTGCCCACACGATATGGTGTTGTGGCAAACGTTATTATCGTATCGTATGTACGTTGTATGTCCTGGGTTTAAGAATAAACATCAGATTTTTCCTGTGAATCTTTTTAGGATAGGAGGTTATCCACGGTAGGTATTGTTATAGGTCTCAATCTACCTAGACTTTTCTCAAATATGTTGGAGTCGGCTTCCAGTCTAACCGGATGCAGCTGAATACCAGTATCTTTGGTATAGGTCTACTGACAAAAAAAATGTGGTTGAGCCACAATAGCCAGTCACCCTTGGGGGCGAGCCTATGTCAGAAATTGGGCACAAATCTAGATTCCGGGATGGTATTGAGAATTTCCTATACCAGTACCCCTAAAACCAGATCAAAGTCAAAAAATTATTTCAAATAGGCACATAAAAGGCACTTTTGAACGTCAAAAACACGAAATAGAACTGATTTTAGTTGCCCCTTCCAAAAGTAGTTTTCGTATGGAGAATCAGATCCAAGACCCCATGTTCAGTTGTCGCGCTTTAGACCACTAGATCATAGAGGCAGTAAATATTCCTAATGGAAAAACCCCAAAGACAAAGCCAAACCCAAGATCCATTATAACGAGACAGTAAAAAAAAAAACTTCAAAACACTGCAAAGCCCTCGGTCGCCTTCCATATCTCTACTAGGGACCGGCTGATAAAATACGGCATGCAAAGATAATTGGGTATTGATGTCAGGAGTACGTACATACATACCTCTAGAAATAATGATAGCACTCACATGTAACATAATATTAAAATGGTACTTAAGATACAGCCTTTATGTTTGTGTTTTATCTCTTGCGAAATGTTAGATCTTTGGAGGATTACACGTTGCAAAGGTGGTGGAAGGAACGAAGAATTATGTTTTTCCGATGGAAATGTAAGACTGGACATTTATTTATTTTATTTATTTATATATACTTTATTGCACACCAGAAAAAACATAGCGAAAATAAATAAATTGAACACTACAAAACATACAATGGGCGGCCTTATCGCTTGGCAACAACCTATCGAAATTGTTATATGTAACGAGTGTTTTTCTCGTGGAGGCTATTTAATAGACGTCCCATTACCTAAGGAGGAGTGGATATCTTCGCAGGGTGGCTGGTAGTAGCAGCTGGCTGTTTGCTGGCAATCGAAATGAATGGCGCGTGATTGGAGGCCTTTAAGAGCCGGTAATGCGGTCACGTGGTTGTTGGCGTTCATTCCATACGAACGTATTCCTCTGATTTCTTCCTGGTTAATGATACTAGTCCAAAATTATTTTTATGATAGAATGTGTAACTACCAGTCATGTTCCTATGTTGTGTTTTTTTGCCAAAAAATATGATGATGATGTTGACGATCGGTGGTGATTGATATTAAAAACTATACGTAGTATGTTATCCTGTTAATAATTCACACTTCACAGTTTCACACATATTCAATAACAGATCAGCAATACAAATTATTCCTAACAACTTTATTTATTGTTTATTTACTAATCCTGTCGTCTAGTTATAAGAACTATAATAATTAATTTATCACGCTATTATACTGTGAAGGTTGCCACGTTTTGACGTATTGGTATTAATTGAATTATACTATGTCAACCGTTAAGTGATTCCTCGGCAATCCTCGGATATTAATTCTTTTTTTTTTGTATTACTGGATTGAAACAAGACTACTTGATGGTAAGCTGTCATCGTTGCCAATGGAGATCTGCAATACCAGAGGCTCCATCGATGTATGCCATCCTAGGGGTAAAGCTGTGATGTCTCGTGAACCTGGAATTACCGGTTCACCCATACCATTCGAGCCAAAGCACAGCAACACTATGTTTTGCTGTTCTTCTTTGCTTAAATTAGTTTATCCATAATGTTCTACCATTTCTATAGCGCCATAATTATGTTACATAAATATGATAAATTGTCAACCCACTCTAGTCTCGACTCATTGTATTGTTGAGCTGTCAAATCTAGACCTATTCCGTCTTATTCCAAAACGCGATCTAAATTTAGTACTGGGATTATTACTAGGTTTAAACCATGACTAAATAAAACTTTATTATAAAATGAAGTTTATCACTAGTTCCAGAACTATCTATGGTACTAAAGTTAGTCCGCCGAGACCCCTAGTTTAACTTTGGTACTAATTCATTTGACGTTTGCGTGGCGTCTTGGTTATTGTGTTATTTTAAATAAAAATCATAAAAAAATGGATATTAACATGATCGACGTGATGGATTTGGAAGATTTGGATATGCTGGAGAGGTCTCGGCGATCTTACAGACATCCTCATCGTGTGAATCCGTTTGAATTGAGTGACGAAGATTTCAGATACAAGTATAGGTTCATAAAACGTTTTGGTGGAAAAATAGTGGATCTTTTATGTGAGGATTTATCCCACGACTCTCGAGGATGCCTATTGAGTCCTGAAGTGCAAGTGGTTTGCGCATTACGCAACTGGGTTCGCCATGAAGTATGTAACCTTGGTCAATGCTAACGTAACATTAGACAAAATCAAAATAAACTAGGTAATATTATTGTTTTAATCGTAGATTCATTCAAGTAACACAAGTAACTCACGAACTATATAGAATTGTAATCTGTGCTCACGAATAAACCACGTATGTAACAGTACAGTATTGTTAAAAACAATGAATACAAATACTTCATAATATTTATTTAATAATACAGGACGCAACACATCACATTCGTCTCAAATTACGCGCGCCTCCGCCGAATGTAAGGCGCTCCACTTCACGCTAGAGGTCTTAAAAAATATGACAACTTGATTATAAAAAGCGCGTCAAAAGTACAAGTTGTGCTTGTTCAATATATTGTAACATAAAGAAAGAACAATTTATGACATATTTTAAAGTTTATAAATAATTATTTAAGCATTTCAAGTGTTATTATAATATCAACATTTAGAGAAACAGAACGTTGCTTCAAATAAAGCCTGCGTGAACGAATGAAAGAATGCCATTTTTGTTTTTTATCTATGGACATTATTTAAACCATGAACCTTCTTTGGTACTAACTGATCCTCGAATAGTCTTCGTTTTGTAATCGTAACATGTTTTAAACCTAGTACTAGCTTTATTACCGAAACAATCCTAGACCTTTTAGTCTTGGTTTAAACCAGTACTTTTGCAGTTTTTTGTAATAAGACCGATTGTGATTATGAGCATGCGTTCATGGTGTTACGTAAAATATTTGTAATATTTATGCCTGAGAGTAACGGGAATGACGTAGTTTTACATGTAGTAGTGACACATGCATTAATAGACACCCTTTTCTGCTGCATTACAATTCTGGAGGATTACCCATTTAAAACAGCTGTCTGTAAATCGGTTCATATACATAGATATGGGGCTTACTAAGCCCCATATCTATTATATGAACCTGCTGGCTTAGCCTGCTCAGCAGGCTGCAGCCTTAACTCGTTAATTCAAGTAAGCAAGCATATCTTGAAATGCCCCCAGTTAGATAGACCAGCGACCTTAATTTTATATTATTATGCTTAATTGCGAAAATGACTTTATTTGTTACGCTTTCACATTAAAAGGACTGAACGGATTTGGATGAAATTTGACATATGGCTAGACCTTGACCTGGAGAAGGACATAGGCTACTGTTCATCCTGTATCGCAGTCAAAGTCGCGGGCAACAGCTAGTTCAAATTAAAAGAACCGTAGAACCAACCGTTGACACTTACCGCCTTATTCATAAACGCTGAATAAAGTTAATTTATAAATTAGCACCTGTTTAACCATACATTTTCGACGTTTATACGTCTCTTTAACTTTAAGAAACGTTTATGAATAAGAGGGTTAGTGTTTACACGAAAAAGTTGGCAACAGTTTTTGTGTTGATATTTCAATGGTAACTAGGATTGCCAGCATACCTATTTATTTAAACTATGTCATGCCGTTGAACGTTTAAGCGATTTCGGGGCATGATTCATCTGTATAGTATCCCGTGGGAGTGGTGATAATATGACGAGGTGTTCGTAAGACGCGAAGATATACTTACGTAAGCTTGCATAGAAAACTGGAGATATCTAGAAAATTAAAATCAAAAGTCATTTATCAAACTAGGCTGAGAATCAGCACTTTTGGAACGTCAAAATTACATAAGACAGTCCCCCAAAACGCCCACCCTTCAGAAAATAGATTCTGATGATAATTAGAAACTCCAGACTTGTCTACGTAACTGCATTAATCACAACATATCCCCCTCCGAAGGGTTTATCATTCCCCGAAGGGTAGTGCAGGGGGGAGTCGAACCCAAGACCTTCAATATCTTTGTTATCTCCGTCACTAGAAGGTTCTCAGGTTGGTCCACTACTAAAATAATAACGGGAAGCACAAGTAGCTGTCGGGGTGTTTACTCCCCGTTATATGGTTAGTAAGGCGACCTATCGAATACTAGATACAGTCTTCTGCCAAGATAAACTATAACTTATAATTGCCTATAAATACAAACTGTCTTAATGACGAAAGTTCAATTCCAATTATTTACTTTCGAAGCTTGATCAGCGAGAATATTCCGAGGATAGTAATCAAAGTAGACAGATACTTTACACACGAGGTACCAATTCTCAGTACTCTGTAACTCCTGTGATCTTAAAGGTCACCGATTTACATAAACCTTGACTTCTTACATTCCTAAGTAAATAATTACGCAGAGTACATCTGTGTAATTAATCAGGAATCCACCAACATTTAGGTTAAGGGATGAGGGATAGGCTTTATGTAATTTAATGACCCCGCACCCTAATTGCACACAGTAGCAGCCCGGAATCTTAATTTATAAGTTCTTATTCCAAGCATGTTTTTCAATTAAACTTGAAACTTGAAGCTAATTGTCCATTCCAAAGCGTAATATGTTCCTATGGAGAAGAACGGGCAAGTAACTATGGGTTCTTTGAAAAGTCTTCAATCAATCAATCAACTCAGCATATCGCAGTCCATTGCTGGACATAGGCCTCTCCCAGGCTGCGCCACAACACCCTGTCCTCCGCTTTCCGCATCCAGTCTGTCCCAGCCAACTGGGGGGCGTCGTCTCACACTACGCTTGCCGATACGCGGTCACCACTCTAGGACTCGTCTGCTACACCGGCCATCGGTCCTTCGACAAACATGGCCAGTCCACTGCCACTTCAGCTTGCTTACCCTGTAGGCTATGTCGGTAACTCCGGTTCTTTTCCGGTATTCATTTCTGATCTTATTCTTCAAAGAAACTCCGAGCATAGGCTATGCTCGGAGTCTTACTAAATCAAAATAATGAGGTATGTAATTTGTGCCCTGTTTTGGGGCCAAGCCTATGACTCGGTCAGTCGGCCCCTATTCTATGGGACTTAAACATATCACAATACAGTTGTTCTATTCTATAAGAATGAATTCTATACCGTGAAAACTTAGGTAATGTGAGCTTCTGCCAGGGTTGCGGGAAGTCCGAAAGGGATACCGGGACCTTGGCAATAGGCAACTGAAGGAACACCGGTGGGTTTTAGTCAGTAAAAGTCTGACACGCCTTTCCGCTCCGCCCAGAGTTGGAGAAGTCATTTGATGAATTTTCACGGTGCGATGGTTACAGAATATCAATGCAGTTGTGATATTATGTTATAAATATAATAATATTCAATTGCATGCATGCAAACATTGACTGGTGAGAATGAATGACCAAAACAAACGCGGAAAATGCTAAGAGGAAATAAACTAAACAATTGTTACTGTATGTTATGTTATGATGATGTCATTATCAATACTTAGGTCTGTGCTCAAGTTTCAATCAAAAGAAATTCCAAACAGTATTGTCTCGCTCGAGTTTAATCACCCGACTACGGTGAAGAAAAAAGGAGGGTTATGATTTTGACAGGTATTTATGTGGGTATGTATATTCATCTGGTCCCTCATAATTTCTAAACTAGTATAGGTACTCATCATGGAAGCGTCTTGATCATTCGTTGGTTATAGGATATGTAGCGTCACATTAATAAAGTTGGCGTTTATGTCGTAGTTGGGTTTTAATTTGTATACCAACTTAAAATAAAAAAATGTTCGTAGATCTTTGACAGTCTCTACGGGTATTCAGCGGGGTAATTTCGTAACACACATAAAATGACAATCAATCGCAATGGTTTTCATTTTGACAGGTCTACCACGTTTATTGCGTTATTTACGTTGTTGAACAGATTTTTTTTTCAAACCGAGAGTTTTTAATGATTACCAATATCATTAAAAACTCTCGGATTGTGATTGAAAGTGTGTTATACAATTAGGGTGCAGATCAAACAACCTTTATTAAAATAGTCTTTGTATTTATTGTCGTAAATCTGAAAAAAGCCAATGAATCTTATTGATCGTCAAAACATGAGCATGTCAAGCGACAATAACGGTCATCAAAAATCGAGCATATGAGGCAAGCAGTTCAGACCAAATAAATACTGGTATTCAGCTGCATCCGGGTAGACTGGAAGCCGACCTCAAGATAGTTGGGAAAAGGCTAGGCAGATTGACTTCAACCAAATAAAAAACCAAGACAGCGCGCTGCGAACAATTCAGTGAAACATGCCAAAACTACACCTCCGCTCTGTGTACACGCTCACACGCAGTGCCGTAACTAGGGCGGTGCCAGCGGTGCCCAGGCACAGGGCGCAGACCCTGGAGGGGCGCAGAAATGACCAGAACAGACCCACTAACAATACCTATTATTTATTTATTTAAACGTGTGGAGTCGCGTCTTCCGCATAAGTCATACAAAAAAAAATACAAAAAAAAAGTTTTTGTATGATAAATTTATTTTTATAGACAATCCATTTTATTGTCCGGTTATGATTAGAAAATATTTCAAGGGCGCGGAAGGCTAATTACGGCTCTGCTCACACGCACACATTTACAATCAAACTACACCTCACTAAGTGCACACATGTTTACGAAACCGGCCTCACGTCACTGTTGACAGGGCTCTGTCTTGGTTTTTTATTTGGTCTGAGGCAGGCACCTTACTTTTATTTTACTCATCTCAGATTCTTTTGGTATGTTTACGACACCAACAACCGGATTATTTACTTGCCAATTAGCGGAAACTAGATTGATTAATTAATGGGAAGAGCAGACACGCTGAATTAACACGTGAACACAGGACACGTGTCTCCACACGACACATGTACGAATTAGCGTTGTTATGATGTAATCAGGGACACACAGCACCCTAATTGAGTTGAGCACTGCTACTAATGACGATTCCATTTTGGCGTTTAACGTAATTAGTAATGACGTAATCTATTGCTATGATTTGGTTATCATGAAAATGGATTTTGAAACAAGCGACTGATATAATTATGTATTGTATACAACGTGCCGCTACAATGGCGATATTAATTTAACACACGGGTAGGGATAGTTGCCAGTAAACATAAAAAATATAATAAAATAAAATAATTCGTAAATTGAAAAAAAAAAAAATTTCAAACAAACTAAATAATAAATAACCAAAATTGAGATCACTCTGTGTAAAAGATTAATTCATAAAGCTACCTACCAGCTGGCTTTCGTTCTATCGGTAAGCTCTTTTGTCGGCATAATTTCTAAGAAATTGCGCGGCTTTCCTTCTATTCGCCTACATATGATCCGTGACCCCGGCAAATGACCTCTTCGCTACAGTTCTTTAAGTACAGGTTGCTCCAGGATGGTAATTTAGAAAATTGTTAATAAATCAATAAATAATAACGTTTACTTAATGAAATTCAAATATTTTTATAAAACAAATACGCGAAATCATACACGTGGGTTAAATTAATGTCGCCATTGTAGCGGCACGCTGTATATATACAGAGTGAAATTGAATTCTTGGGCATCCTTTTAAGGGGTCATTGTACTCATCAGTATGAACAACTTTCACTATGAGACCAAAACTGAAATCGCGAAAAAAAAACGAGACATCTAATCTAATCTAACTAATATGGATGGATGTTTGTTACTCTTTCACGTAAATACTACTGACTGGATTTGTATGAAATTTGGCAAACAGATAGTTTATAACCTGGATTAACACATAGGATACTTTTTATCCCGATGTTCCCACAGGATCGAGACTTACGCGGGTGAAACCGCGGGGCGCAGCTAGTTCGAACATAAATAAGAAGTAACAAGCACCCAGTAATTCTAAGGTCATCTCCTATTACGTGGTTCATAAAAAAAACTTGCAAAATGTGTGTCTCTATTTAAGAGTACGAAAAATCGAAACCTAATTAACTATCATTCATTAAAACTCCTCCATTCCTCTCCATCTTTTATTTTTTTAACCGACTTCTTCAAAAAGGAGGAGGTTTTCAATTGGTCTGTATGTTTTTTTTTTTTTTTTTAATATGTTTGTTACGCGATTTCTCCGCCAATTATGAATCGATTTTGATGATTCTTTTTTGTATGGTAGGTCTTGCTTCCGAGGTGGTCCCGTATAAAAACTTTGCTTGCGTAGTTTTTGAGTTAGCTTCAATATAACGTATTTTTCCCAATGAGTTTATCTATACGATGTCTTCATTTACTCCTTCAATGTTATTTACATCAGCTAGTGGTATTCGAATTTGTGTGGGGTAGATACCACAACTAAAAAGTGAAAAATAAAAGTGTCCTTCGAATATAATACCTACTTCTTTTTGTTCACCATTACTTTTAATCCTTTGAAATATCTGACGACAAAAACAACTAAGATTTCCATTCATCGAAGCTTGTCTTTGCACCTCACTGTATATAAATATTATCATAATTATTATCAATGCGAAGACAGGCTAAGAAAATGCTAACATTATCTGTTTCCAACAAAGTAAGATGGTTTCTACGTCTACGTCAATTTGATAATGTTATGCAGTCTGTATGCGATGTTTTCCGAGGCTTGTTAGTTCAGAGAAACTATTTACATAATTACGTGAGGTAAATTAGATTAAACCACCGGCCTAGCCTTTTCCCAAGTACCTATGTTGGGGTCGGCTTCCAGTCTAACCGGATGCTGCTGAATACCAGTATTTTACATGGAGCGACTGCCTATATGAACTCCACAACCCAGTAAATGAACTAATACGATACCCCTTGGTAAGACTGGTTGTCAGACTTTCGGGCTTCTGACGACCCGTAACGACTGTAAAAGATCCACGAATGACAGCCGGGACCAACGGCTTAACGTGCTTTCCGAGGCACGGAGGAGTCTCGGTATGTAAAGATGGTCACCCATCCACGGACCAACCCCGGCAAGGGTAGCTTAACCTGATGGATCGACCCGTGCGCGTGCGGCTGTTATTATTTAGCCACGAGCTTAGATTTAACCATAGATTGTTGTTATATTATAAGTTATAACATACTTAGGTTGAAAAAGGGAATATATTATTGATGTGGTAAACTGGTAACCGTACATGTTTAGAAAAGTACCAGTCTCGGCATGTATAGCGATCGCTTTACGACCCAAATTCGGTCCCAAAGTCCTAATGGGGACCCAAAGAGAATCGTGAGGATTCTCTTTTTATATGACTTTTTAACCGACTTCTTCAAAAAGGAGGAGGTTCTCAATTCGTATGTATGTTTTTTTTTGTATGTTTGTTACGCGATTTCTCCGCCAATTATGAATCGATTTTGATGATTCTTTTTTTGTTTGGTAGGTCATGCTTCCGAGGTGGTACCATATAAATTTTATTAACTTTGTTTGCGTAATTTTTGAGTTACCTTCAATATTACGTATTTTTCCCACTTAGTTTATCTAGACGATATCCTGTTTGACTCCTTCCCTGTTATTTACATAGCAGGTAGTGGTATTCGGATTTGTGTGGGGTAGGTACCACAACAAAAAGTGAAAAATAAAAACTTTTTACAAAAAAGTTTTTATCTATAGTGTCATTCTGTAATCAACATAATTTACACAATATTCGTGTAAAACTAACATGAATTGGAAACATTGGAAGATTTGGATAGACTTCACGTCGTATACCTACGTGCATACGGCCAGTACTCGACACAAATCGGTCAAACAGTTTAATCGTTTCGTGTACGTGACGGAGGGTGTCCTAGTCAGATTGGCCTGTCCAGACTTTGCCTCATTAATAATAATAATAAAAATAATAAAATCATTTATTTTTCTCACCACAATATTTAAACATAACATGAAGATATTGTTTAGTAATTATAATAAAATATAAAATATTGTGGGAGACTGGTGCCTAAGCTAGGCTAATAACCTGTGTTATAGGACACCAGGTCCCCACTCCGAGTAACAATGTCAGGACGTACTAAAGCAATACAATTAGTTGCAGCAAGTACAGTGTTGTGGGAGGTAAGTAAAAAGAGGGTGTGTATGGTATGTGTGTGATAGTGTATGTATGCTTGTGTGTATATGGTGTTAGATAAGTGGACGCGTAAATGGTATTTAATAGGGAATAGATTATGTATATAGAAGGTATACTAAGACATTGAAGGACTACGAGTTAACTATAAGGACACATTCGGTGCTATCGTAAGACAACTCCTGCAGCCAATTCGTAAGCTTGGTTATCAATTTACTTCTGTTGAGAGGATATATATCGAGAAGGCAATGGATTTTATTATATATTCTAGCACTGAGGACGCCGAACTGCCGGCTCCGGAATGAAGTACGACATTGAGTTAATGTACAAACTGGATGACCTTTGCGTTTCCTTAAAATTTTGTTGTCCAGAGGAAGCAAAGAATGACGGCGTAATACGGCACGCAGAATGTACAATTGGCGCACCGTTAGGACCTTTGAATCGGAGTAGAGCAGGGCAGTTGGGTAATCTCTGCGTTTGAACTGCATAACTTTTAAGACTGCTCTTTGAGCTCGCTCAACCTGAATCAGGTGGGTTTTACTGGTTCCTCCCCATGCAGAAATGCAGTAGGTAAGAACAGAGACACACAGGCTCTGGTATACAAGGAATAGAGTTTCTCGATCAGCTGAGTGTCTGAGTTCTTTGAAAATATATATTAATTTCCTAATACGCGAGCAGAGTGTTTCTATATGGGGGCGCCAGCTAAGGTGCTCATCAATGTGGACTCCGAGGTATTTGGTACTTGGAACCAGTGATAGGGTTAAGCAGGTGCAAGTATTGGGGCTGTGTTTTAAAGAGTTCAGGCAAGTATGGGCTTTGACCATTTATTGTAATTGGTCTAAAAAACTTCGGACGTAAAAGAGAATGCCAGGGTCTCCCACAATCCAGGAGGAGATCCTGCGGGCCAGGGCACTGGCCCGCGAGGTAACGCTGGAGACTCTGAACGCAGATCCGTGGGGACGCCCATACAAGATGGTGCGGGAGAAACTCCGCCCATGGGCTCCCCCGCTGACGCAAAGTCTCCGGCCTCAGCTTGTGGAGGACGTGGTGAGCGCTCTGTTCCCTTCGAGAGGGGAACATGCCTCCCCGCTCATGGCTCCGCCCACTGCGGTGCTCGATGCGGACCACACCGCCGACGACGACGACGATGCTCCGGAGGTGACCGAGGCAGAAATGAGAGTGGCGGTACGAAGGCTGAATGCCAAGAATACCGCCCCAGGACCCGACGGCTTACCTGGGAAGGCCTGGGTCCTGGCCATGGAGGCTCTCGGGCCTCGACTAAGGGGTCTCCTGAGCGCATGCATGGAGAGGGGCCAGTTCCCACTTCGTCGGAAGACGGGGAAACTGGTCCTCATAAAGAAGCCGGGGCGCCCTGCGGACTCTCCGTCCGCTTATCGGCCCATCGTGCTGCTCGACGAGGTGGGCAAGCTCTTTGAAAGAGTAATTGCAAACCGCCTCGTCGGGCGGTTGGTGCGGGTGGGGCCGGATTTGGCGGAGAGCCAGTTTGGTTTCCGCAGAGGGCGCTCTACGGTGGACGCCATCATGCGCATACGGGCCCTCACGACGGGGGATGCTGTGGCCCGGGGTGGGGTCGTCTTGCTCTAGACATCGCCAATGCCTTCAATACCCTGCCCTGGAGTTGCATAAGGGAGGCACTCCGGTACCACCGGATGCCGACCTACCTCTGTCGTGTGGTCGAGGCCTATTTGACGGACAGGGCCGTCATCTACCCCGGTCACCAGGGAGTGTGGAACCGGCGAGAGATGTCGTGCGGTGTCCCACAGGGATTGGTCCTGGGGCCGCATCTGTAGGACATCGGATACGACTGGGTGCTGCGCGCCGACCTCCCTAGCGGCGTCAGCGTAGTTTGCTACGCTGACGACACGCTGGTCCTGGCGCAAGGGAGGTCGCACCAGGCGGCGGCCGAACTCGCGACACGCGGGGTTGCGACAATCGTCGATAGAATCCGGCAATTGGGACTCGAGGTGGCCTTGCACAAGTCCGAGGTCATGTGTTTTCATGGCCCTCGGAACGCGCCACTGTCGGGTTCCCAAATCACGGTAGGAGGGGTTCACATCGGCATCGAGTCGACTATGAAGTATCTAGGACTCGTCCTCGACAGCCGGTGGAACTTCGTGGAGCACGTCCGTCGTTTGGCTCCCAGGCTGGACCGGGCCGGGGCCGCCTTGGGGCGGCTCCTGCCCAATCTTGGGGGGCCAAACGCCTCCTGCCGGAGGCTCTACGCGGGGGTCGTGCGGTCCATGGCCCTTTACGGGGCACCGGTGTGGGCGCGTTCCATTAGGCTGCGGCCAGCCCGCCGGTTGAACGCGTCCCAAAGGGTCATGGCCATTCGGCTGGCCCGGGGATACCGCACGGTCTCTCGTGAGGCGGTGAGCCTCCTTGCCGGATTACCGCCATGGGATCTGGAGGCGAAGGTCCTCGCGCACATTTGGGAGTGGCGCGAGGAGATGAAGCGCCGGGGCGTAACTCCGCTGCCGCGAGAAATCGCGGCACAGCGGACAGAGCTCCGGCAGGATCTCATGGCGGCATGGAGAGTGCGATTGTCGCAACCCAGTGCTGGGCACGCCACAATTGCGGCGATAAGTCCCCTCTTTGAGGAGTGGCTGGAGAGGCGCCACAGCGTCCTCACCTTCCGCCTGACGCAGGTCCTCACCGGACATGGCAGCTTCCGGAGGTACCTGTGCAGGATTAGGCGGGAGGAAACGCCCGGGTGTCACCACTGTGCGGATCGTCCGGAGGACACGGTGGAGCATACGGTGGAGGTGTGCCCTGCTTGGGCTGAGCACCGCCGTGTCCTCGTGGAGGCAATTGGCGGCACTGACCTCTCGCGTCCGGCCCTGGTCCAGGCCATGGTACGGAGCGAGAGGGCATGGGAGGCGGTCACCTCCTTCTGCGAAGCAGTGATGCTCGCGAAGGAGGAGGCGGAACGCGTGAGGGAGAGGCAAAGCCTGCGCCCTCACGCCCCTAACCGCCGCCGCTGGAGACACCCTGGGCGTCGGGAATCCCAGGCGGATTCCCGGCCACCATAGGCGCGGGCTTGCGGACGGCGAGCAATGGGTAGCTCGCCGTCCGATAAGGACCAGGCCCGGGTCGATGGCGCGTCGTGTTCCACGCGCGCCTCAAAGAGATGTCAGCACACCTGACGGGGTCCGTTAGGACCGATGCCTGCCAGGGTTGCGGAATAGTCCGAAGGAACACGGGTGGGTTTTAGTCAGTAAGAGTCTGACACGCCCTTCCGCTCCGCCCAGACCCGCTCTAGAAGTCATATGATGACTTCCCACCAAAAAAAAAAAAAAAAAAGGTTCTCCCACAAGACTCGGCCAGAACCGACAAAGTTGAACTATATTTCATAAAAAAGGAAAATAAATATAGAATTTGAGAGTATAATTAGTTTTCTATTTGAAGCACACCAAAACAAGTTACAATAGTTTTTTTAAAGTTGACCACTTGATACTACTGATTTGAACGTTATCATGAAATAAACTATTAAATGATTAATTAAAATAAAGACTTTTAGCACATTATCCTCAGTTTCAACAGTCGTAAATGATAGAAAAATCGGGGTCCAGAAACACAGTAATAAACATCACAAAACTCACTAAAATACGAAAATACTTCGTTGCTCGTGGTATCACGCGGGAGAAGTCAAACTTTTTGGTTTGACAAATGCCAGATAGAGTTTTACATCAAGTGTTGCCAGCACTACACCTACATTATTAGGAATAAACTATGCTAAACGATATCGATAATCGAATTAAAAATTATTTTTAATCATTACATTACTATAAAATATAATATACTTATTAAAAAACATAATTAAACGCTATTTATTAACATAATTACGAGTTACGATCTATGTAAGTAACAAATTCACTTACGTATCTTCATATTGATATTATTGTAATCGATTTGCAAGTGCAATTTCGTATCAATATTATTATATTTTAGTATTGGTAACATTTCTATTTGAAAATGTAACTATGAAATGTGTTGTTAAATTGAATAATTACTATGTAAAATTACTTTTTAACGGTGTGCTTCTACAGAATTTATTTATATTGTATAATTCTTCCTATTTTTTAATATGAATTATCATTATTATAGAAAGTCTGTCGGACACATATACATACAAACAATTCGAGCCGATTCTTGGCATTGTCTTTTGGGTAGTTCTGAGGGCCTAGACAAGTGACAATCGCTTCGAAAGCGTTTCGTATTTCTACAACGACTTTCAACAGGATTGACATATAAGCTTTTGAATAGCTTATGTCAGTCCCATACATTTTTGCCTTTTCCATCATCGTTATCGCTGATAGAATGTCACTTTGTCTACGGCCTCTGTTACGTTTTTATTCTTTGTCGGACAAATCATCAATGCCAAGGAGACAGCGTAGGTACGCAAGATATTGCGCAATGATTTACAGATCAAAGGTTTATTCATCAGGTATAAAAGTATTACGCTATCGTAACTATTGTCAATACAGACACGACTTAACAACATGATGGGAGACTGCTCGGTAGAATAATGTTCGATCAAGAATAATAAAAACTTATTACAAAAAAAAAACAGTCGGTGTCTTTGCTTTTCAATTTCCGTTTTTTGCCACCGACTTCCGAAATTAAAGTTATTTTTCACGTTTTTTGTGTTTTTTTTGGAAGTCGGTTGTTTTTTTTTTTGTGTAAAACTTTTTATTTTTCACTTTTTAGTTGTGGTACCTACCCCACACAAATCCGAATACCACTACCTGCTATGTAAATAACAGTGAAGGAGTCAAACAGGATATCTTCTAGATAAACTAAGTGGGAAAAATAAGTAATATTGAAGCTAACTCAAAAATTACGCAAGCAAAGTTAATTAAATTTATATGGGACCACCTCGGAAGCATGACCTACCAAACAAAAAAAGAATCATCAAAATCGATTCATAATTGGCGGAGTAATCGCGTAACAAACATACAAAAAAAAAAAAAACTTACAGATGATTTGAGAACCTCCTCCTTTTTGAAGAAGTCGGTTAAAAATGTCAATTCAATGTCGTGCTTTCATTTCTGACACTTTCCAACAAAGCGAATTGAATCAAATCAAATTTATTTTTGCAGAAAACACTGTTATAATTGTGTTATTAAAAGTAAATGTTTCCAGTGATTCAATCCAATAACGAATCGATATCATAATTATTATAATTACCGGTTTGGTGAAGGTCGCGGAAATCCCTTGGATACGAGAAGCTCCGGTTAAAGTGACTTGCTTGGGGGAATCTTATGTCCTGCATTTTGACGTCTTTCGGCTAAAATCAAGATGACGAAGAATCTTCCAATATTACACCATAAGACATTACTTCCCTATTGCACAAGAAAACGGCACGGGAAATGATTTCATAACTCAACAAACCTTTTTGTCCATATCGTCATCGACAGTATCAATGTTGTCATTATTGTAACAAGTCATTGTGAAACGCGGTGTCAATATACTGTTCAAATACGTCATCCGACATTATTATCTCTGCTGCCTTGTTTTTTAACCGACTTCTTCAAAAAGGAGGAGGTTCTCAATTCGTTTGTATGTATTTTTTTTTTTTTTGTATGTTTGTTACGCGATTACTCCGCCAATTATGAATCGATTTTGATGATTATTTTTTTGTATGGTAGGTCTTGCTTCCGAAGTGGTCCCATATAAATTTTATTAACTTTGCTTGCGTAGTTTTTGAGTTAGCTTCAATATAACGTATTTTTCCCAATGAGTTTATCTAGACGATGTCTTCATTTACTCCTTCGCTGTTATTTACATCAGCTAGTGGTATTCGAATTTGTGTGGGGTAGGTACCACAACAAAAAAGTGAAAAATAAAAAGTTTTTACAAAAAAAACACTCAAAACTGAAAAATTACTTTCGGAAGTCGGTGGCAAAAAGACGAAAATTGAAAAGGAAAGACACCGACTTCCGAAAGTTATTTT
Organism: Lithophane ornitopus; assembly: GCA_948473465.1. Classification (NCBI taxonomy): domain Eukaryota; kingdom Metazoa; phylum Arthropoda; class Insecta; order Lepidoptera; family Noctuidae; genus Lithophane; species Lithophane ornitopus. The sequence continues at coordinate 4,924,274 of OX419642.1, read as the reverse complement.
TCAATTTTTTGTGTTTTTTTTGGAAGTCGTTTTTTTTTTTTTGTAATTTTTTTTTATCTATCATCGTTTTCGCTGATAGAATGTCACTTTGTCTAGGGCCTCAGGCGAGACATATTTCAGCTCACGATTTGTCACATCATCCAAAAAAAATTTTTACAGAACTCGTGACAAAATCTTCGACGACACATTCTCATGTCTGGACGATAAAGAAAGCTCAAATTATAAATGCGTTACAATTTAGGTCAAGTTTGGCGCAACGTACGTGCGCCAAAAGTTTTGGCGTTGGCGTGTAATTTATCACCTTATGTAATAAAGAGAGATGAGATCATTCCTTTACGCATTAGTTTAAGGCATTGTTCGGTGTTCATACTGTGTTGAGACCACAGATAATAAGAAAAAACTTTATTTATTTTTATTAGTTTTTACCCGACTACGGCGAAGCAAAAAGGAAGCTTATGATTTTGACCGGTACCGGTTTGTGTTTCCTTCATATCTTCTTATCTAGTCATCACAATTTGACAAATGAGGTATCGTTGGAAGCGTCGATGTGACGTCACATTAAATTGAATATGGCGCCCCAAAAATTCATTTCTTTATGTCCTCTAATTTCCGAAGATCCGAAATTATATCTGAAAAAGAAATGGTTTTTTTTTTTAGTTCCTGCCTTTACCTTTCTAATTGTTTTTTTTTTTGTTGATTTCAGGTCGTGGAATGCAAAGAAAAGACAACAGGAGCCAAGCGTGCGTTGAAGGTTCTACATGACAACACCAAGGCACGTCGCGAAGTAGAGCTGCATTGGAGAGCAAGGGGCTGTATTCACATTGTTCAGGTAAAGTGAGATAAACTTTGTAAATGTAATGTAAAATAAAATAACCGTGGTCATTATATCATCTCGTAGCTAAGTAAAAACCGGCCAAGTGCGAGTCGGACTCGCGCACGAAGGGTTCCATACTATTATCTATAACAGAGGCAAAAAAATCAGGGTTCCAAGTCTACTTATTTACAAACGTGCCAGTGGTCTCACAATGATCAGTTTTTGACAGTTAAGCCATACAAAATCTGTCAAACACTGAGACCACTGACGCGTTTGTAAATTAGTAGACTTGGCCCCCAGGTTTTTTGCATTGGGGCTCCCTTAACTATTCATTTTATTATGTTTTTAGTGTTTTTTTTTTGTTATAGCGGCAACAGAAATACATCATAATAATATGTGAGAATTTCAACTGTCTAACTATCACGGTTCATGAGATACAGCCTGGTGACAGACAGCAGTCTTAGTAATTACCCTATCCTATACCGGATCCCTAAAAACCAAGATACTACAAAAAATTAAAGGCTTCAATCTACATAAGCATGAGTCCACTTTATAAACAACAAAAAATAGTTTTCATCGCTATCCATGAGGAACTAAACGAAGTAGATCGAACACCATGCTCACAAAATGATTGATTGCCTCTGTGATTGATGAGAAAGTGAACAAACAAGCTTATTTTTCCTGAAACTACCGAAAACATTGACTAAGAACAATGACTGGTTGAAAGTTAAGCGCATTAGAATAAGCAAATCAGTCAGTGTTTATTTAGGTGAGAAACTTCCTCGTTGTTACTCGCTCCGTGTCTCGGAAACCACGTTATGGGGGATGCGCTAAGGTGGCCCGCAAAATGCAAATTTTCTTACGTTTCTTGCAATTTGCAGGTTAGTATCAGGTTGTATGTTGATCTAAATATGATTCGCGGCCGTAACAAATATGTATTTACAAAATTATAATCATTAGAATCAGCAATACAACTCCGTAAGTTCACATAAGTGCCAGTTGTCATGATTTCATGAAATAGTCATTCAATGCACTTACGTAAACTTAGAGAGTTGTATTGCTGATTCTAATGTTTATAATTCTGTAAATCCTTATTTGTTACGGTCGCAAATAATATTTAGATCAACATACATCCTGATACTGACCTGCAAACTGCAAAAAACGTAAGAAAATTTGAATTTCGCGGGCTACCTTAGCGCATTCCCCTCAAAATACATTACAGTTCGATAAAATTATGAGGCGAGTCGCTGCGCAGTAACAATTTCATGTGTCAGCCGGGTTGAGGGTTGGGGGACTGCGCAGCAAGTAGCTAACTTCCGCGCCGCCATTAAGTTTGAATGGAACTGTACCTACTTATAAGCAAATCATAACGATGATGATGACAATAATCATGAACATTTGAAAACTTCGGTGTACTAAGGCGTAAATAAACTCAATAGGCCACCTACACATTTAATGCAGAAAACTAGTAACAATCGAGATAAATCGCAATAATGCAATATGACTCAACTCTGATACCTGATAAGAGCGATAAGGCCGCAATTATGCATTAAATCTGCACTATCGATGTGGGCAGTTACTGATAAGAAAGCAATTACGTACCTACCGCAGTAAACTTTATTACCCGGAAACCTACATATATAACTTATCCCTAAATCAACGGGCGATTTTTTTCGCGTACTGGATTTTCAACTCACTGCTTACCGCCGAGAGTTGAAAATCCAACAGCGTGTTTTTTTGCCGTGCTGTGTTGCTCTCTGTTTGATTCTGAATGGTCGGGTCAACACCGAGAGTTGAAAATCCAGTGTGTCAAAAAAATCGTCGTGGGCTTAGACTACACGATAAATATGGCAGAGTAGAAATAGTATAGACTCTAACTCTATGGGCCACCACAGAGGGCCAAGTCTACTAATTTACAAACGTGTCAGTGGTCTCACAATGATCAGTTTTTGACAGATTTTGTATGGTATATGGCAGATCTGTAGACTTGGCCCCTGCTCTATTGTCTAACTGTTAGCCAATAGAACAGTAGTGGCCCAGTGGTAATGGCCGTCACTTACGAGTTGTAGGTTCGAACCTAGACAGGCGCTTTACTTTGTGCAAATTATTTCATCATCACTTCTCTCAGAACGGTGAAGGAAAACATCGTGAGGAAACCGGCATGTCCTAGAAACAAAAATTCCAAGACATGTGACATATACCAACCCGCACTGAGCCCACTTCCTCTCACAGATACCTGTGTCCCAGCAGTGGGAATATTAGAGGCTGATTATGAGCTTCCTTAAGTTCTGAGTTGAACTCCACTATTACTGACCAATGCTTGCACTGACTGGACAGGTCGACTCAAATCTGTGTGGTTCTTTCCTCAAAAGACCATTTCAGATGCTATTCTACATGGTCCTCATATGGCCTGACTAAGATTATGTCTGGACTTCAAAAGAGACTGCGACCTCTGAGTTTGTTTCGGCCTTTCTTCTCAAAGTAGTCAGATAGGAAACGCCAACCTCATCTAGCTAAATTTTATTGTTTTTAAATTGAATTGAATTATTATCTAATTACACTGGGATCCCATTGTCACGTGCGAATCATTCAACAAACCATACTTGATTATAATAATACAATTGATAACATTATCTAGAAGTAATTTGCAACGTCATATTGTTTTTCGTCAAATTTTTCTGCAAGTAATCATGTAAAAACTGGTTCACAATACTGGGTGTAAGGGGCAGCCCTCCGCAAATTAACAGGGAGCATTCAGCTCCTTATTTTGAATCATATTCCACCGGAATGTTGCTCCTTTATTTCAATGTAAAATTACATTCTCTGTAAGCAGCACTTCATTTATGTAAATAATACAGCTCCAATAAAAAAACAAGCAATGGATGTTAAAATACTCGAGCGCGCCCCCCGACACGGGGAGTGCGGCTACGCGGGTTTTGCCACGCTAACGATACATTGCGCGTGAGGTAATAATACAAATCAGGTTTATTGGATTCCCATAACGTTCTTGAAATAATTTCATGTACCGGTCGTCTTAGTATGATATGCAGAATTCATCCCATCATTCTGTGGAGGGCTGTCCCTTACACCCTGTATAGGCTTGCCCTTTCCTACGTTGGACTCATCCTCCTGCAGTCCTGTCTTCATCGTAATTCATTTGGGGATGATGCATGCCTTCTTCTTCCATAAATCTCTATCCGAATGCACCCTTTTTCTCGGAGTTTCTTGCCCTTTCTTCTCCATAGAGATCTACTTTTTGGAATGGGCAACTAGCTTCAACTTTCTGACTAACCGACCGACTCTTTGACAGTTCAAAAGTTCCTGTAAAAGGTAATTGAAATATAAACGCTTTGAGTTTCGAGTTATCTAGCTGTGAATAAATGCTGACTGTCTCATCGGACTAGTGGTCGCATGGCACTGCTGCTGAAGAGCAGTTCCTGGGTTCGATGCCCGGGCAGTCTTATTGGGCTTTTCCATTAGGAAATTCTCTGCAGCCTATAACCTTCCTCAAGAATTGGGCTATCAAATGCAACGAAATGTTTCAAACCCGACTGGTAGTTTCACAGATCAACTCGTGCAAAAAAAAAAACAATCAAACAAAATATCTTCAGCATTATTATTAGTATATAATAGGTCTTAACCTATGAAATTGCCGTTTTGTATGAAAAAATTTAAACGAATTTTTTTCATGAATTTTTTATTTGTATTAATCGAAGTAATCACCCATGCAATCAATGCATCTTTGCCATCGCAGTGGCAGTTTATTGATGCCCTTCTTAAAGAAATCAGCTGGACGGGAGGCAACAAATTCTTCAAAGGCATTTTGTACTGCCTCTCGGGTATTGAATTTTTTTCCCGCCAAGAAGTTATCCAAATTCTGGAAAAAGTAGTAGTCTGTAGGCGCAAGGTCTGGTGAGTAGGGCGGATGACGGAGAGCTTCCAACCCCAGTTCTTGCAACTTGGAGACCGTCTGCTGTGCAGTATGAGGTCGCGGGTTGTCGTGCAGGAGCAGCGGAGACGAGCGATTGACCAATGCTGGTTGGAGATGCGCCAGCTTCTCCATCATTGTGTTCAGTTCTTCACAGTACACATCTGCAGTAATGCTCACCCCGTTTGGTAAGAAGCTGTGATGAATCACACCGGCGCTAGACCACCAAACAGTGACCATCACTTTTCTAGGGGTAAGTTTTCGTTTAGGGCATTGTTTAGGTGCTGAACCAGGATCCAACCAACTTGCTGAGCGCTTGCGGTTATCAAACAGAATCCATTTTTCATCGCAGGTAACAATGCGATTCAAAATTCCTTCATTTGTGTGTCTGTTGAGCAGTGCAAGGCACGTCTCGACGCGTACTTCGCGCTGGCGATCATTGAGTTCGTGGGGCACCCATTTGTCAACCTTTTTTACCTTGCCAATTTGACTCAAATGGACCAATATTGTTTTGACGCTAACGTCGAAAGCTGCTGCTAATTCAGCCGTAGATTGTGTATCATCAGCTTCCACAATCGCCTTTAATTCGTCATTGTCGACCAAAGTCTTCGGACGACCGCGAGGTTCCTTTTTCAGGTCGAAATTTCCAGAACGGAAGCGAGCAAACCAATAACAGGTGGTGCGTTGGTTTGTAGTGTTAGCTCCGTAAACGTCGTTGATGTTGCGTGCCGCTTGTGCCGCGTTGCTGCCACGACGGTACTCATATTCCATAATTACTCGAATTTTTAACGTATCCATGATGACGAAAAAGATTGAAATGCGATGAAAATGTAAAACTAATCAATAAAGAAATGACTACTTTTGGAGAAAAAAAAAACATGTTTTTAAAATAAAATTAATTTGAAATTAGAATTCTTAGCCAAACAAAAATTATTTTGATTTGAAATGGCCAGTACTGCAGAACGGCAATTTCATAGGTAAAGACCTAATATTAGAGTAGGAAATAGGATAACTAGCGAAATTACGGTGTGATAATTATAATTATATTGTATAACAAAAAACTGTTTTTTTAAACTTTCCAGGTCATAGATGTGTATGAAAACTCCTACGGCGGCCGAGGATGTCTCCTAGTAGTCATGGAGTGCATGGACGGAGGAGAGCTGTTCCAGAGAATACAGGACAATAGAGAGGGTGCATTCACTGAACGACAGGCCGCTGAGGTAATTCATAAGTTTTATTGCCAATTTGCCATCTCTGATACCAGGGGGCTTAAAACCCTGCCAGGATTACGGGAAAGTTCAAAAGGGATACCGGGACCTTGGCAACAGGCAACTGAAGGAACACGGGTAGGTCTCCCGCTCCACCCAGAGCGGGAGGAGTCAGTTGATGACTTCCCACCCTCAAAAAAAAAGGGGCTTAAAACGGTCACTTTAGCAGAATAATAATATGAAAATTTTATGAATCATCGTAAAATGTCACAAACTGACAAGTCATAATATGAACTGCGTGTAATTCATATTACGAAATGATTAATTTGTTTGACAGTTTTCTATGGAGATTCGTAAAATGGTCCACAAATGATGAATTGCTTTATGTCAAATTAGAGGAATTGCTAATGACAGCTGGGATTCAGGGAATGAACTGCTTTTAGAGGAATTGCTAATGTGGCCGGTTAAGGTAAGTCTCGAAAAAAAAGAACAAGATTGCCATCTCATCATCTGCCTAGCCTTTTCCCAACTATGTTGGGGTCGGCTTCCAGTCTAACCGGATGCAGCTGAATACCAGCTATTTTACATGGAGCGACTGCTTATCTGACCTCCACAACCCAGTTACTGGGTAATTAATTCTTCTTCTTTTCATGTGGTTAGGGACTAACCTGGTGTCAGAGTTTTAAAGCCGCCCAATGGCCTCTGACTTGGCTTCACATGCCTTCGAGAAATATCTCCTAGGCATCCTCACCATGTTTTCCTTCACCGTTTTTAAAGCAAGTGATAATTATACAATACGCACATGAATCCGAAAATTCATAGGTGCGTGACTTGGGTTCGAACTCGAGACCTATGACTTGGCAGTCTGACGGTCACACCACTAGGCTATCACTGCTTATCGCAATTAATTTAATATACTAAACTTGCGACAATCTAAGAAGCCTCTTTTGACGTTTCTCATCATACATGCCGCGATAACTTTGTATGAACGCCTATGTAAGAGATCGAAAAATCAAATTCATAATCCTAATTAATTACTATGTTATCCATACACTATAACAATGAGTATCATTCGAAAGCACCAAATTTCACTTTATATTGGAAAAATGCACTCAAAAACACGAACTAATCGTTGATTAATATTCTGACAGGATGTTATTACAATGTCATGTCTGTGGGTTCATTGCTATGGCAACGGTAGTGTTGTGAAGATTTTAACCCGTTTTTTGACCGAATAAAATCGATGTTCTGAAAAATCTATACTTTTACAAACATTACATTTAGAAAAGAGAGTAACATAACAAATAAAATCTGATCACATATATGTTTTTAGCTTTCTTTTGATATTTAATATGTCATTAAAGGAAATGGTTAAAGGTTATTGTTATATTTTCTGACTCGGCTATTATATGATTTTGGTGTTATTGTGTAAACTCGTCAACATATCTAAAAGAGGAGCGACGATCTTCGTAGGGTGTTTGGACGCAGCTAGATGAGTTACCGAGAATCGAGCTGAATGCCGTGCAATTGGAGAGGTCCAGTAGTAGACCGCTGTAGGCTGATGATGATGATAATGACGTGTAATAAAACGATATGACTCGAGAATCAGTTTGAAGTAATGTAGATAAATTTTAACATGTGAACATTTTATGTCCACGCAAATCACTGTCCATTCCAAGGTTGCCTGGAAGAGATCGCGGATAGCGATAAGGCCGCCCATTGTATATTTTGTAGTGTTTGTTATTGTTTTTTTGTTATATATTTTTGTGGTGTACAATAAAGAATATATAAATAAATAAATAAATTGTCGATTACAAACTCTTGAGTATGATAAATCGATACGTCTCGAGAATCGGCTTTTAAAACAACCGATTTTTTTTCCCCATCTCTACTAACAGTATTTTGATAGGTGTCAAAGCGGGCTTCTTAGATTGTCGTGAGATTAACTATTGTGACATACGAAACAAACCATTAAACACACACACACACACACACACCCACACACCCACATCACACACACACCCATTCCTCGCTTACATAAATTTTAATAAAGGTTAAGTACTTATGTTAAACTAAGTTTTATGCTTACCAAAGCTCCCACTAAGTGCAGCAAGTTATCAATGAACTTTAAGAGGAAGGCTGTAATGTCTGTAACACAGTTTACACTAGCACAGACACAGACGGTCACTCTGTCTCAAATAATGCACGTTGTACTTCATAAAATGGCGTTTTTCTTTATTAACCGACGATTCTTCAAAAAGGAGGAGGTTCTCAATTCGTATGTTTTTTTTTTTTTTTTTTGCATTTATGAATCGATTTTGATGATTCTTTTTTTGTTTGGTAGGTCATGCTTCAGAGGTGGTCCCATATAAATTTTATTAACTTTGCTTGCGTAGTTTTTGAGTTAGCTTCAATAATTATGTATTTTTCCCACTTAATGTATGTAGACGATATATTGTTTGTCTCCTTCACTGTTATTTACATACCAGGTAGTGGTATTCGAATTTGTGTGGAGTAGGTACCACAACTAAAAAGTGAAAAATATAATCTTTTTACAAAAAAAAAAAAAACGACTTCCAAAAAAACACTAAAAACGTGAAAAATAACTTGAATTTCAGAAGTCGGTGGCAAAACACGAAAATTGAAAAGCAAAGACACCGACTTCCGTTTTTTAGTGTTTTTTTGGAAGTCTGTTGTTTTTTTTTTTGTAAAAAGTTTTTATTTTGTTTAATTGAGATGGACCAATTGTATTTGGCTTTTTGATAATAAAGATTATTTATTATTATATTATTTATTTAAACCTTGTCTCTATTACAGATAATGCACTCAATCTGCGTCGCCGTCCGCCACCTGCACGACTCAAACATAGCCCACCGGGACATCAAACCTGAGAACTTGCTCTACACGAGCACGCAACCGAACGGAGTTCTGAAGCTGACAGACTTTGGCTTCGCTAAGGAGACCTTAACACCTGCTGATACACTGCAGACTCCTTGTTACACACCTTATTATGTGGCGCCTGAGGTAGGTTCATCGTCAATCAATCTGCCTAGCCTTTTCCTAACTATGTTGGGGTCTGCTTCCAGTCTAATCGGACGTAGCCTGTATTTTACATGTAGCAACTGCCTATTTGACCTCCACAACCCAGTAACTGGGTAATACGAAACACCTTGGTAAGACTGGTTGTCAGACTTTCTGGCTTCTGACGACCTGTAACGACTGTCAAAGATCCACGAAAGACAGCCGGGACCAACGGCGTAACGTGCTTTCCGAGGCGTCTCGGTATGTTTTAAGATGGCCACCCAAACACGGACAAATCCCGGCCGTAGCTTAAGCTGATGGATCGACCCGGGCGGCTGTTATTACTTAGCCACGAGCTCATTCAGCCAGGTTCATCATCATTAATGTGATATTACTTAGAGGTAAACACAATTATGAATAATACAGTAACTATATTTACAGTAGATAATTGCTCATACATTTGACAGGACAAGCGTCTCAGGAGCAGTCTCTGTGAATAAGTTGTAAAAGATTGGTTTTTGGCGTCTGTCCATCTTCGATTTGCCAGCCGCAAGAGTCGATCGACCAGATTAAGGTTCGCTTGCCGCGATTGGTTCGAGGATGGGTGACCATCTTTACATACCAAGACCCCTCCGTGCCTCGGAAAGCACGTAAAGCCGTTGGTCCCGGCTTTCATTTGCAGATCTTTGACAGTTGTTACGGGTCGTCAGAAGCCCGAAAGTCTGGCAAGTCTTATCAGAGAGTTTCGTATTACCCAGTAATTGGGTTGTGGAGATCAGAGATGTCGCTTCATGTAAAATACTGGTGTATCCGGTAAGACTGGAAGCTGACCCCAACATAGTTGGGAAAAGTTAGTTTGATTCCCAGATCGTTCAGAGTATTATTGGATTTTTTTATGAGTAATTTCTTAGTATCAGTTCAGAGCCTGGATTTGTGCCTGTTCAATGGCTAAGCAAAACTAAATGCAAAGCTAAATGTTATTGAAAGCCCTTCCCTCTTCCAATCCTTAGGGGAATACCAGGCGTGATGTTTTTCATTGTCATTTAATTCCATTTATATTTGATTTCAGGTCCTAGGTCCAGAGAAGTATGACAAATCCTGCGATATCTGGTCACTAGGAGTCGTGATGTACATCTTACTGTGCGGTTTCCCGCCATTCTACTCCAACCACGGGCTTGCTATATCTCCTGGGATGAAAAAGGTAAGTTAAAAAAAAAAAACTTAAATAAAGTAAAAGTAATTTTTATTTTATTTTTCAAGTAAACTAAAATAAAACCTTTTGCGTAAGAAAAGGTTAAGCATATTTATGTAACACTCTTAGGTCGAATTTCACCATTGAAACTGAACGCGATCAGAGGGCCTATACAAAGTGACATTCTATCAGCGATAACGATGATGGAAAAGGCAAACATGTATAGGACAGACATAGGCAATCCTTTTGAAAGTCTTTGTAGAAATACGAAACGCTGTTACATTATTCAATTTCACGTCAAAAAAATACAATATACCGAGATATATTTAGTAACCTCAAGAGTAATAAAAAAACCCTGTAAGAAATCGACACGTGTTTCACCTCTCAGCGAGGCATCCTCAGGATGACGATTGACCAGTCGCGAACCTGAACACGACGAGTTGCCACGCCGAATAGGAAATAGGAATAGGTTACCTAATATATCTGCGTCTATTGTAATTTATAATGGATTTTCGCAAAGTCACGATTTAACTAACATCATTGATTTAATTAACATCATGTAATTTGTACAAAATTTACAGCGCATCAGACTAGGCCAGTACGATTTCCCAGAGCCCGAGTGGTCCAATGTGTCGTCGGAAGCCAAGAATCTCATCCGTGGAATGCTCTCAGTTGATCCCGCTAAGAGATTAACCATACAGCAAGTAAGTATTTAAAGATACCATGGTTTATTTAGCGGTGGCTCGGAAGTTAGCTACTCGCTGCGCAGTGGCCCACCCCTCACCCCCCTGATACATGAAATTGTTACTGCGCAGCGACTCGCCTAATGTTCCGAGCCGCCATTAAGAGCCTAATCTACCTCAAATTGCTTAGCATCCTCCGTTATACCGAAAATAATGCAGCATTAACTTTGAAATAAATATAATGTTGAGGATAGATGCTAGGTCCCATGTTTAATGAAAACACGATTAAATAAATAACCAGAGTTACTTTTATTCCGAACAATAAACCGCTGGTATTAAAAAAAATACATCATGAAACTTTGCATAATAACTGAACTAAACTATTAAGCCTGAAATGAATGCATCCGAAAAGTCAGAGGTGCGTGGCTTGGGTTCGAACTCGAGACCTATGACTTGGCAGTCAGACGGTCACACCACTAGGCTATCACTGCTAACAACTGTAATAAAAACGATGAAGGAAAACATCGTGAGTAAAACGGCATACCAGCAGGCCTAACATGACACACGCGACAATTACTCACGCGAGAGTGAGTAAGTTTTGTCTTTTTCGTCACATTTCTCGTTTTCTGACAGCGCTGCCATACAAAATACTCGACTCGTTCTGTCAAACTTGATGTTTTCTCTACAAACCCTAACATGGCACCTGAGTTATCTCGTTTTTTGACAGTTCAACACGAGATATCTCTTATTTTTCTGTCATTTACTCGTCGTCGATTTTTACGACGGGATGAGTAGACAAAATTATTACACAAAAAATAACATGGCAGTTTCTTAAATTATACTTATTTAGTCATCATTTCATTTTGCAATATAATATGTAATATATAATAATGAAAAAACTTAGTTTTAAATTACTATTTATATTGGAACGAAAGTTCCTTTCGGCAGCCGCGAGAGAAACTGTGGTGGAGCGGAGCACTATTAAGTAGATGAGCATCACTCAATACACTCAATATATCACTTTCAGTAATAACCAGTCACTGCCAATTATGGTGAATTAATGAAGTATAGGGATTATGGCTGTACGGCATTATCATACCTTCGCAACATAATTACTAAAATCGCCAGTTCATTCTTTATGGGATGGTGATTTAGTTAATCAGTTTAGTGTTTTGTGGTCATAATAGCGAAATCAACTCCAGCTGCATATTTAACTGAACGTCAGTCCTTTTGGCAAGTGTGGTGACAAATTTGCAATAACACGGGTTTAATGGTGATTGTTACAATATCAACCTTCGCTTTATCAAATTGCGATCATCGGCCCCTTTGTTATGTGTGGTGATTATTTAGTGAGTATAGGTACAGGCTGAAATTTAATTCATTGGCATTATTATCCACGTATTGTAATCGTATCGTATTCTATACTTGCTCATTTAGGATCTCAATACTTATCGAAAAAGAAATGATATTTAAACTTATATTGTGCCACTAATTTTCATTTCTTATTTTTATTTCGGTATGCCAAAGGAAAATATTTAATTTTATTCAAAAGAGTCGGTTACAAAAGAGGTGGAACATACTAATTCCATGCGTAAAATTGAATGAATGAAACCGAACCTCAAGCTGATGTTGCTATCATAAAAATGATTTGTTTTTTAATAATTTGCTACATCGGTATCTCGTCACGAGATAGAGAAGTGACAAAGTGCCTTTTTCGAGCTAACTCGTGCGTAACGGTCATGTTAGGGATTAGAATGACGTCAAAATCGACGACATATTTCGACAAAACGAGAAAAAGAGCGGTCTCGCGCTTGTCATGTTAGCCCTGCAGAGAGATATTTCTCGACGACATGTGAAGCCAATTCAGAGGCCCGTGGGCGGTTTCAAAACTCTGACACCAGAAACACACGAATAGAAAAAAAAAAAAACTAATTCTAACAAAAATTTAAATTACTTGTAAATACAATTATTAGTTTTAGCAGAGATTTAACGTAGTATCTTTTTGACTTTCAAACTCAAAATCAAACTCAAAGCATTTATTTCAATTAAACCATTTACAGACACTTTTGAATTGTCAAGGAGTCAGTCAGTCAGAAATATGAAGCTAGTTGCCCATTCCAAAGCGTAGTAGGTACCTATGGAGAGGAACGGAAGAAACTCCATGGACACTCTTTTAAATCAAAATATTGTTACAATATACTGGGTGTTAGGGCAGACACCGCTATCCTTGAAACTAGTGGCTTGGTGCCATCCACAAATATACCTTGTCTATAGGATTAAAATCGAAATCGCGAAAAACCTCTCAAAAAACCTTTCAAACCTCCTCACCCATTAATCCAAAACAATTCTTCTTTCCAGGTAATGTCCAGCCCCTGGATCCGTCAGTTCACCCAAGTACCCCAAACACCACTTTACACTCACACACTACTTCGCGAAAGCGGCGAAGTATGGGCAGACGTTCAGGACGAAATGACTCGGTCACTGGCCACCATGCGAGTCGACTACGATCAGGTGACGGCGAGTGTTTACACGTGTTTTTTATTAGTTTAGTAGCAAAAGAGGGGCTCGTGGCTAAAGGCGGCAAAAAAAAGTGGGTTTCAGGGCTAAAAAAGTAGGCTCGTGGCTATGTAAAGTGGGGCTCCTGGTTAAGTCTTCTCGTGTCGTGGCCAAGTACAAAGGATACTCGTGGCTAAATAAATGTGGCCCTGTGGCTAAGTAAAAGTCGGCTGGTGGTTAAGTAAAAGCGGGCTCGTGGCTAAATTAATGGAGCTCGTGGCTAAATAATTGGAGCTCGTGGCTAAATAAATGGGAGGCCGCGGCTCAATAAATGTAACTCGCGGCTAAATAAATGGGATTCGTGGCTAAATAAATGGAGCTCGTGGCTAAATAAATGGAGCTCGCGGCTAAATAAATGGGGTTCGTGGCTAAATAAATGGAGCTCACGGCTAAATAAATGGGACTCGTGGCTAAATCAATGGGGGCTCGTGGTTAAGTAAAAGTCTGCACATGATTGAGTAAAAAGGGGATTTAACGAGGGGCTCGTGGTCAAATAATAACAGTCCCACGGGTCGACAGAAGTCATGCTGCAACTGTAGATTTTCTTTTTAAGTGGCATTGTAAATAAATAGCTAATTTGTGTATAAAATATGTGTTTTATGTGTGTTTGTGTACTAAAAAATGTAAATTAACTCTAGAATGACCTAATATTTGTTTAGAATTTCTGGTCTGGGTTCACAACCCTGGAGGGTTGTTTAGTTTGACAATTATTCTCAAAGGAAATTGTGATTCAAGCTGTTACTTGTCTTGTGGAATCGATTCCCTCACGGAACGATGTATGGTCTATAAAATATTCCGAGCCTGTCTATATAAACAAATGTAGAATTTGATTCCAAAAACACATCAAATTCAGAAAAAAATCTAAAACTTAGACACTTAGACCACTAAAACTTAGACACTTGTTCAACACGTGTTTAATTTTAGTTTTATGTTTATGTCAATGGTGCTGATTCTGTTGTTCACAAACTAAACTAAATTTAAGTTCAGTGCATCTTTTTCCTTCTATTTCATTAAGAAAAGGACAGAAGATAAATTTTAGTGTAGTCCTGTCAAATTAATCTGCGCATGACGTAAATTGACGTAATTTTAGTAGGCAAGTTTTTAGTCGCGTCTAAACTCGTAAGGAGCAGTGACAGTTTGACAGGACTAAACTAAAATTTATCTTCTGTCCTTTTCTTAATGAAATAGAAAGAAAAAGATGCACTGAACTTAAATTTAGTTTAGTTTGTGAACAACAGAATCGGCACCAATATCCATCCAGAAATGTCATGTTTAAAGGGTGTTTAGGCTAAACAACCGATAAACACGGTTTTGTGGTAGGTTTAATTTTATCATAAAAACCATAAACTAACCTACAAAATTCTAATTTACAGGTACAAATCAAAGCATTGGAGCAGAGCAATAATTCCCTTCTAAACAAGAGAAGAAATAAAGTCGGCGCCTGATCCAAAAGTGGCAGCCGATTGGAGACACGCCGCGAATATAAGAAATGACGAGCACTAGTGAAAGAACTTTGTATGTGATTTTAATTGCACTTTTTTGGTGTTAACGCCATCTAGTTGGTGTGGTTGGTAGTTTTCATGTAGTTTTTTTTGGTATTTTCCAATAATCATAGTGTATTTAAGGGGCCGGGGAGCATCGGTCGCAACTACAAATAAGTGCTACAAATGTTGCGCTCGTGTGCCTGTCGGAACGATACACACAGGTACCGTGTACTGTACGTCACATTCACATGACATTTGCTTGACGCGATAGCACTACTAGCTATTGAAATTTGTGATAAATTCGGATATGTTCCGTAATACCTAAGATTGAATTACTATGATTCAATTTTTTTTCGATAATTTGTTACTTGATAATATAAACTATGTTTCTGCTGAAACAATATTACAAATATTGTTATAACACAAAAAAACATGTCATTTACGCTGTAAAAATGTGCGAAATTCAATTCGCTTAAACTTCATTTTAGATAAGTTTTTTTGGGAAAAAAAATATGTAGGAACCTAAATAAATACTGTCTAAATCCGAATATCAACATAATATGGTGGAAATCAAACTGCAAATGATTTAGGTATTACGTTTGTATGGAAAATTCACCGGCGCCGCATTCTTAACACCTCTAGTTGCACGTAGATAGAGAATGAGCAATAGTAAAGTCACTAAATACCTAATGATAATCATGAGACAGTAGGCAAACAATATTAGCAGTCCAAGAGCAGTGGTGGTCCAGTGTTCGAACCCAGGCAGGCACTTTCATTGTGTAAATAATTTCATCGCCACTGCTCTCAAAACGGTGAAGGAAAACATCGTGAGGAAACCGGCATGTCCTAGAACCAAAAAATTCGAAGACATGTGACATCTACCAACCCGGACTGGGCCCGCGTGGTGGATTTCAGCCCACTCCCTCTCACAGAGAGGAGGCCTGTGTCCCAGCAGTGGGAACATTATAGGCTGATTATGCAATGTTATGCTTATTGAAAAATACCAAAAAGAATATTTAATAATTTACATAAATAAATGTTTAGAATAAAATATGTGTAACAAAATTGTTGACTCGTTAATTGGAAAATATTATAAAATATCAAAATTCATAGACTCAGGAATAAGAACCACAAATATATTTTTGTTTACAAAAAAAAAATCTACTCAACTTTTTCTATAGTTTTTTTTTTACAATCACTTCCGAAATCACAATTATTTTTAATGTAATATTAAGCGATTAGAATAACTTAGATTGTAAGATTATTTTTTGTTTAGAGATTTAATTCACCCTAGATTTTTGAAAGCCTGTAAACCTAACTCAAATCTCAGGTTGACTGAAATAACAACATCATCATCGTAGCTTTTTCCAACTATGTTGGGGTCGACTTCCAGTCTAACCGGGTGCAACTGAATACCAGTATTTTACATGGCGCGGCTGCCTATCTGACCTCCACAACCCGGTTACAATACGGCCGCTAAATCATGTCCGATCCGAATTTAGCGCAAAAAGTTCTGTGTTCTATGTTAGGGATTTGGTTTTCGCACTCGAGCAACGTCGCAAATAGATGTGAAACATTTCGCTGTTTTGATTAACTTGGCAATATACTACTGTATGGAAATATGAAATATGGCTAACTAGTTGTCTAAAATATTGATTATGAAATGCAATAAATAATATCGTAACACCGAATATTTAGTTTTTGATGTAAAAAAAGGATTTGGAAACTTTCCAAATGCCTTTTTTACACCTTAAACCGGTTACAACTTAAATTCATTGTTATAATTGCAATTCATTATTAATATTCTAGTCAGTTAGTTAGCGATATTTCTTAGTTCCATACAGTAATATTGCCATAATAATCAAAACAGGTTTGACAGTTATTTGCGACTTTGCTAACTTTTGGAATCAACGCTCTTAAGGTTGTTATTCCATGGTTGCGCAGAAGGTTGCACAATACCCCATTTTATGGAACCATGTGGTGACATGAGGCGATTGTGAGTGAGAGAACATGCGCGAATATTCGGAGAGCCTATGTTCAGACCGGACATGATTTATCGGCCGTATTGAAGTGGGTAACATGATTCCCCTTGGTAAGACTGGTTGTCAGACCTTTGGGCTTCTGACTACCCAGTAACGACAGTCAAGAAAGCACGGGAAACCATTTGTCCCGGCTGTCATTGCTAGATCTTTGTAAGAAAAAAGAAATGGCTTCCCGTGCGTTCTGACTGAAATAATAACAACTGAACACAAATACATAAAACTGAATAGGCTTTTTGAAAATGGTGGTTAAAATATAATTAAGGAACGTATTAATTATTGCAAATAGAAAAAAAGGTATGTCTACTTAAAAACTGGTTTTAGATATGTTAATCCGTATTGTAGCTGCTAGCTTTATAGCTGTAAAAGAATATAATGTCAAAAAAAAATGGCGCTCGTTTGCCGTTGACAGGGACAAACAATAGGGAATATGCATGTGATTATACTTCAGAATTATGCCTCAATCAATATTTTTGAATAATATTTCTTTTTGAGCGAGAAATTAGTTTTTTTTAAAGTGCCAAAAAACTGTGGTAATTTCAATTACTTGAAAAGCGACGCTATTGGTCAGAGCGGATGTGACTTAACAGTCTATGACAACAATCAAAATGTCAATGTGTTTTGTAGGAGTGTTTGACATTGACTTGACACTTGTTTGTTTGTTGTCATAGACTGTCACGTCACGCACCAAGCGCGCCAAATGGAGGGCGTTTAAATTGCCCGGGTCGGTTGGATATTTTTAGATTGGTTGGTTTTTTTTTAAGTACTTTAAATTCAGAGCAGTGGTGGCTCAGTGGTAACAGCCACGACTTATGAGTTGTAGGTCGTAAGTTCGAACCCTGACTGGCGCTTAATTTGTGTAAATTATTTCATCGCCACTGCTCTCAAAACGGTGAAGGAAAACATCGTGAGGAAACCGGCATGTCCTAGAAATAAAAATTCGAAGACGTGACATCTACCAGCCCGCACTGGGCCCGCGTGGTAGATTACGGCCCGCTCCCTCTCACAGAGAGGAGGCCTGTGTCCCAGCAGTGGGAACAATATAGGCTGATTATGATGATGATGATTATGACTTTAAATTGCTTTCTTGGTGTCGAATATTTTTTTACTATTATTTGGCGATGTAAACTATCGAATAAAAATATTTAAAAAAAATACATGCATATTCCCTATTGTTATAAGAAATGTATTTAAATAACCCTCCGTTTTGCTTCGCCGTAGTCGGGTAATAAAGATTTTGGCGCAAAAAGAACTTTGTAGCTCTATTACTCTTTTCCTGTCATGTCAGTACAGTTTGTTCATTATAACTAGACCCGTGACGCGATTAGCTGCACTGAATTTTGCAGTCTTAGGGCCGGCGCACATCTGGTGAGGCGCAGCGCAGCGCATTCGTCACTGTCAAACAAATATCAACGTTGCGTGCCTAACAATAATGTTTAGAATAAATAACCGGAGACACGCGCCTCATTCCGCTTAGAGGCGCTCTCGACCTAATGGAAGTTTATTTATTTTCACAGTTATTTCAACTGGTGCAAGGTCGATATTTGTTTGGAAGTGACGAATGCGCTGCGCCTCACCTGGTGTGCGCTGGCCAGTGCATATCGAGACGCGACGCGACGCGCACATTTTTATGATCCGATACAATATCGCATTTATTGACTACACAATAAGGTACACGCGCTGCGCATCTCAGCGTACTTTGACACATGTCAACGCTCGCACTGAAATTATACCTTTTCGTGAAGAAAATAAGTTCTATAATTGTTAAAAAGTGTGCGCAACGTCGCGGTCTGAACTGACCCCTAGTTTTAATACTAATAGAGTTCAAAATGGTGACTCACAGAACAGTACTACCAATCACATGACTGCAAAATTTGTTGAGCGCACTGTACATGCAATTTTTTTTATCACTGCCATAACTCAAAAATTTGCTAAATTTTACATCATTGGTTATCCGTTATCAAATAAGTCCAGCGTAGGACCGAGTTACACTTGCGACAAAAAAGTCGTAAGTTTGTAATGTTTGTGCCTGCCAGCCTTTACTAGGTAAGATTTCACAAGTTCACAAGTTGTGATTAGAATGTAAATTAGTTATTAATAATTAAATGTTACTTAATCGCTTATTTATTAGGACTATAGGACATTACTATGAATAACCGGTTGATGTGTGAAATAACTGATTATGATTACTTACTTATATTTTTTCTTATTTAATTTGACTATGTTCCTTTACCTGGGCCCTGTTTATAAAAGTTACAAGTCTACACGTTCACAAGTTACCTAGAATGTTAATTTTCGTAAAATTCATAGCTCATCTCCATATTCATAATCAGCCTTAATGTTCCCACTGTTGGGACACGGGCGTCAGGACATCTCTCTCTTTTAACCACATTTAAAAAAAGAAAATCGAATTTAAGCATTTATTGCGGTACTAAAGCACGACACTTGTAAACTTGTAAGACGAAATAGAGAGTCGCCGGACACTCTCAGGATTTGTTATGATTTTCTACAAGTTGTAACTTACAAATAATTTATTGCTAAACAAAAACACGAATAAAAGTGTAAAAATATGAGTACTTGTGAACTAAATAATGACACTTGGTAATACAAGGCTTGTAAGTTTTGATAAACAGGACACTGGACAGTGTTGAGTTTAACCAGAAGGAAAATTCCCGTAATTAAAACAGGTTAAAAAAATGTAGTCGCAATTAATGTCAAAAATGTAGGGAAATTAGTCGTATTTTGACAGATTGAGACTTAATGGAATACTAACTGTTTCGTTGGTCTAGTAGTCGCAAGCGCTACTGCTGACTATGAGGTCCTGGGTTCGATTCCCGGGTCAGGCAAAGTGTTATTGAGTTTTTCCATCTGAAATTTCTCAGTAGCAGCTCAGAGTCTGGCTTTGTGCCCAGTTGATGGCATTAGGCTCGCGGTATTTCATGAGACTCAAACATAACTGGCGAAATGTGGATGTAGTATAGGTACACCTCTGCCCATTCCTTCGGGGAAAACAGGCGTGATGTTATAAAATCCGAACGTTATTATTTTCTTAAAAAATACGGGAAGCCCTCAGATAATTCTTTTCCAAAGTTATTCAATATTTTGGGTTCGTAATATCTTTTTTTCTTTGACAATATTTTTAACAAAGAGGCTATATTTGTTTGTCATATTGACAAAAATCTAGTCTTTACATCAAATTAAGGTTACATCACAGACATTTTTAATTTAGTTTTAGATAGAAGACATTTTTGAGTTTCAATTGTGTTTGAATCATTCCAGTTTATATTATTATCATTTCAAACAACAATAATAATAAAAATATAATATACAAGATATTACGGACCCTATTAACTTAAAATTAAGCTTCGCTTTGGAAAGACATTAAAATAAGTTCATACGACTATACGCTGCGATTCGCACCTTAACAGACTAATATTAATTTAAAAAATGTTTTTCTTATTCAATTACAGTCAGGAAATAAATTGATTATCACACTACACCAATTTGGCGTGTTATAGTGCGTTTCATCAAATAGTTCCTATGCCGTAATGTTGGCTCCCCTGTTGTAGGACGAACAAGAATACGCTACGGCGCTACCTACCTAATAGTTCCGTTTTTGAAGTTTAACAGTAGAGCCAACATTACGGCATGAAACGCACTCTATAGCCATTACAACTGTCAGAGAATGTCAGTTGTTTCAAATCATAGCTGACATTCTATGAAATGGCTTTAAAAGGATAGACGGGCAATTTAATTTGTAGGTTATTTGATAATTTGCTAAACAATTCATTTGTCTGACTTTATGTTCGATTCTAATTTTGTTATTTTGAAAAATCTTTGTATCACAATGTTACCAAATATTTTAGGAGATATTCGAGGAGATATATCCTTGCAAGCTTCATGAAATTGCGCTAGGAGTAGGTTCACGTAAGCAGGTATTATGATATCAGACGCTTCACTTTTTGTTAATTTTTGTCTTTCATTCGGCATCTTTCACTCGCCTACCGAATGATCTAAAAATGAAATGAAATGAGTACATGAACGTTCATTCCTATGTAATTTTGTCGGCATCGTGTGACCGTGGAATGAAACAAAAATGAACATTCACACGAGTGTGAAGTGTTTGATATCAACCGATATATTCTGTTAAAATCTCTCCGTGAAAAGTTTGGTGATGTGAGCTGTCATTTCCCCTGATGTTAGGTATTGACACTATTGACAGCTCACTTGAAGCTAACTTCACCAAAGTTCTCACGGTTATTTTACAAATTACAGCAGCAGTCTTTTATCTAAACTGTCAATTCCTATGTAAGAACCAAATGTCACATTGTGCGGTGCTGTCACAAAAGTATTGTGTACTTTAGTATATTAAAAAAAGAATATTGAAATATGATAATATCGAGTGATTTATGCTAATATGTATTGTATGAAATAAATAAGGCTGTACCCTATTTCTTTGTTTTTAATAATATCCTGCACCCTATTTTTTGTCATTGTTATCCCTGCTTTTTGAAATCCTTTTTTTTTTTTTACTTTTTCGCAAATATCTCAAAAACTAGACGTCCTAGGCCAAAAATAATGAAATTTTGATCACCCCCTAGTACAATACCCCCCGGGATGTTTGTCTCCCGATTACCGGATGACCTTTAATTGACCTTGAACTTGACCTTTTCCAAAATGTCATGGCCACTGGCTGAATTGTGTCGTATAAGTATTCAGAAAATTGCAATCGTGGATTTTCTCCTGATATGGTATGATTATATATATTGTATATATATATGATTTTTTTTTTTACATACTGGATGACATCTAATTGACCTTGAACGTGAACTTTGTATAAATTTGGCAAAATGACATGAGAGATTCTAAAACGCATAGTCACTGGATTAATCAGCAGTCAGATAATAAAAAAATATTAGACACGTATCAATCATTATCACACGTTGGCCCAGTGGTAACGGCCGCGATTTACAAGTTGTAAGGTCGTCGTTCGTACCCTGACAGGCGCTTTACTTTGTGTAAATAATTTCATCACCACTGCTCTCAAAACGGTGAAGGCAAACATCGTGAGGAAATCGGCATATCCTAGAACTAAAAATTCGAAGACATGTGACATCTTCTGTGGGAGGGTTTTGGGGGTTCAAACCCCCCCCCGAAATGCGTGAAACCAGAATCTCAATTCAGAGATTGACTTGCAATCTATTTCGCATAGGCGTAGGTACCTACTTTATAATCTATAATAACAGTAAGAGTATGCTTAAATACTGTATGTTTATCGACACTGACTTCGTATTTAATAAATTCCTGCAACTTCAGTATTCTCTGAGATATTCTAACCTCCCCCAGCCTCTCCCAAGCAGGGTGCCAAAATTTTCGAGCTCGCTCTTGCATCGTTTTCTGCATCATCCTTCTCAAACTTTTCAGCATTCGTTAAAGTTACATCTATTTCTGTATGATCGGTCAAAGAGAAAGAAAACCTAACTTATTCGAAGCTGGATGCTAAAAAATTTCGAGCTCGCTTCGCTCGCAATCATTTTTGTTAAGATTTCGGAAAAGAGGAAAATTGATTTTCTAAAAATAATTCTCTTTTTTTTTAAACCTGTACTTACTATTTTTCTACCCTCTCTGAAATCAGAAATAGGTAACTACTTCATTTCTTCAAAAAAAAGTTGGCAACAACCCTCCCCGAAATGAATTCCTGGCTACGGCCCGGGGCCCGTGTCCCAGCAGTGGGAACATTATAGGCTGATTATGCAGACACGTATCTTTTGCTTTATCATATTAATAAAAAAATATTTAGATATAACGCATTAAAGTTGGGGAGTTGGGGCTCGCTGTCACAAGTCAGTATAAAATCTACCGCCGAGTGACGTCATGCCACATTTTAACCCAATGTATTGCCGAAATTTTTTGATTACGTGAAAGAAGAAAAAATACGTCTACAATATTTATTAATAATCTTTATGACTGACACTGACAAAAAAAATTAGTCAATATCCCTATTGTGTCGTATAAGAATTCAGAGAATATTGTAACCTTTGTCTAAACATGCCAAAATGTCATAAGAATTTCTAAAACGCTTATTCCACTGGCTGAATTGTGTGTCGTCTAAGAATTCAGACAATTGTAACTTGCGTCCTAAAATCTTGCTCTTCCGTAACTCCGATTTTTTCCCGGATGTTGACGAATAAAAATGTCATGAAAATTAAACAAAATATAAATAATTCAACATTACGTTTATTATTCAAATACAACGCACCAATACTGGAATGTATAAATATTAATAATTATAAAAATATCAATTTAGTTAAATTACATAAAATGCGGACATACTTAGCGATTTTCTATTCAAAGGTTATTTTTCATCCACAAAAATATTATATTGAAAAATATTACCGTCCTGTCACAGTCGGGTAAAATAATGGCTAGTGAGAAACCTATCGGGAATCTCATTTTCACCTATACTCCATTTCAAATAAGATTAGACATTTAAATAAACCTTTTTTACAGTCCCTTCAACCGATTTTGACTTCCATACCGTAGGCATGAGGATGGCATTAAAAGCAAAAGAGTGGTTACAATACCAACTGTTTACCATTTTTCATGATACCAACGCAATAAAAGTCAAAATCGTTTGAACGGACTGTATAAAAGGTTTATTTAAATGTCTAATCTTATTTCAAATGGAGTGATCTCTATTAGTATTGAAACTAAGCTTGACAACCAATGGTGCCAGCATGACGGCAAGGGACAAGTTATAGTGAAACGGTAGTTCTATATTTTTGACAATTTAGAAGTAAAATTGTTGAATTTCGTTATGTATGTTCTTTTACTCTTTACATGTACAAGCTCCTATATACTTTATATATAATAATGCACCTTTTTCTTATTAATTTTATATTTATTTAGTTTTATTCTTATTATTTATAGAAGGTATATAATAAAGATGCAAGTATGTTAAGAATATTTTACGTTTTTCCTATTTTCATTCAAATTGCAGAGATTCTCTTATAATTTTTATTTACCAATTATTTTTTAATGCTAATAACAAAATTATAATTCTTAAATCAAAATGATTTACAATGAGATGCCTAAAAGATTACAAATTGAATGAATTAAACGAGACGAAAAAAACGAAAAAAATAATTAAGTATACTTAATTATTTTTTTCGTGAATTTATGGTAAATTGCAATAGGCTCGCCCCCTATTACATGGGTATTAGACATAACTGGTGAAATGTGAGTTTACGAATACACCTCTGCTTAATCCTTCAGGGAATACAGGCGTGATGTTTTGAAGTTAATTTTCTAATACAGAACTTATTTCCTTACATAAAAAGCGATCCTACAAAGGTTCCGTTTTTATTTTTTTTGTCGGAACCACAGAATAGTACAGAAGGCGCACTCCGCATTTTAGGTATGAAGCTACAAGTACGCGGCGGGCTCGTCTTGTCGGGCCAATTCAGTGAGCGTAACGTACTCGGAAGATATAAGAGTTATGCGACAGAGAGGCGACTTCTAGGTGTAATTAGCGCTGTGCGACCTGAATTGCACTTTAATGTGTCATAGCAAGAGTCGCTTTTTATTTACTTAAATGATTTTGCGGATTGAAACATCTGTATTAATCTGTGTCGGAACTTTAAACACTCGTAAAAAGTCAGTTAATACTTATTCAATAATACGAAAATAAAATATTACTTCCCACTTGCACTAAAAATAACTAAATTAAATGTAATTACGAATGAATTTAAAAAATCTGTCAATTGTTTAAATATGACTGAGTTATCAGAGTTATTTATGGTTTAAACGGGACTCAGTAATATTTTATCTTCAAAATCTTTCAAAACATGTTGTCTGGTGAACTCAAAAATGTTCAAAAATCATTTTAAAAAAAACATTATAAAGTGCAAAATAACGTTAGTTTCGGAAGTCTTTATTCTTTTTTTGATTAAATTTTTGCCACCGACTTCCGAAACTAAATTTATTTTGCACTAACCACCTCCTTTTTTTGAAGTCGGTCAAAAAGTATGTTTTGTCAGCATATTTATATATAACTAAACAGTAGATAGATGACAGGAGCTATCCATGCACAGTGCGCGAGTGTCATGCCTGTGACGCAAGCAAATATGTACCACAGGAGACCCAAGATGAAGAGTTGCCAGATTACGTGGAACATCAAGAGGCTGGAACCAACAAACAATAAAATTATTTTATCTGTAGGTTTTATGTAAACAAAGGATACTATGTATTATCAGCAGTGATCGGAAATAGGTGAGCTAAAATACCTAAAGTTAAAAAAAAAATAATATAATAAATTCTTTGATTCACCAATAGCCATAACAAAAAAAAAAAATGACTAAGACTATGATCAAATAGGGCTTATAAGTATACTCCATTTGACAGCCGCAGTAGATAGTTGGCATTGTGTAACTTTTTTTGCTTAATGCTATCCTTATGCCTACGGTATAGAAGTCAATATTGGTTGAACGGACTGTAAAAGGGTTTGTTTTAATGTCTAATCTTATTTCAAATGGGGTATAGGTCACAATAATTTTAATACTCTGACTCCTAAACTAGGTGTATGTGCCTGTGTCTTAGGAGTCAGAATAACAGACAAAGTGGAGACGCCTTATGACAAAATATTTGTTTATTTTCTCTATGTATTTTCTGGTGAACAATAAAGTATATATAAATAAATATTTTTTCGGGACTTAATGTCCCGGGTTCCGGAACATTACCTAAGTACAACCAAAAATTAATAAAGTTAAACAAATATCGAATGTATTTTCTGTTTCTGTTAAAAAAAAAGAGTATGTCAAAATCGGTTAAACGGACTGTAAAAAAGGTTTATTTAAATGTCTAATCTTATTTAAAATGGAGTATAGGTAAATATGAGTGCACTATTTTAAATATCTTCTGCCTACCTTTCGTGGATTACCGGCGTGACATTATGTTATAATAACAATGTTATATACTTACACCATATCCTTCTTTCGTGCAGCAGGTAAAGAAGACTCCTTCTCACGGTTCAAGTATCGCCTGACGCCCAAATGTAGCGTTTTGAAGTATTCGACCCACTAAAATTCAAAATAAATATTTAGTTCACATCTGCTTAGCCTTTTCCCAACCAAGTTGGGGTCGGCTTCCAGTCTAACCGGATGCAGCTGAATACCAGTATTTTACATGGAGCGACTGCCTATCTGACCTCCACAACCCAGTAACTGGGTAATACGATACCCCTTGGTTAGACTGGTTGTCAGAGTTTCGGGCTTCTGACGACTCGTAACGACTGTCAAAGATCCACAAATGACAGTCGGCACCAACGGCTTAACGTGCTTTCCGAGGCACGGAGGAGTCTCGATATGTGAAAATGGTCACCCATCCACGGACCAATCCCGGCAAGCATAGCTTAACCTGATGGATCAACCCGAGCGGCTGTAATTACTTAGCCACGAGCTCCTCGAGACTCCAGAGTGAATCCCACATAATATTGATTGCCTCATTGGTTTTAGGGGTAAATAAATGCGACTGATAAATTGTTAAATAATAGTGTACTCATTGTTGAAGAGCGTAATAAATAAATAAATGAGCGTAAGGTTCTGGTTTCGATCTCTAGATCGAAACCAGAACGCTTACGCTCATTATTATTGACTTTATCCATTACGAAATTCACTTCTTAAGGTGGATGCGCTAAGGTAGCCAGCGAAATTCAAATTTTCTTACGTTTTTTGCAATTTGCAGGTCATTATCAGGTTATATGTTGATCCAAATATTATTTGCGACCGTAACAAACATGGATTTAAGGAATTATAATCTTTAGAATCAGCAATACAACTCCTTAAGTTCATGTAAGTGCATTGAACGACTATTTCATGAATTCGTCGTTCAATGCACTTTCATGAACTTAGAGAGTTGTATTTCTTGCAAATAATATTTTTTTATTTATTTCATACAACCTGATACTGACCTGCAATTTGCAAAAATCGTAAGAAAATTTGAATTTCGCGGGCCACCTTAGCGCATCCCCCTTAAGTAGACTTCAGAGCTGCAAGTCTGGATTTGTGCATGGTTTTGGGGGTATGAGGAACAGGGTGTAAAGTTCCTCATACTCCATAGAAACGGTAGGATCCTCCAACCGACCTGATGGGTTGTGTGTCTGGCGGGCAACTGCCCAACTGTTGTTGTTGGGTTGGGTTGGGTTGTCACTGAGTGGCGCGCATTTTAAAACACCGTACAAAACGATACGTATTACTTATCCGCATCTACGAAACACATTCGTTGTAAATACTGGGTGTTAGGGTAGACACCTTTATCCTTGAAACTAATGGTTTGGTGTCATTTAAAATATACATATTTTTTTTAATCAGCTGTTCCATACATTTGTGTTCACTTAAATCGACAAAATGTATGGAACAGCTGATTTTTTTTTTGCGATTTCAAAGTTGTTCCCATAGAAAAAGTATATTATAGATGACACCAAACCACTAGTTTCAAGGATAACGGTGTCTACCCTAACACCCTGTATAATACTTGTTCTCATATACGATTTGTAAATGACGTTAAATACGTAATATTAAAAAAATAAATATATACAGGTATGTGCATATGGAAAATCTAAACACAAATGGGCAATAAAAAAAAAACCATTTTTGACATGTCTTTATGTACGTAGGGACCGTCGATATGTCCATTGCACGGTAAACTTTAATTGCGCGATGCAGGATTTATTTGACGTCAGGATTTTTGTCAGGTCTTTGATGCGTAGTTCGCATGTGGCGATGTAGATACCGCCACAATGGCAATAGGCTCGTCCCCTATTTCATGGGACAACATAACTGGTGAGGTGTATTACACACGTTTGGGGTGTTTAATACACCTCCAATGGGTGATGTTATCATTATTCTCAGTAATAACTACCAAAAATTTCAAACCAAATTGTAACAGTGTCGGCCGGATATTGACCTACTATCTAGTATCCAGCCGGATACTTGCCGAATATCCGTCTCTACTAAAAACACTAGCAATACTTACATATAAAGTAGATATATCAATAAAGAACAGCTCCTTATCCGTTTCGTTCAATTTCTTAGCCAATTCTAAAGTGTTTGGGTTGTAGAACTTCCATTCACTGAAGATAAATCGTTCTAGGCGGCTCAGAGAGTTCCATACGTTCTTGTGGAGACGGATCAAGCTGAAAAAAGAGAGAAATTTAAAACAAATATTGCAGTTATCACTAAACAAATATAAGGAGTACATAACAGTGCCAGTGCAGTGCTGTTATACAGTATGTTAACTAACAAAGGGCGTTCCCATAGCGTCCATACATGCCAAAAAAATATAAAAACACAAAAAAAAAAAAAAAGTTGTGAAATATTCACAACACGATTAAATTGATACGTAAAAGAAACACTCTGTACACGCACACTTGTATTTCAATGTAGAAAGACAAGTGTGACAATTCAATTTTTTTTTTTTTTTTGTCTACTTTAAAAAAAAATTTTTTTTGGGTGGGAAGTTCACACATTCACACGACGTATTGCCTCGGCGAGCGCTGGAAGCAGAGTGAGCCATATCCAGCGCTCGGCGAGGCAACACGTCGTGTTCGGGTTCGCGACTGGTCAATCGTCATCCTGAGGATGCCTCGTTGAGAGTTCAAACACGTGTCGATTTCTTACAGGGTTTTTTATGACTCTTGAGGAATAGTTAAGCGGAATAGGTTACTAAATATATCTACATCTATTTATTTTATAATGGATTTCCGTGAAGTCACTTCGGAATCAATAAACTATTTTTATTTGAAATCAAATCTGATACTTACATAGGTTTTCCTCCAGTAAATCTCAGCATCATGTCTAGTAAAAACGCCGGGAAGAAATGCACGAAGATCGCCGAGATGCGGAACATTAGTAGAGACGACACGAACTTGAGGTGTGGGTACCTGAAAGAAGTAATTATTTAATTAATTTATTTACATACATGCGCTACCAGTACGGCATCTCAATTCGGTAGTGTAGTTAATTTACAATTTATGAAATAAACTACAACACTTTAACATTATTATAATAACGGCCGCACGGCTTCCGTGGATGGGTGACCATCTTTACATACCGAAACTCCTCCGTGCCTCGGAAAGCACGTTAAACCGTTGGTCCCGGCTGTCATTTGTAGATCTATGACAGTCGTTACGAGTCGTCAGAAGCCCGAAAGTCTGATAACCAGTCTTAGCAAGGTGTATCGTATTACCCAGTTACTGGGTTGTGGAGGTCAGATAGGCAGTCGCTCCATGTAAAATACCGGTATTCAGCTGCATCCGTTTGGAAGTCAATCCCAATATAGTTGGAAAAAGGCAGATGATAATTATGATATAACTAGCTTTCACCCGCGGCTTCGCCCGCGTGGTATGTCGATAAAAAGTATCTATCTGTGTACCAAAGGAAAATGCCAGGGCTTCCTACAAGACTCGGCCAGAACCGACAAAGATGAACTATGTTTCATAAAAAAGGGAAGTAAATATAAAATTTTATAGTATAATTAATTTTCTATTTTTATTTTTCTATAAGAAGTTTTAGGGGCATGAGGAACAGGGTGTAAAGTTCACTCATACTCCATAGAAAAGGGAGGATCCTCCGACCAGACGGGTGTTGTGTCTGGCGGGCAACTGCCCAACGATTGATGTTGGGTTCTCGTATATATGTCCACTGCACGGTAAACTTTAATTGCGCGATGCAGGATTAATGTGACGTCTGTCTGACGTCAGGTCTTTGATGCGTAGTTCGCATGTGGCGATGTAGATACCGCCACAAAGTTATAGGTTTTTAAAGTTGACCACTTGATACTTCTGATTTTAACAATAACATGATGAAATAAACTATTAAATTATGACTTTGGCTGACCTTGGTAGGTAGTCGTAATTTATGGTAGAAAAATCGGAGTCCAGTATCACAGCAATAAACAACACAAAACTAAAAAAAAAACTGAACTATTTCGTTAAAAAGTACGGAGAAGTCAAACTTTTTGACAATGACAAATGCCAGTTAAAGTTTTATATCAAGTGTTGTCAGCACTATAATTACTTTATTAGGAATAAACTATTCTAAACGGTATCGATAATCAAATAAAAAATATATTTTAATTATTACATTACTATAAAATATAATATACTTATTCAAAAATATAACTAAACGCTATTTATTAACATAATTACGAGTTAGGATTTATGTAACTAGTTTTCACTTATGTATCTTCATATTGATATTATTGTAA
Organism: Lithophane ornitopus; assembly: GCA_948473465.1. Classification (NCBI taxonomy): domain Eukaryota; kingdom Metazoa; phylum Arthropoda; class Insecta; order Lepidoptera; family Noctuidae; genus Lithophane; species Lithophane ornitopus. The sequence goes on along the minus strand of OX419642.1, from coordinate 4,894,086 downwards.
TCGATTTGCAAGTGCAATTACGTATCGATATTATTTTATTTTCGTATTGGCAACATTTCTAATTGAAATTGAAGCTATGAAATGTATTGTTAAATTGAATAACTATTTAAAATGACTTTTCAACGGTGTGGTTCTACAGATTTTATTTATATTGTATAATTCTTAAAGTTTTTTGTTATGAATTATCATTATTATAGAAAGTATGTCGGACGCTACATACAATTCGAGCCGATTCTTGGCATTGTCCTTTCATTTAAATCGGTTGAGTAGTTTTAGCGTGAAAGCGCGACAGACAGACAGACAGAGTTACTTTCGCATTTATAATATTAGTAAGGATGTACTTACCACACGGCACTCTTCAAAGGGTACTTATGAAGCATACCATTAACTGTGCTATCAATCATGGACCATGTAAATGGCTTGCAGGTTGAAGATGAACAATGGTATACCGTCAAACCGGACCTGAAAATAAACAAATAAAAAACTTTTTACAAAAAAAAACAACCGACTTCCAAAAAAAACACTAAAACAGTGAAAAATAACTTTAATTTCGGAAGTCGGTGTCTTTGCTTTTCAATTTCCGTTTTTTGCCACCGACTTCCGAAATTAAAGTTATTTTTCACTGTTTTAGTGTTTTTTTTGGAAGTCGGTTGTTTTTTTTTTGTAAAAAGTTTTAATTTTTCACTTTTTAGTTGTGGTACCTACCCCACACAAATTCGAATACCACTACCTGCTATGTAAATAACAGTGAAGGAGTCAAACAGGATATCGTCTAGATAAACTAAATAGGAAAAATACGTAATATTGAAGCTAACTCAAAAATTACGCAAGCAAAGTTAATAAAATTTATATGGGACTACCTCGGAAGCATGACCTACCAAACAAAAAAAGAATCATCAAAATCGATTCATAATTGGCGGAGTAATCGCGTAACAAACATACAAAAAAAAAAAAAAAAAAAAAAAAACATACATACGAATTGAGAACCTCCTCCTTTTTGAAGAAGTCGGTTAAAAAATAATCTTTAGACAACGTAAAAACAATCATCACAATTTGACAAATGAGGTATCGTTAGAAGCTTCTTAAGCGTCCGCTGGTTATAGGCTATCTGACGTCACATTAGATTTAATATGGCGCACAAAGTCATGAACATTATTTTTTTAAGATTCCATGTATTAGCGTATCATTTATGTTAAGGCATAAAAAGCAAATTTAAAAAAAAAATCCCCAAAAAATTTTTTTTATTAAAATAAAAGTTATAAATGTAAACAAGCCATCACAGATGGACAAATTAAAAATCCGGAGTCACACGTTGTAATAAATCGAACAAATTACGTGTGACTCCGGATGTTTTATTTGTCCATCTGTGATATCTTGTTTACATCTTTTTAGTAGACTTTTTGTCGTAGTTGGGTTTCAGTTTTATAACTTTTATTTTTCTATATTCTGTAACTTACGTAGTCTTGCCCGCTTCCCAGCCAGCTACCAGCAGTTCATTGATGACGACATCCACTGGTATGTAATCTGCTACGTTCTCTATAGCCAACGGTAAGCGACGAACAACGCCTGAAAATTAAAGAAATGAAACATATATAAACATAACTGTAAATGTGGGTGTATCTGCCCAACCTTTGTCCCTATGTTGGGGTCGACTTCCAGTCTAACCGGATGCAACTGAATACAGGTACGTAAGTCTAGCGCTGACCGTTCATGCGCAGAAGTCGAAAATAAGGTATCCCGGGGGAGTGAAGGGGACGCGCGCGGGCGTGCCTAAGGGCGTATTGGCTCTCTAGTCGTACTCTGTCCCGCGCACCGATACGACGCCCCGCTCACTTCTGGTGTATAGTCGCGTTCTAAATTGTATTGTTATTACCGTTGTTGTTTTCTGTTAAGTTTTAGTTTAGTTTTTTATTGACTGTTTTAATTAAGTTTGTGTTTATTTGTGATTTTAAACAGTGAATATGCCTAGAATAAATACTGTATAATTTTCAGTATTAAATATGAGGCTTTTGGCTAGTTTGTACATATAGTGAATGTCACTCATTATTTTGTATTGTGCGTTTAGTTTGTGCAGAATAAACAATTTTTCTTTCTTTCTTTCTTTTCTTTGTTTTGAGAAGACAGGCCCGGAAAATGGTATATGACGTGCATTCTTTTTTAAAGACGGAAACGAATGAATTAATTGATTCTTTGAAACATATTAAAAGACAGATTGACGAAACTACGAATATGTTACTCAGTCACTTGGACAGTGGCACTGTGGATTTAAACATAATGAAAAAAAAATTTTTTTTTTTTTCCTCCCCATATTAGTGATGAGACTAGTTTAAACGAACTCGCTTAGATATATAAGAAGGACAAACAAAACAATTTCTTTATCAGTAAGGAATACTGTAATCAATTTGTAGAGATAACAATTGCGTGCGCGACAGTACCTATGCGCAGCTATCCCCTTCACGTTTCGTTCACCGCTAGACTTACGTGCCGCGACCTGTACCAGTATTTTATATGGAGCGACTGCCTATCTGACCTCCACAACACAGTTACTACGATAAGAATTACCCCCTTGGTAAGACTGGTTGTCAAACTTTCAATGACAATCGGTACTTTCCGAGACTCGGGGAGAGGTATGTAATGGAAGGTCACCCATCCACGGACCGACGTCGGCAAGCGTTGCTTGATCGATCTGTTCAACTGTTATAGTTTGACTTCACCGCTGTACCGCGCCTTAGGAATGTGCGGCAGCGTTGACCAATGAGCGCCGCACTGCTGTCGGGAGCCGCTGCGCGCAGCGCACGCGCGGTACAGCGGTGAGGTCAAACTATACATAATAAAATACTACAATCTGCCTAGCCTTTTCCCAACTATGTCGGGGTTGGCTTCCAGTCTAACCGGATTTAGCTGAATACCAGTATTTTACATGGAGCGACTCCCTATCAGACCTCCACGACCCAGTAACTGGGTAATACGATACTCCTTGGTAAGACTGGTTGTCAGATTTTCGGGCTTCTGACGACCCGTAACGACTGTCAAAGATCCACGAATGAAAGCCGGGACCAACGGGTTAACGTGCTTTCCGAGGCATGGAGAAGTCTCGGTATGTAATAATTGTCACCCATCCACGGACCGACCTCGGCAAGCGTTGCTTGATCGATCTGTGCGGCTGTTATACCTCACCGCTGTACCGCCCGTGCGGTACGCGCAGAGGCTCGCGGGCGGCAGTGCCGCACTGCCGCCCGCTCATTGGTCAACGCTGTCGCGCCTCGCCGCGAATTCCTAATGCGCGGTACAGCGGTGACGGAAAACTATACATAGCAAAATACTACATTTTTATTAAAAACTAGCTTGGTATGTCGATAAAAAGTAGCCTATATCCTTTCTCAGGCTCTAGACTATCTGTGTACCAAATTTCATTTAAATCGTGAATGAGCGACATACAGACAAACAGAGTTACTTTCGCATTTATAATATTATAGTAAGGATAAATAAAATATTCACCTTTAGCAGCTCCCATTAGAAAACCTTGTGGACCCACTTTGGAGCACGTCCAGCCTGGTACCGGTTCCTTCCATGCCGCAATGACTGGAAAAATAGAATTTTCATTTAATACTTAAACATCTCAACTACCTCGTTGGTTCAGTGATCGCAATCCCTACTGCTGAGCATGAGGTCCTGGATTCGATTCCCAGGACGGGCAAGTCCGAAAGGGATACCAGGACCCTGGCAACAAGCAACTGAAGGAACACGGGTGGGTTTTAGTCAGTAAAAGTCTGACACGCCCTTCCGCTCCGCCCAGAGCGGGAGAAGTCATTTGAAGAATTCCCCTAATTCGTTCATTCATCCTAATCCGTTAAGGCGTTTTAGCGTAAAAGCGTAACAAACAAACAAATTCACATTCCCATTTATAATATTAGTTAGTACTAGCTTCCGCCCGCGGCTTCACCCGCGTGGTATTTCGATAAAATGTAGCCTATGTCCTTCCCCGGGATGCCATCTGTCTCCTTGCCAAATTTTATCGGAATCCGTTCAGTGGTTTAGGCGTGAAAAGGTAACATACAGACAGACAGAGTTACTTTTGAATTTATAATATTAGTTAGTATTAAACTTACTCATTGTAGGTCTAACAATGGTGCAAGGGAACAAATCGGCGCATTTCACAACTTCATGCTCAGCTAAATGCTTCGTAAATGTGTATGTATTAGGATGACTCTTCAGTAACCTGCGGAATAATGCAGAGATTATTACTAGGATAGTGGTGCGGTGCCTACAGTGATCAATCAATCTGCCTAGCCTTTTCCCAACTACGTTGGGGTCGGCTTCCAGTCTAACCGGATGCAGCTGAATACCAGTATTACCAGTATTTTACATGGAGCGACTGCCTATCTGACCTCCACAACCCAGTAACTGGGTAATACGATACCCCTTGGTTAGACTGGTTGTCAGACTTTCGGGCTTCTGACAACTCGTAACGACTGTCAAAGATCCACAAATGACAGCCGGGACCAACGGCTTAACGTGCTTTCCGAGTCACGGAGGAGTCTCGATTTGTGTAAATGGTCACCCATCCACGGACCAACCCCGGCAAGCGTAGCTTAACCTGATGGATCGACCCGAGCGGCTGTTATTACTTAGCCACGAGCTCCTCACTGCGAGCTGCGGTGCCTACAGTGATCTCAGACCAAATAATGAACCAAGACATAGTGCTATGAACAATACAGTGAAGCATGTTAAAACTACACCTCCGCTTTGTGCATACATGCTCACACGTACACATTTACACAATAAAAAATCAAAATATTTTATTTCACTTAAACCTACATGGGCACTTATGAGACGTCAGAAGCTAGGTGCATGGTTCCAATTGGTTGTTTCCTATGGAGAAGAGCCGGCAAGAAACTCCACGGTTACTCTTTTAAAAATAATTGGCTTTTACAATATTTTCAAATTACAGTGTTAGTAGGCATGGGAGGACAATGTAGGCCTTTCAACAAGTAAGTACTAGGTACTTAACCAAATAGATGTTCAATAAATCTACAGTCCCATAAGCCTACAAAGTTCTCACATTCACAAAATAGAAAATAATCTATATAAAAGACAAACAATAAAAAAAAAACTATTTCAGCCAAATGACGTGATTCCTATTACAACTGTAACAAATTGAATAATTATCATGTCCACAAAAGCCACTAGGAGTTGAAATTAAATTGGAGGTATCTATAATAATAGGAATAATTTACTGACAATCAAACCTGTTCGCGAATACGCTCAGGATGGTGTTGGAGGTGCTATAAGAGGCGGTGTGCGGCCCCTTGCTCGCGCGAAAATTTTAACTGACACTCATTGCGATATGACCGGCCATAGTAACACCTAATTATAAATGATTCTTTTAATTACGATTTAAAGACATTTAGTAACCTATTCCGCTTAACTATTCATCAAGAGTCATAAAAAACCCTGTAAGAAATCGACACGTGTTTCACCTCTCAACGAGGCATACTCAGGATGACGATTGACCAGTCGCAAACCAGAACACGACGTGTTGCCAAACCGAGCGTTGGACGTAGAGGGTTACAGGGTTTTTTTATTATTTATACTTTATTTCAGACTTGTTGGTCCATAGAGTGTTAGTAATACAATGAAACTTATGAACTATGTTAGTAATACACACATACAAAAACAAACTATAACAATTATCATATATGTAGGCTAACCCAGTGCTTCCAGATAGGACTCTCGATGTGTTCAGCAATGACCTTCAGGTAGCCGTTAGGACTGTCCCTCAATCTGCGCATCAACGATGCTGCTCTTTTTACCCGACTGCCCCAGAAGGAGGGTTATTCTAATAATGGCATAATATCCATCTACATGTGATTCTGCAAACATCGCTGATGCACTACAATAACGACGCAGCCCCATCAACTCCTTGAAGGCATTGTTATACTGAACTCTCAGAGCACTCGTGACCCGCTGCGTGCAGTCACTCTACTCTCGTTTTATGACTCTTAAATAATAGTTAGGCAGAATAGATTACAAAATATTATATATCTACGTCTATTGTATTTTATAATGGATTTCCATAAAGTCACGCCTGAATCAATTAACTATTTAAAGAGTTTTCTATTTTCTATGTACCCAAAACCTCACAAGTGAACTAGTCTCATGTGATACTCACTTGGGCTCTATCTCCAGTAAAGCCTCATCGTTCAATGTACCCACTAAGGAAATCACCTTCTCCGCCTCTTCAGGTGCCTCATACACCTTCTCATGAGCTTCAGTCAGGAATGAGTTCACATACGCTGATGAAACGTGGATCATCACCTGGGAATTATAGAGGAAAACTATTTATGTAGTCCAGAAAATATACAGCGTGTAACAAAAACCCTATCTGATCTGTGAGGGTGTAATTACGAATCATACTGAGATTCTATTGGTATTTTTTTGCAAAAAAAATTTCGCCTCTTTTTTTTTCTATGGGGTATTTTACCGGGTTAGTCATAAACTTATGACCTCTGTAGAAATTTTCCTAATTTATAATGAAACTAGCTTCCGCTCGCGGCTTCGCCCGCGTGGTATGTCGATAAAAAGTAGCCTATGTCCTTTCTCAGGTACTAGACTATCTGTGTACCAAATTTCATTTAAATCGGTTCAGTAGTTTTGACGTGAAACCCCGACAGACAGACAGATAGACATAGTAACTTTGGCATTTATAATATTATATATAAATATATATAGTAAGGATTGGGGTAATTTTGGTTCTATAAACGTGATTTCTTAGTTATAAATTCTCTAAACGATGGTGTAAACCTCATCGAAATCTGTCACGTAATAATAACATACCTTCAAATACTTAGCGTCTTTACAAAGCTCCATAATTCTTCTGGTTCCAAGAAGATTAATATTGACCGTAGGCCTCAAACTCTCCTGAAAGTCCAGGGTAGCAGCCGAATGGATCACCACATCTACATTGTCCACTATAGTTTTCCGATCCTCTGGACTTAGACCCAGGTTCTCTTCACCAACATCACCAGCTATCGGGATTAGTTTCTGGAATACATCTGTTGTCTGGCTTTGTAGAAGTTTTTCGAAAACCTGGAATGTTATAAATAATTTTTGTAAATACGCTGTAAGCGAATGCATAGAGTACTTACTAGAGATGGGCCGAATGTGGTTTGAACCGAATCCGAACTTCGGCCGAACATTCGGTTATAATGAAAAGTTCGGCCGAATTTCGGCTGAACTTCGGTTCATTTTCGCGCGCTCTCTCGAGAGCGACACTTCAGATGTTTGTTACAAGAATACTAAGCTTATTTCATTTTTGTAATAGTACCTATATCTAATTAATTAGGCAGAGATTTTCAGGTCTAATAAGGTTTACATTTACAATGTTCTTAACTAAAATTAATGACCATGAGTGAGTAAATTATTTTACAGTAATGCTATTCTAATTCTATTAAATTTAATTTCAGTCAAAATGGTGCAAGTAGGTATTATTTTCTTGAGCCGAATGTTCGGCATCTGAACCGAATTTCGGCCGAAACAAGTTCGGTTCAGGCTGCCGAAATTCGGTTGAACCGATTGTGAACCGAATTTCGGCCCATCCCTAGTACTTACTGATATTATAACATAATTGAAGGTGTCTATAAGTATTATTTTGGTAATGAATGATGAGCATCTTTTAAAATGGCTTCTCTAATAAAATATGACCAACAATGTAATTAAAGTTTAAGAAGCAATTAATAATAAAATATCTTTAATACCATCATCTTACGTAACAATAGTTTTTTCTATGAAATGGTATCATACGTATTTATTTTATTACTTATATTGAAATGTTAAGAATGATGCAAAGGTTATGTAAGCATGCATAATAGCATACAAAGTATTAACATTAACATTATTTTTTGAAAAAATAAATAAAAAGAATGAGGAGAAACTTATTATTTTCTACACTATCTTTACTATTATAAAGAGAAAAGATTATTTTTTGTAATGAATAACATCAAGAACACCTATGTATCTACTATACCCATGTTTGCAAAGAAATATATGATTAGATTTGAAAAAAAAAAAAAACTGTCTGATTTTGAAAATTCTCTCACAAATTAATATACAGGGTGTTAGGGTAGACACCGTTATCCTTGAAACTAGTGGTTTGTTGTCATCTATAATATATACTTTTTCTATGGGACCAACATTGAAATAGCAAAATAATAATCAGCAGTTCCATACATTTTGTTGATTTAAGTGAACACAAATGTATGGAACAGCAGATTTTTTCTTCGGTATTTTATGCGGCCTACCCACTTGTCCTTTCTTTGGTATTGTTCGTGGAGTCGTTGAACTCCTTAAGTTCTGAGTTGAGCTCCACTATTACTGACAAATGCTTGCACTGACTGGACAGACAAATTCAAATCTGTGTGGTACTTTCCTCAAAAGACCATTTCAGACTCTAATTTACATGGTCCTTATATGGCTTGACCAAGATTATGTCTGGACTTAAAAGAGACTGTGACCTCGGAGTTTGTTTCGGCCTTTCTTCTCATAGTCAGATAGGAAACGCCGACCTCATCTAGCTTATTTTTAATATTTTTTTATATGTAAAAGTGATTTCAATATCCTATTTACAGAATAAACAATTTCATTTCCTCAAACCCTGGGCACTCACATACTTGCGAAGATTTGTACTATGACAACTTTGTCAGTAAATGGTAAAGAGTAGTGAACCTGGCACATTCTAGGTAGATATGAGTCATACTCTACAAAGTAGTTTAAATTACTATGATTGTATGTAGTGTAGCCATTGAGCAATCTACAAAGGGTGATGAATTGGTCAGTTTTGTAAGTTAATAAAAATAAATTGACAATCTACTGTAATAATCTTATTTGAAATGGAAAATTTATCTGATATTGTGCACCTATTTACACTTACAACTTAGGACACACATACTTCAAAAAACGTAGTTTTTTACTTACCGGGTTTTTAGGAAACTCCTGTAGTCTCTCGGATATTTCTTTGCCTTTTTTGGGCCTCATTAGCAGGTAGATCTTTCCTACATCAGGCATACATCGTAGAATCTTTTCAATTAGGCATAGGCCGACAAATCCAGTGCCGCCGGTAATAAAAAAGTTTTTTCCCGCGTAAAACGCACGAACTTGCGAGTCGTCAGGCATTTCAAGGTTTTTCTTCTATCTTCGGTTTAAATCCTGTAATCAAATAAAAACGCCGAGTTTAAAAACTAAGAATAAATTGGAACTAAAAGTTTTTAGTGTTCGCATGGAAATGTGCAAAACAAACTGTTCCTGTCAGTGTCAAACTCAAAATTATGACATTACATTAAAGGTGTTTTTTTTTTAATTTACTTCTTAATTACCTTTACTGGCCTTGGCTTTCAGGACTTTTAGCCATGAGAAGAGAAAGTGTTGCTATAATACTAATTTGGTTTTCCCTATTTTATATTTGGTATTATTTTATTATGTTTTTTTTTATCCCACTTACGGCTGACGATAAAAAAAACTTATTTTTACTTAGGTATTCAAAGAATATTTACCGTTCAAAGTCGAAGTCAAATAATTTATTTCAATTATGCATTTAAAAGGCACTTAAGAAGGTGTTTAAAAAAAAAATACATGTACAAGCATGGAAAAAAATTGCTTTGAATAAATGAATACTAATAATAGAAACGATAAGATACTATTATGATCGATGAATAACGAATTTATGAAATGTAGTGCTAGTTATACCGGTATTATTTCTTACATAACACGTTCTAAGGCTCTTTTACTTTGCTTTATACAAAAACAGGTTATGTTAGACAGGAAAACATCTAGTTTTTATGGGAATTCTTTAATTTGTCGTAGATTTGGAGCAATTGCAACATAAAAACTCTACGATCGCCTACTAGAAGCAGCCCACAGCCCACAGAGCACTATATAATTGAAGCAGTCGTTTGCGTGTAAAAGCGCTCAAGTCAACGGTTTTCGCGATTATAGGTATTTATTGCCGTTTCGAGTGTATATTTTTTAATGAACAATCGTAGTCACATTGCTGCTCCCCACTAAATATTATACTCTGGGCAATGAGAATTAGAAAAGATAAGTAAGTACTTACATCATTTTTGACGTGACAACGTCTTATAAATTGGTTTGCCGGGTGACACTTCAAGAAACTGCGTTACGCTCCGCTCACGTTATGCGCTCACAATGAGAGCGAGTGAGAGGCACGCGTCCCTTCCACTCGGGCATGGTTAGCCCGCCTAAGAGCGAGAGAGACAGACATAAAAAGTGAAAGGCACGCGTCCCTTCCACTCGAGCACAGTTAGCCCGCCTAAGAGCGAGAGAGACAGCACACATTAAAATTATTTTACCACTCAAAGTCGTTGTCACGTAAAACTTTCGCCCGTATACCGACTTTACAGGCAACCAATTTTTTTTTTGTTTGTTTTTCTTACAGGTATGATATATTATAGGGTAATTTATCACAGAAAATGTAGGTAGATAATAACCCGGATTCGAAATATACCCAAAAAGATATTACATCAACATGATAATATGTAGGTAGGTACTTCGTCGAGTTTAAATATTTACTTTAAAACAAGTGTTAAATATTCGATTTTATCAATGATTCTCTAAGTGGACTCTGAAACTACTTACGTCATTAACTTTTTATGTTTTGACTGTTGTATTAATCGATTAATTTACAATTTTTTATAAAGTGACGCCATACTTATTTAATTTTGGTTATAAGAACGTTCTCTATTTTATTTATTCATTTTTGTCATAATTATTTCCTAACAACCCGTCCCAGCTAAGCACGGTTTTTACGACTCGAAAAAACATCTTTATTATGTGCAAGTTTACTTCCAGAATAAATTCTCTAAATGATGTATGTTGGTGAAAACCGCATCAAACCGCACGACGAACCGCGTAGTTTAGAAGATCAACGCGGTCACACATTCAGACACAAAAAGCAATTTTAACTTAATGTTTATATATAGAAATATATTTATATCGTCCTCCAGACTGTATTTCTGTCACGGTGCCGGCGGTCAATCTCAACGGAGACTAGCCTTCAGCGAGGGAGATATTATAGTGCACTATGTGCGTGCACTCTCATAGTCCGATGGCAATCCGGCATGACCGGAGAGAGATCAGGTGTAGGACCAACGGCTTAACGTGCTTTCCGGGACACGAGGGTATCACACCACCAACTTCCAAACTCCGAGCGGGAAAGAAATTCCTAATGGGAAAACCCAATAACACTTTGCCCGACCCGGGAATCGAACCCAGGACCGCTCAGCAGTGGCGCTTACGACCACGAGACGAGACCAACGTGGCAGTTGTTATAAAGTCTGACCAACGAATATTTAACTTCACTTCTAAGTAACATTATTACAATGTCTAGTTATTATTTAAATATGAAATACTGATGTAAGTATCGCATAATATGTCTTGAATAATAAATAATATCGACTCCGTTTATGCAGTGTCGTATAGCAAGCTCTTGATTTTTAAAATTGCCGCCTTTTTTCTTGGACAGCTTTCGTTGGTCAGACTCTAGAAATATACATTTATTATACATAGATATATATTATATTTAAATATATGTATACTATATGTAGATATATATACCTACATATATTAAAAAAAACACTTAACCTCTTTTGTATAAAAAATAATAGCAAATTAAAGATAGATAGATAAAACGTTTATTTAGTGCACACAAAAGACAGTACAACACACAAAAAACGGTTAAATAATAAGTGATTACAGTAATAAATAACTACAAGGTGCCAACATACAGAAAATAAAATTAAAAACAATATAAGAAAACTGGACACAGTGATGACAATATTCAAATAAATAATAATTTAATATTTTTTTTATTTATATTTTTTTAAAGGTTTTTTCCTCATTGTTTGGGAAAGTTTTATCGTGGTATATGGAAGCCCTGCCTTTTTCAAGGCCAGGTGAGCGAACCGCGTGCTCTGCGAGCGAGCCACTTTGACGTCAGAACTAGCCAGAAGAGGTTAAAGTCCGAAACAAAACTAATAAAATTATAAAACGTCAAGGTCTATTATTTTTGTTGTTTTGAGATCAATGTAACACATAAGAAGTGTCAGTTTACTGGTAAAACTCGACCCCATTTTACATTTCCGCGGAACGGAGCCTTAAAAAATATAAAGCAAATTACAAGGTCCACTATTGATCCTAGATTTGGTTCATATAACAGTAGCATATACTTAGATACCTAAGGGATCTAATAGTCTGGCGAAAGTTGATCCTGAAAACACGCGCAAATTTAAAAAAAAAACAGGACTGTTTGTCCGTAAACATAGTGCGATAATTCGTTTTGATAATTGAAATTTAATTTCATTTAAATAAGATAAAATTTCAAGTATTACTATACACAGGTATAAACAGTCTTGTTTTTAGGGTTCCGTACCCAAAAGGTAAAACGGGACCCTATTACTAAGACTCCACTGTCTGTCTGTCCGTCTGTCACCAGGCTGTATCTCATGAACCGTGATAGTTAGACAGTTGACATTTTCACAGATGATGTATTTCTGTTGCCGCTATAACAAAAAATACTAAAAAACAGAATAAAATAAATATTTAAGGGGGCTCCCATACAACAATTAACGTGATTTCTTTTGCCGTTTTTATAGATAATGGTACGGAACCCTTCGTGCGTGAGTCCGACTCGCACTTGTTTTTTATTTCGCGTGTTTTCAGTATCAACCTTCTTTTGCCAGACTCTAGGTCATTATTCAACCAAAAAACATGCATTTTCTCTATAATACCCAAATGTCAAATTTTTACGAGTTAGACTCGCGACAATCTAAGAAGTCCGTTTTGACAGCTATAAAAATGCTTTGTGTAGCGATGAAAAAAAAATTGGTTTCTTATAAACTGACTCTCGAGACATATCGATTGAACATGCTTAGAGAGATTGTAATCGACGACTTATCTACATTGCTAAAAACTGATTCACAAGGCTTAACGTTTTATTACATGTACGAGAACGAAACCTCAAAACGGACTTCTTAGATTGTCGCGAGTGTAGGTACCTACTGATTATAAAACCGTTTCGCCGTGCCGGCTATTTTCGGCACAGCAAACTTTAAAAACAAGCGTTGACCCAAAAAATACAAAATTGAGAATATGATTAAAATCTATTAATAAACGCCAAGTAAATAAGCATGGAATTAATTTTTCTGTTGGTGTTTTTCCATGTTTTTGATGAATACTATTTTGCTGGTGGGCCATAAGTAGTAGTACTGTGTGCTTTTATTGTTTTATTTCCTGTGCGTGTCCTAAATAAGATATTTTTATTTATTTCTTTCTTTCTTTCTTTAATTAAGTATTATGTAATTCTAAGATTATTTACCGTCCGATTTGCCAAAAATTATGATTCGTTGTAAAGCTCATTCTAATGGATTTTTATACGTCTTCTAGTTTTGAATTTTAAATATCTTTTCTTTGTAAATATGCACGTTTTATTATAAATTCATAGCCATTTTCGATGTTATATGTATTTCTCACTGATGGCTAACTTTATATGGTCGTTACAACTAATTTTAGCCTTAAAAGGCAAGATTTTTACCTCAAATGCCTAAAACTAGTCATAACCGTTTTAGTAAGAAATCTGAACTCATATTGAGGCTGTCAAAATGATTTCCTGAAGCTATT